>WOVY01014937.1:0-459918 GCA_013436015.1 Rhipicephalus annulatus
TCTGTCATGTCGCGTTATTGTTGAAGCAGCACACAATAGGCACATTCTGACGCATATAAGGAAGACGCAATGTGAACGCTTGCGTTTGCACTCCTATGAGTGTGTATGCGTGTGCCTTGTACGGTCTTCACGGCTCACCATCTGGTTCATCAGTGTGTATATTAAGTTCCGAGTTACGGTCACTGACGTTCAAACCAGCGCACCTCGTGCAAGGAATCCATGCTTGCGAATTTAGCTCTCCCTCTAAACGTGGGCTTTCTTCCATTTTTGGAGGCGCCCTGCAACACCTTTCGAGCAAGGTCAGAAAACGCTGCCCATCAATAGCTCACAAAAAACACGTGAGTTAAACATTATAGCGCTGCACGCGGCCTGTAATTCACAATAAATTCCCAAAGTCGGCTAAAAATGGCTTTCTCTTCTCTCGACAAATGGCGACACAAGCTCAAAAATCACTCGTCACAGCCACTGTATCAGCCATTTTGGCACTGGATCTTTACCTCTAATGTAGGGCCTGTGGGAGATTTCTCCAGTCCATTCTTGAACAACAAAGATTGCGTGTTAAATAAAAGCGGACTGCTGGTCTCCGTGTCTTATTGGTGTCTGTTTCTCTCAATTCCCGTTATCATCGACTGGCATGTTCCAGTAGGAAACATTGGTCTATCGCTGCATTCATTGCGCCTGCCTATAGGTGTCCCTGCTGTGCAACGCCGCGATGATCGCCAGCGTCAACGCCACCGCCAGTGTAAGCGTTAGCGTCCGCTGCTTCGCATTCACACATGGTTTCATTTAGCAGGAGATGGCCTAACTTTTCCTAAATAAATTTTCTGGTACTGTACCATTACACCATTACACAGGTACTATATAGAAAATAGCACCGTCAGTATAGAGCACTTTCTTTCATTGTTTCGTATTTTAAATTGATAACCAACTCCCACTACCATGCCTCGGTGATTAATGGTACTGAACATAAATTAAGAAATAAATTTTTAAATAAATAAATTATTAGGTAAATTTGTTTTTAAAAACGTTGGGCGTGTGTCCTAGAACTAAAAGGAGAATGTCCTGGCAGAATACAAATCAATAACCGACCGACGGGCCGCGGAAGCACGCTTTCCTGCGGGTGACCAATCATCACTTGCTCGGCCTCTCATTCTTGAACAAGAGGACGTTGCTCTTCGCTAATTTGGAAGAAGCGGGACGCGGTGAAAACCACGCGCAAGGCCACTCGAGAGAAGAACGCCCCGGGGTTGTTTCTTGTTTTGTTTTTGTTTGCGTTGCGCACCAGGATAAATGTGCCGCACGTAACTTATCCCGAGATATTTATGGGCCTCATTAGAGAAACGGCACTGTTCAATACGAAAGTGGAGTCTCGAGCACCGCGTAATTCACTGTAATTAATTGCTTGAACGGAGAAGAAGGGCGCAAACGTTGAAAGGTGCTTTTAAAAAAGAGTAACAACACAAAGTGAAAAATGCATCTTCAGTGGGCGCAAAATATACTAAAAAAGAGCATATTTTCAAAAAAGTAAGCGCCTTCGGTTACAGATTGTCGGGAACCATATTAATGAGTCAACATCGTGAGGCAGTAAGAACGTGCATAGCCAGGAGGTAACGCACGCTGGAAAGAATGAAAAAAAAAGGAGGGGGGGGTGCCTCTTAAGTCTCAGCTGTCTTTCATTTTCCCGTTTCACGGTTATCTTTATTAATTTTTTCATTCACCCGGCATCAATTTAAGCGCGAATTATTATTTACGGGCAGTGTCAAGGCCCTCTGTATTGAAATTTCGCTTTACTTCGGTGTTATGAACTGCGCAGAAAAAAAAGAAACATTGCGTGTTCAATAAGCCTTGATTTGTGATATATGTCTTTTTCTTGCCCTGTTGTAAAATTTTCTCTAAATTTATAAGACCGCCCAACTCTTGGACAATTTCTTCAAGTAGGTGTGCGCAGCAGCATAAAGGCGAATGATAAAAGAGAAGAATTTGCAAAGAATATTCATAGGTGTTTTCCCTAGACATTCTATACGCCCTATTTTGGGTCTATCCCCCTTGATGGTTGAGCGTGCTCAGAGGGAAGATAATAATCATCGTCATCATTATAGCATCAGGTTAACCTCCCTGCCTTCTTTTTTTTTCTTGTTTCTCGTCATCATTATCACCAAGATCAAACTAAACTGTAAAACAGATTTAGTATTGTGTGTCTGCAGTTTTCAGTTCTAATCAATATGTTTGCTTCGCACTGTGACGCGGCCGTGATGTTGAAGATGGCGACAGCCGGCCCGTTCAACACGGAACTCCTTATTCGTGGCAACTTGTGCCCGGTGAATGAGTAGCTAAAGCAGAGCCAAATGTACGCTGATAGCGGCAAGCGCTGTCGTCAGCTATTGGTAATCTGGTCGTCGGTGGAACACGTATTTTATACATTAGTCATCGAACCTCCCAGTGTTATCTTCGGCGCTCGCGTAAGCTCTCGAACAATCTTCTCTATTTTTGTTCTGCGCGTAATCTCAACAAGATAATTCTAAACAACAATGAAACTTCCCAAACATTGCAATGTAGTCTGCGCCTAGCATTGATAACAGCCTTTGTGTGTGGAACGCGAATACATCAATATAAGGCAACAAACGCACGAAAGCCCCGCCGCGGTGGTCTAGTGGCTAAGGTATTCGGCTGCTGACCCGCAGGTCGCGGGATCAAATCCCGGCTGTGGCGGCTGCATTTCCGATGGAGGCGGAAATGTTGTAGGCCCGTGTGCTCAGATTTGGGTGCACGTTAAAGAACCCCAGGTGGTCGAAATTTCCGGAGCCCTCCACTACGGCGTCTCTCATAATCATATAGTGGTTTTGGGACGTTAAACCCCACATATCAATCAATCAACAAACGCACGAAACGATGTTACCTACACAAACAACAAACACTTGTCGGACTTGCATGTAGCGAAAGGCTGCTTGAAGATTCGATGTCAGCATGGCTACCTGTCACTGTGGTCTATAGTGGCTAGGGCACTCGGCTGCTGACCCGCAATTCATGGGATCGAATCTCGGCTGCGGCGGCCGCATTTTCGATAGTGGCGAAAATGCTTGAGGCCCACGTGCTTTGATTTAGATACACGTTAGAAAAGTTGAGTTGAGTTGAATGAACTTTATTTGTCCAACGGTGCTTGCTGTGCCCGAGGCTAGACTGCCGGGGCGCATCGTTCGAGGAACATCTTCCGAGGTGCTCGGCGACGGCCCTGGACCGGTGGTTGAAATTTCCCGAGCCCTTCATATGGTGGTTTTGGGACATTAAACCCCCAAAATTATTATTGCTGAGGTAAGCACGACCATGCACTTTTGGTCGGAGCGTGAGCCAAATATTTTGAAATATCTAAGGTACTCGGCTGCTGACCCGCAGGTCGCGGGTTCGATTCCCGGCTGCGGCGGCTGCATTTCCGATGGAGGCGGAAAGTTGCAGGCCCGTGTACTCAGATTTGGGTGCACGTTAAAGAACCCCAGGTGGTCTAAATTTCCGGAGTCCTCCACTACGGCGTCTCTCATAATCAAATGGTGGTTTTGGGACGTTAAACCCCACAAATCAATCAATCAATATTTTGAAATATACGGCATATAAGGCGCCACGAAACCAGATTTCATCAACCACGGTAGAACGCCGGTGATCCAGAACATGAATAATGCGAATATAAGAGGTTATACTAATTTTGAACATCTTATTCTGATTGATTGATTCGATCGATTTGTGGTGTTTAACGTCCCAAAACCACCATACGATTATGAGATCTTATCCCGACTACAGAATTCACCAAAAGCTATGTGTTATGTTCCTTCGACGATATACAGGACGACGGCTGATCAAGCGAGTTTCATAGGCTTCGCAACATGTTTCGTATGAATCAATTAACCAATCGATGAAGTAATCAATGTAAATGTATCATAGATATGTGGTTATAATTTCAAGAATGTGGACCGGGCTTGTTTATCCTGCTTGCCCGCGACACTTGAGCCGTATACTATTCTAGTGAACATCCTCGCCCTGTGAGTATGGCGCGTGATGTACGTATACATGTGCACGCACTTGAAGAGCACTCACTGAGCTAGACGTGTACTGGCCGCTAGATATGTGAATTATAATAACGCAACCAAGTGCCCGGAAATGTCGTTTGAGCTGAGGTGAATTTTTTTTTTGGGGGGGGGGGGGGACAATAACAGCCGTCGCGGCAGGATTTAGGCCATCCCAGGATTGAAACCTCGCGCACAGCTTCATCGATGGTGCAGCGTCTAGATTGAATCAAAACATTAATATTCAAATAGGTATAAGGAATCAGCTCATAAATAACATGGGACTTGCAGTCCTCATCGACAAAATTACGATGACAAGCACAGGATTGAATGCACGTGAGCACCCTTTTCTTGGTGCATGGCGGGCACGACATAAAGAAAAAAATGGTGAATCTTGTTTTTAGCTGCGCAATCTTTGAAACAGCTAAACTGGATGATTTTAAAAACTAATCTGGTTGCTCTAAGGTTGTTTCTAAGCCTTAGCAAGGCGGTGCCGGTTGTTTTTAGATTACTTCTAGGTCGTGGCTGTAGGTAATGCTAGTTTGTTTCTACGTTTATTGAGTTAAACCATGCTGACAGTCGCATACACGACACGGGCAAGTCGTCGTTGGCCTTCCATCGCTTCGGGACGTTCTCGCAGCTGCCGCTGCATTTCCCGTTCGTATTCTCTCGTTTTACGTACTCTGGGTTTTCGGCTTGCCGTCACCTGCTTCCCTTTTAATGGAAGTTGTGTGCAGTGGGATTTAACCAATGTGTGTGGCGATACCCATTTATGATGATGACGATAACATTTTTTTTTATGATCGGCCGTAGAAATTTCTGTGGCAGGCACCCACTTGTTGGGCTTGCTGTGGCCTTCATTTCTTGTGGACCACTGGAATCTATATTGATTTTATATGATATGTGTCATTTAACGTCCCACAACCACCATATGATTATGAGAGACACCGTAGTGGAGGGCTCCGGAAACTTGCACCACCCGGGGTTCTTTAACGTGCACCCAAGTCTGAGCCCACGGGCCTACAGCATTTTGCCTTCATCAGAAAATGCAGCCGCTATAGCCGGGATTCTATCACGCGACGACCACGGGGATCTTTAAGATTTCTGTGGGAAATCAAGAACTCTGGGTGGTGCGAGTTTCCGGAGTCCTCCACTACGGTGTATGTCATGATCATATCGTGGTTGCGGGACGTTAACTGCCACATACCATATAAAATCAATCTAGGTCTCAGTGGTCTACAAAAAATGAAGAAGGCCACAGCAAGTCATACCGTTGATGATGATAATAGCGTTTTTTTGTTTTGTTTTTGGAGGGGAGGAGGAACGAGGTGAACAAGGAATGAATTGCTAAGCATATTCGCTCTTAAAACCGGTCGACAACTCAATCGTTGTTCGACTCTGCTGAATTAAGAAAGTTAGTTAAAACAGTGGGCAGTCAACATTGCAGAAAACTAACCAACCTCCAGCCGCCATTCGCCAACAAGTAGTTAACACTAAGCTTCGCAGATTGTATTGGAGTATAAATATGGTCGTTAAAGCCGGTAAGAATTCATCGTCAAGTGTGCATCACTGCAGCATCATTGGTAAAGAGATTCGGGAAGAGCATTCTTTCCAGAACACTATGCTTTACCTCAAACTGTAATCAATTGCATCACTGTATCTCGGTCCATGGGCAACACTCGCGGGATCGTGGCTGCTACGCCGGAAGCCACACGCGTGCTGGCTTCTACTCCGGCGGCCCACTCGAAGCCCGAAAAGAGGCTCGTCAACAGCCCGGCGAGCACTCCTTAATCGATAAGCCGCGGGGGACCACCGGCTCGCGAGCCACCTCGCTTCCAAAGGGCTGTTATATACCGGCGACGGACCGCGGGTCAACGTCGTCGCCCGTGAGAAGGGAGTGCAGCGGCGTGGAGAACAATGCCGCCCCTGCTTCTCCGGCCCTCCCGCCCTCCTTCCAAGCGCCTACAGTGGCCACCCATAGATTTATCGAGCTTCGTAGCCGGAGACGGCGCCGGCGAGCCGTTGGCCCTGCGATCGGAAGAGCGAAGGCGCCGAGACGCCCGACCTGTCAGCGCATTTCCAGCCGTCGATGGCTCGGGGGAGGAAGAAGCTCCCGACGATGAAGAAGCACCGCTGACGGGCCCCTTATCGAACAACAGCATCGCTCGGCCTTTGAGCGACCGACCGATTCGCTGACGTGGCAGCCGGCGACGCCTCCCGTTTGCGGCCGAAACTGACACCGCACTCAGCATCGGCTCTCCGCGATGACGCACTCGGCAATGTCCGTAATCGGAGACGGCCCGCTGTCCGCCGGATAGCTAAGCGCTACGTCGTCGAAGTCACACTGTTCCCTCTTCATCCGCGCTTGTAATCACAGATGCCTGTGATGTCCTAAAAAAGTGGTTGTTTGCGCTGCAGTTCCGGCACTTGAGTGAGCATTGTTGAAAGCTTCTGTTAGCGAAGGGAAGATCAGTTGATGTCGGAATGGGTTGATGTCGGAATGGCCCCCTCTTGCCACCCCCTCCCCCACAAGCTACCTACCCACCCCCACAACATGTATGGCTGAACCAGTAGCTTCAAGCGTTCATCTTCAGTACGGTGGAGCCGTTAGTGGTCCCTCATACTTCGTGGCTACTAGAATTTCTGAGGTAATGCATTGGTCTAATCACTCAAGTGCGCACGTCGGCAATTTTTTAATCATTGTTTTCGGTGCTCACTATTACATCAAACATCAGTATGAGTATCACCAAACTTTGTAAGCACTCTTACGTGTTAGTATAAGAAAAAGCATTTTATCGCTCTGAAAGCGTATTAGAAGACGCCTTGTTCCCCGCGCCAAACTTTGTGGGTTTTTTACATGCTTGCGCTTGCGATCTCGAAGCATCCGCTTTCTCCCTTAACCCTTCTACGAGCATGCAACAAATAAACGAAACAGCCCCTGCGCGCAAACAGGGAATGATGGGCCTATAAAGCACGGGAGCGCTTTTGGCCACCACATTAGGGAAGGGAGAGGGTGGAGTAGGCTCACGCCTTTTTCGGCCGAGAAACGCCGACTATGTCTCACAAAGTAAAGAGACTCTACGAACCAAAAAGAAAAAGAAACAATATCAGCTAGCAGGAAGAAGTACTTGGCAAGAGGGAAGTCTTCAGTTGGTGAGTAAGAGCCCACGGTCTAGACGCCATCTATTGGCGTAAAAGGTGGCCGATACGGGACGACCGAGGGGTTCCGAGGCGCCATGAGCACAGCTATCTCTCGTAAAGGAAACAAAAGGGATAAGCTCAAAACAAGTACATCGGACAGCACGGGGTGGTAAAAAGAACAAAAAAAAAACGAAAAGTACACAATGTGAGAAGGTGCCGTTGCAAGGCCTCGGAAGCCGAGAGTTCCGCGGGGAGCAAGCTCGGGCCGGGCGTTGTGCTGCGCATCGTCGTGCTGCAGTGCGCTTGTTGTGAGAAGCGCCAAAGAGTCTACGATTACCATTCGTTACCGAATCCACGAGCCGCCATTCGTTTTGAAGACCTCGCGGGCAACGCCGCCTCCACAGTTCTCCGCTGAGCCCTATTATACGAGCCCTTGCATGGCATCACCCTCCCGTCCCCCCCAACCCTTGGCTCCTCCACCTGATCTTCCACTTCACAACTGCAGCAGAGCGAAAAGCTGCGGCCGCGCACTTCTTCTCAGAGCTGCCGTACTCCGTCTTACTTCCTGGCCGGAGTGGCCCTGGCCTCGCTGGGCGTTGGCCGCAAGATCGTTTCGGTAACGGCCTGTATCGTCGGCGTCGTCTGTTTGCGTAAGTGGAGCGACATTCTCAGCCCGACTTTCAGGCTTTGGTCACTACCAAGTTCGTCTTAATGACTGCTGAACGACACGCGAGATCTCGGGTTTAGTTTATTTTTGTTTTTTATCTATGCTTTCTTTGCCTTCGCGAAGAGCGGTGGTCAATGTGTTTTAGCTACCGGATATATTAGTGTTTTTACGTACAGATATGGAGGTTGCCCGGCATGTTCAAGCTAGCACGGGCCGAGAAATATGTACTCCGTATATAACTTTTGAGCATGTACCACCACTGGGTACGTGCACGTTTCTCACCAACAATGTCCTGCTTATTGGGCGCACAAGAAGCAAAAGGTCATGAAGGCGGCTGCATGAACGCGAAGCATTGGCAACGAAAAATTGAAGGCGTTTACAGAAAAGCACGTAAAATAAGTTGATTACTTTCGTTTCACTTTGTACAAACGCGCCTGTCACTATATGTTTTGTGTCCTATATTACTTAATTTAAAATTCACGCCGCGCATCAAAAAAAGATTTGCATAGTCCCTATTTCTTAGTCAACGTACGAAACACTTTGAGGGCTCCTAAAGGTCAAGGCTTGTCGTTGGGCGGTGTTGGCAGTACATGAGCCACGATGACGATGACTACGACGGTGATCATGGACAACGATTTGCTGGTGCAGTATATGACGTCTCTGTGAACTCTATGACGCATTTCACATGACTGGAAACAACCAGGGCAACGTGCACAGACCTCGTCATTGGCGACTTCGGGCTAGATCCGCGATCCCACAAAGTAGTAATATTGAAGGCAAGACGAAATTCACAACTCAACACAATGTATACCGTTTACGACCAATAAATATTGTATATAACTGTACATGGTTTTGTCACTAATTTACATGCGTGAGTGGTCAATGTCACGGGTGATTTATGTTGACACTGAACGATTTCAATTCTTCGCCAACTCATCATTCTTCACTTCGTGGATATGCCGTGATTTTTTTCCATGAAAGAGAGCGAGGCTGAATATTTTACTCAATGAATACCTCCTGGATGACTTCATATCGAAATTGCAAAATCTCATTGCACTTTGTTTTAACGGTACTGCCTCACAATGACAACCCGTCTGTCTTTAGTCAACTGTCCATATCCAGCAGCAAGTATGTAGATAGTTACATGTTTGACGGGCTTGTTTTCACGTGTAACAGCAACGACTAGTTGGTATGACATGATGGTAGTTATAGCGCGAAAACAGAACGACGACACAGAGACAAGACGTCCTTCGTGTCCTTCATAACTCTGTGTCGTCGTTCTGTTCTCGCGCTATAACTATAGCATCTTGTTTTCAAGTTGTGCAAGGGCGCACTGTGTAGGTTGCGAAAGCGCGAATGAAGATCCCTCCATCACTTCAAAGAAGTGAGCATTATCTCGAAAACTACACTTTCTTAACTTGCTCATGCATTCTTCGTCGCGCAGTTTTACTAAAGAACGCTCTAAAATGAATGTAAAGGCTAACATCCGTGTAATTACAGCACAAGTGTTTGCATTGTATCTTTCAGGAAGGCAAGTTAGTTTACTAACATGAACCCTCAAACACGTTTCTTATTCGCACAACTCAGTTTAAAAGTCAAGTGTTTGCACGCTAGTAGTCGTAGTCGATACATTGCTTCTTCAAATGTCTTCACGTGATCAAACCCTAATGAGCCTGATGTTGGTGACTTACGATTACAGCCAAAGCAGGCGAAGTTCTCGTCTCTTTTGACATGCCCACGCACAATGATTTTCTGTGGTGGCTTTCAATGTTCGTTCAATTTTTAGACTATAGCACTTTGTAAACATAAGTGACACTGCTGGGTTCTTTTGAACGATGATTTCAATGAGAGGGGTAATACTGCTTTTTTTTCGCTTGTAAAGCCTTTATACGCAGACCTACACTCTTCCTCTTTCTCTCTTATGGCTCATGTTTCATCTGTATTTTGAACAGTGCCTACGGTGCTCGGCTGCTGAACCAAAAGTCACGTGTTCGATTCCGGCCGGCAGTCGCATTTTGACAGAGGTGAAATGGAAGAGGCCCATACTCTGTGCGATGACAGAGAACGTTAAGAAAGTCCAGATGGTCAAAATTTGCTTGAGCCCTCCACTACGGCGTCTCTCATAATCATATGATGGGTTCGGCACGTAAGTCCTCAGATACAATAGTTGTTCATCTGTACTTCATCCTCTACTTCTTCGGGCAATGATATCGCTGTGTCTCAGAGAGTAACTACGAACATTACCTGAGATATCAGTTAAGACGACGAAACAGAGTGTTCACACAAATCCTCATATTTATTTGTCTTATCTGCATTTCAACCTTTATCTGTAAATTATGACATCTCTTGGTAGGTACGTTTATGCGAGGTATACTGAGCGACCTCTCTGTAAAACCCTGAATTGTCCTCTCTTAAAACGATGGCTTGCGATGATTTTTTTTTCGTGTAAAGGAATTCAATTTTACTTAGAATGTTTGCGAATGGCCTAACTCTTACACATGCTGCCACACGCATCTTACTCGGGTTCTGAAAGTGGCAATGAACCCTACAAAATGCCCCAAGTTTCCTGCACACATTCGTCACACTCAGCGACTGCACCCTGGTACTCATTATATTAGAAACTAAAGTCTCCAAGCTAAAGTAAAATCCTTTCAAATTATTAAAGTGCCTGCATCACGCAAGACTGTCTACGCTTGATAAAATGATATTGATTTAGCGCAGCTCAGTTTGAGTGTGAAGAAAAGAAGCCATACGGTCAGGAAGAGGTAAAAACAGATAAGAGTGTTAGTGCTAAAGTTAGTGCTTGCACTGTTGTGTGAGTATCAAAGCAAAATCATTTTATCATGCACCAACTCGACCAGTCAACAGTGCCTGTCTATACACGCTTGCTTGATGCTCGTCTTTTCATTATGAACGCGCGAGCGTAAATGTCCCAATTGCTGAATCGCTGTCGTGAGGTGTGTCAAAGACATTCTGGTTAACGCAATAAGACGCTATAAGTGCAATGAACAACGGGATAGCACCCATTCTATTGCGCGTCGCCTGCGTTCACGGAGTCAAAAGTCACTGTGAATTTCTTTCTGCGACTGTGTTACGACAAGTCGTCCGTAGATCAGAAAAAACATCGAGCTATTGTGAGAAAAAAAAGCAATTCTGGCAGATTTCACGCATTGTGAGTATCGATTTCATGCAAAGTCTTCAGCGATTAGCTGCGTGATCCGCACTACAAGCCGTTGCTAGAAGGGCTGTGGTAGGTTCTTAAAAAGTACAGGACTGGACTCTAGACCATACTGAAGCTACAGTGCTGCGCTTTATTGTATATTCGCATAACTTGTTTCTGTCTCCATCTTCACCCTTCATCAGTTCTTTTTTTTTCGGTTTTCTTCAGTAGCAGGCTAAAGCGTACTAGCTCGGGCCGACCTCTCGGCCTTCTTCTTCTTCTCCTCCTCTTCTCATGGCTCATACCCGATGCAGAAGATTGGTCAAGTGTGAGGATAATTTTTACAACAAACCTAATTATGGAATATTAGTATTTAGACATTTAAAAGGATGAATAAGTTAGCTCGATATTTTTTTAAACTGAATGATAAACACATCCATGGCGTAATAAATTATCTCCCATGCGCGCTCTATCTCGCTCGCTTTCTCTAGAACCAAGCCCTACGAGGTGGATCGACATTCTCACTAGGCAGAGTCAATTATAAAACAAGTCTCGCTGTCCCTTTTTATTCTGCGAAAATGTGTATTTCCCCGTCACTTATTTTAGTGCCTATTTATCGCAACGTCTGGAATGGTCTTCTTTTCTTTTTGTGGTTCTATAACTCCTCGAGGAAGCCACCGGCAGCCCCATCGACATTGTTGGCGTAGGCACGTGGTGCCAGATTGCAAATGGCTGCGAACCATTGACAAGCTGCGCAGAGTGTGTGCTCTGCAAACAGGCGCGGGTCTGTGAGCAGCTCCTTGAGAACAACGACGAGTGGTGAGTGTACTGCCTCCTCACAGTTCTATGCAACTGAATTTAAGCATATTCCACAACTCCTTTGAACCATTGAAAGCAGTTTGAGAGGCAGGCGGAGAAGTGGCCTCACTTAGGCAGCACAGCACCACAGGCTTCTTAAACATAATGCTTTAGTGTCTTAACTCCGTTATATTTCATTCATTGAAGCTACCATAAAGTACTTGGGACTTCACGTTGTCGTGTCTGAAAAAAAAAGATTCGCTGGTCTTACGTCATTAATCAAAGGAGTAACCACGGGAAATAAGTAGAGACTGCAGGAAGTTAGAAAATCTCATGAGCATTTTGCGTTTTGCAGCAAACACGGCGACCTTGTGCGATGCCCTTGCAATAACCTCGTAATTATCTCATGTGAACCCAGTGCAAACACTGAAAATGATCAAAACTATAGGTGGTGCAGCAGCGGTCCCGATCATTTCACTAGCGCTAGGACCACAACCACTAGTAACATTCTGCGCGTAGAGGCAGGACCTTCGTTACGGCAACGGCTATAGAACACACGTGGTGAAGCCTCCTTGGCAAGGCAAGAGCGCTGCCATTAAGTATGTTTAATGATTGCTGTTTTGACTAGGTCTGCACGTATTCTTCAAAGTGACCACATGGCCTTGCTGACACGTAGATTTGTCTTTCTTTCTCATTTTTGTAATGCATTTTTGCTGCAGTAGATGGTCGCGGTAACGAGCTGTCTATTGCACGGAAATTCATTTCGCTACGCTCAGCCAGCCGCAAATGTTTTTGGAGTCGAGAATTCTTGAAGTAGTTCAACTCCTGCGAAACTTCTCCGCGCAGATTGAAGTTTCTGTAAGTCATGGTGTAGTGGCCACATGAAGAATTGTTTAGTCGGGCCAAGCCTGATTATCAGTGTGGCAATTTGATGAAGTAACTTTTTCGAAAATCCGGCTAATGGAAGGCCTTGACCTGGCGCTTTGACGCAGTTTTTTTGTGCTTCATATTATTGTAAATAAAAATAAATAAATATAATAATAAATAAGAAAACAAATAAACAAATGCAAGTTGACTAGTCGCATTGTCAATATCAAAGAACGAGTTTATCATTTACACTGTGTGCATGGCAGTGTGGTGCTCCCTCACGAACTGGTTATATGCCAGCTACACAATACTGTACAATTATACCACTTACCATCGCAAATTTTACGCAAAACGTAACAATTAAAATAAATGACTAGGCTGGAATGTTAACGATGAGTTTTGAAACGAAGAAAAGGGAGCAAAAACATGGCGCGTTTCCTATATGCTTCTCATACCACGTCTCTCAGCCGCCTCGCAGTGTTTCTAACATTTCCTAGGATTAAACCTTTTCTTGAATGCCGCTACTTTAAACTCCTGACACTTGCTGTACAGGCTTGCGCCATCGAGAACTTTACGCTTTCCACGGGACTACGACCGACCAAGGGAGCTGCCGTCATGTTTTGCAAACTCCCCCTCCCCGGTGCCATGTCCAAGGCGCACGGAAGCGAAGACAGCCCTCGCACCAGGGTCAGGGTGCAGGAGTCGCTGCACCAAGGCACCAGGGGCAAAGCGGCTGCGGCCTCGGCCCCCTCCTCGCTGCTCGTCGTGGCGTCACGCGACGTGGACGATCTCACCAACACCGAAGAATGCAGCGAGGATTTCAGCCAGATCGCTTCACTGCTGCAAACGTTCTCGTCCCAAAGCAACCAAGGTCAGCATTTCTGAAGGGAAGGAAGGGGAAAAAATCACCGCCCAAGCATTCCGTTTAAATTGTTAATCAACTGAAAGCGTAACAACCTAACTACATGCTACGCTCATGATGTGCTCGCGGCCGTTTCGCTAACTTCACATGTACCGAATTCAGTATTACGTGACGTGAACGGGCTACATGTGCAAATGACGTGTCCAAACATGATAATCATGACATGCGTGTCATGTAACATGACTACATATCGTACTCTTGAAGCGCGTGGGGTCGTTTCGCTATAGATTCACATATGCCAAATATGGTATTATGTCACGTGAATGGATGGCGAAGGTATGTGACTGGGGCAAACATGATAATCACGACATGCGTGTCTTGTAACAACATGACTACATGCCACACTCTTGATGCGCTCGTGGCCGTTTCGCTAGCTTCAGGTTTACCAAATTTGGTATTACGTGACGTCAATGGATGACGGAGGTATGTGACTGGTGCAAACATGATAATCATGAGATGCGTGTCATATGAGAACATGACTACATGCCACAGTGAAGGCACCAATAGAGTTCGGCGTGACGCGGTGCGCGTGCTCGCCGTTGTTCATTTCGTCTCGTCCCACCGGCGTTGCCACGCAAGGCGCCGGTCCTGCCATATACTCGCAAGCGCGTGCCGCGTTGCGTTGCTTTGACGCATGCCCGTTTCAGTGCGTCCGGCGTCCCTCCGTCACGAAAAGAGGGAGACGCAGTGTTGTCTGGGTAACTCATCGGCGCGAAATGCGGCATGTCGCATTTCGCGCCGGTTGCCGCCTGACCGCGCTGCCGAACGCTAGTCGCGTTGGTCGCGCCTGGCGTCAGACTTATAAAGTGCTCGCGTTTTGCTAACGTCGCGTCGCTGTGCCCAGTATGCGCGCGCGTCAACACTGCATTGGAGCATATTGGGCCCTTTATGATGTGCTCACGGCCGTCTTGCTAGCTCCACATATACCAAATTTGGTATATGTGGTATATCCACATTTACCAAATGTGACGTGACGTCAATGAATGACGAAATATGTGACAGGTGCAAACATAATAATCCGGGCACGTGTGTCATGTAAGAACATGACAACATACCACGCTCATAGTGTGCTCACGGCCGTTTGGCTACCTCCACATATACTAAATATGGTATCACGTGACGGGAATAGATGACGAAGGTAAACTACACATCCAAACATGATAATCATGACACGGAAGTCATGCACCGCATCATTTACCTCCACCTCGAAACGTTGTGCTGATTTTAAAGTGACATACCAACCTTCCTCATTCGTGCTTCGCATATCTTTGATTCCCGCTGTACGTGGGATCTGCCATTTTTTCATACAGGAAAGAAGCTGCGAACTACCGGTCAGCGCAAGACTCCGGGCTCGATGGTGCTACCCGACATTCCCGAGAAGATCTCCCTCGAGGACTGGTCTGTAAAGGCCTGCTGCATCGAGGACATCGTCTACCCGAGCTCTCGCAACAAGTCCTACATAACTAACTCGCTCATCGCAACCTTCACGGGTGCGTATAGTACGCTGCATAACTTTGAGTGCGCATTATCAGCGTGTAACACATTGTTAACTTGCGACACAGGAAGTTTCTTCCCGTCTTAGCCCAGCGCAGCAAACATAAGGTCAAAGTACCGGATTAATTTGCAGACAACTTGAATTTCGGACGCGTCTACTCATGTAATGAGCGCTAATGTAGGTAGACTCATTTAAAGTGTTGTAGTGGTTTTAGCATACATGCTAGTTCCAACAACTCACAAGGAGCATGGTGCAGAATCATTCGGAGAGCAGGCTCCTCCATAAATGAGTACCAACAACAGCCGTGGTACCTCCCTTCCCATTAGTGAAACTGGTGGGCATGAGAAATCGAACCCAGTATATCCCGTGCTGGTTTGGGAGGCTCTATAACGAGCTGACCACCACGGTGGTTCCTATATATTCAAAGCCACATAAAGCGTGTTTTTGCTTCTGAATCCTTACCCAACACCCCTTTGCAGTAAAGGGAAGTGTGCGGTGAGATATTTATAGTTTTTGTGTCAGTTAACTTGTACTAATTAAGAGAAAGTAAGATGAAAGTGGTTGAAACGGCAACTCGCTGCCGGCTGGAACCTGAGCCGAAACATTTGCACTACCCGTCTGACGCACAAAGGTTAGAGTATCGGTTAGGTTAGAGTATCGCAGACTGGATGCGTATGTTACGCCTTCAGTCCCCACAGGCGGCAAGGTGCTTTGTAGGTCACTTTTATTTTATTCAGCTGTTAATTACTACACTCTAGGTGATAATCCGCCTTCTTATACGCTTTTCTTGCATTCGTCTGTTAGTTTTATATTGTCTAAAAAATGGGTACTACGACAAATTTTCATTCTGGTGCTTTTGTGCTTGTGCATCAGCTTTGCGCGTCTGTTATAAGGGTCAGTTTCATAAACATTAACAGCAAAAATTACTACCACACAATTTTTGGAGTTCCACATGTCATCGGCGCATCGCACCCGATAGTTTTGTAGATACCTTGATTATGATCGAGGGGAGGCCTTGTCCAAGTTTCACCGGACAAAGGAGTCCGAAAACATCTGCAAGGGCCAGTGCAAAGTTAAGTAGAATACCCGTGCTGAGTAGGCGAAATGAAGAGCGCGGTTGTGACCCGTGTGTCCTGCCGACTGGCCCAGATCAGGCCTCGAGGGTGGACGACAGCGCGGGCAGCCTGCCGGATTCGTCGCTCACCGATTCCAGCTCTACTCTGTCCGTCGATACCGAGCAGCACGGCCAGTCCAGAGAATCCCGCCGTAGTCAGCGCCGCGAGGCCAGAGCCGCTGGGTGAGTTCTCATGGCATTCATACCTGAAAAAAAAAAAAAACACTCACCCCAGTTACACTCAGTCAAACCTGCAGAAACAACGGAGCTGGAGTTCTGCCGTGTTTTTCTTGTGATCTTCTGCGAATTTCTAGGGTGTTTTGCGATTTTTAAGTGTGAATACACTTTATAAGCGACCCCAAACCATCCACCGCCGTCGGCGGCGTCCGCAGTCTTCTCTCTATCTTTAAAAGAAAGAGGACTTGGCGGGCCGCAGCGCGACGCTCTGCCGAATAAGCCACGGACGCGACGCTGATATCGCTGTCAGTAACGCGTCTTATATCTTTAACGCCGCTGCGCGCGTCCCCCTCCCCCTTCGCTCGCTCCTCCGCTCTCCTCGCTCGCTGCAGCTGCGCGCGCACCCCTCTCTCTCGCGCGCCCGCCTTCTCTCTCAGTCTCCCGTCGAGAGCGGGTCGTGCGATGGATGTCCCGGAGGCAACGCTACCATCAACAACGAATGCAGTACAACCGAATGCCAGCACTGCACTCGTCGTTGGAGGTGACGGTACCGCGGTGGTTTAGCTGACGTTGGAAGACAAGGCGGCGCTGAGAAGGGCTCGTGCGACCGAACGTAAGCGGGCGAAGCGTGCAGCGGATGGTGAACTGCGCGCTCGCGAGGCCGAGATGAGGCGTCAGCATCGAGCCGCGAACGCGGCCCAAGAAGCGGAACGACAACGCAAGCGTCAGGCGGAGGAGGGCGATGAAGACTGGCGTCAAGACGCCGCTCGCAATCGTCAACGCGAATAATAAATATAATAGTGCGAATTAATAAATACCCCTCATAGCATCACCCCGTGCATTCGCACTTAACCATCTTCACCCTCGGGGAAATGCTTGGGAGTTTTTTTGTGTGCGTCTGCGATTACGGTATTTGTGGAGTACAGATACACAAAAAATTACTTGTGGCAACCTCTACCCCGCCCGCCCCGCTTACGGTGACTTTGCACCCTATTCACGCGCGAGCCACTCTCACCTGTTTCACCTTGCGCCTATTGCTTCGTCCGCAACCTAATTGCCACGGCCGAGGTGGCCACGCCATCTATGTACGTATCCGGCAACCTCAGCGTGACAGGCGATGCGAACACTCATCTGTCGTCGGGACCAATCCTGGAACAAAGAGCAGCGCAAATGACAAAAACATAAGGGATATAATAATAATAATAATAATAATAATAATAATAATAATAATAATAATAATAATAATAATAATAATAATAATAATAATAATAATAATATTGTTAATAATAATAATAATAATAATAATAATAATAATAATAATAATAATAATAATAATAATAATAATAATAATAATAATAATAATAATATAATAATAATAATAATTCCTGGAGCTTTGTGCCCCAAAACCATGACATGATTATGAAAGACGCTGCACTGGAGGGCTCCGGGAATTTCTACCACCTGGTGTCCTTTGATGTGCACTGACATGACACAGTACACAGTTCTTTACCATTTCACCACCATTCAAATGCGACAATTGCGGCCGCAATCAAACGCGCGACCTTCCGGTAAGCAGCCGAGCAACATAGCTGCTGCTCAACAAAAGGAGCAGGAAGAGCACATTTTTGTTATCTTCTTTGACTGAGAAATAGATGTGGATTTGTGGGAATAATCTTTAATTTGCAGTTAGCGCTTGCCTAGTCCGATTTCACAAAAACGTATAACCTATACATTTTTTTTTCAAGAAAATAATTCAGCGAATCATGTCGCCGGACATATCACTAGTGAAGTCGACTGGCTCATGGGAAACTACACCAACGAAAGGGAAGTTTTCTGAGTTTGGTCCCTTGCCTTCCTGTTCCTTCTAATGCCCTTGTCTTTCCCGCCACGTGACGATTCTCTCCTGTGTAGCTTTTCTCTTCTTCCCCAGTGGAGGGTAGCCCACCACGTTCGGACCTGTTTGACCTCCCTGCCGTTTTTCCATTCTTATCTCTCACTCAGATAAGAATTCTCTACAAACTAGCCCGAATTTCATTTCTTGCGAATTGCCCCAATTTTCACGGTGGTGGGCCGCCGCTTGCGTCATTTAATGGTGGTGACCAAAGTAGAGCTAGAAATTTCATCATCATTAAGAGAAACGAGCGCTACTGCTTTAGATAGGAGAATCTGTCAATAATATGTTCGAATACTTCGTTACGGCCGAAAATGCGAGGCTACTGGAACCGTGAAATAGCAGACGCACTGCCTGTGCGCATATATTTCGACGGGCAACAGCACTACGCAAACCGACAAATGTGCATGACAACAAGCCGTGTCTCCCGTCTTGTATGCTTATAACCTGTTTTCACGCGCACATACAGTGCTGTTTCGCATAGAAATACAGGAATCGCATTGCCATCGAAGAAGGCGCACACGTATGGTTCTGGCGGGCACTTGATGTGCCTGGTACGTCTTACGTGGCCCTTCTGACTTCGTGAGTCCTATCCATGGAGGTGTAGAACGCAAGGCGACGGGTAGGTTCCACCACCATGTCGTCTTAGCAAAGCGTTGGAAACAGTAGCCTTGTCGTGCAAGCGTTGCATTGCCAGCGCAGCGTGATAAACGCTACGGTCCTTAGAATTACTTATGTATGCATTTTCTAGTAAAAGACGCACATGCAGCATATATACGTGTTGCTATGGTGTCTCAGATATGCGCAATAATTGCTTGTTAATTGACAATCGCACACGTATAAAAGCTAAACCTTGAGCAACATTGGTGGGCGCTGCGGATAGGGTCGGCCATTCAGACTAACGGCTGGGGCTGTTTCGAGTACCCGGTTCGCGGTAAGGTTGGACAAATAGACAAACAGACCAAATTTTTGCGTCGAAGGTCCCCAAGAAAGACTCTCGTCTTTAAAAAAAAAAAAGACTCGTATGCATGATCCAAATCCATGCACACGCACATGACACAGCTTACGCTCGTCCCGAACGAAAGACATCGTAAACAAGTTTCGCAACTTCAGAGAATGTGTACCCGTTCACCTGATGCACGTCTTGAGCTCTCTCTTTCCCTTTGCTCTCAGCAATTTGAGAGAGAGATAGACTGTATCGGCTCTGGGCCGGAGCAAATGTTTGTTGAAAAGGAAGCTCATCGAATTAACCAGGCACCGTACCGGCGCGCTTTGCCTGCAGGCTCCGCTGCCGGCGAAACGAAAATCCCGACATCGTAGTGCTCCTGGGCGCAACGAGGTTCCCCTGCCACCGTTCCCTGCTCTCGGTGCACTCGCGGTACTTCCAGGAGATCCTCGCAGCTAATCCCCAGACCCAGAAGGAAAGTTGCGCCAACAAATCCTTTCTATATCCTACGCCACTCTATCGTGCTATAGTTACATGCAGTTCATAGAAAGCGGAGTCTGTGCTTGATCTTATCGTAAGGGCAAAGCTAAGACACCGTTCTACATCCACTACAGCGGATGTTTTTTTTTTTCTTACCTCTTTTAATAGTCTAGCGTTATTGCTGTCGCGCATATATTCGGTAAGCATGACCAGGGACTGAGTATCAAAGCCCTGGTATTGATCGCCTCTTTTCAAAGCTGGAAGTGAATGAGAAAGAAAAAGCTCTTCCTGGTAATTATATATGCTTTTAAATGCACCCAACGTCGCCACTGTTACGGAGTATTGACGACAAGACGATGACCAAAAGAGTGCTGTCGAAGCGAGGTTAATTGCGTCAATGTGAAGAGCCGCCTTTTCTTGCGCCAAAGACAAAGACATGCACCCATTTCAGCACCAGTGTCTTCTTTAGCTCAAGTTCTCAAGGAGTGAAACTCCGATGAAAAGTTTTCCAACGCTGATCTTTTTCTTCGCTGTAACCGAATCTCTTTGTTCGGCTCGACTAGCTGTCTGGGGCCTTTCCACGCAACGTATGCACACGTCCGTTAAGAAAGCTCCCGAAATATAATCTGCGCGGAATCTGTAGGGAGAAAACAACACGCTCGTCTAGCAAGAACAACCAACCTCTTTGAGGCCCCAAAGACAGCTCGGCCAACGAGCTGGCCGCCGGACCCAGAAAGGTATACGTAGTGCGAGAGAACAACGGGGCACGTCGGCGAGCAAGACCGGCGAGTAGGACAACGAAGCCACTGGAGCCAACCTTATTAGCGGGCCTGCCGACGGTGTCATTCCTAAAAGCCACTGCAAAGCAGGTTGTGTATATATACGTACGTATCCTGTTGTCCACGCGTAAAATACTTTCGCGGAAAGCAAATAATCCCCCCCTTTCCCTTTTCGGGAGAAGACAGGATGGACGCCGGCGTGAGGGACTGCGTGGGCACGCGGTAACATCAGCGAGCTCTTTCCCGTCCATAGCCTGTCGTCCCCCTCTTCATCCCTCTCACGCTCATTTGGCCCACTCCGCTATCAAATTACCGATTTCCGGTCGATAGAGAAGCACCGAATGACGATGGCGAAGTGGATGGGGGAGGAGTGCAGTCTACGTTATACCCGAGGCTCTATACATCAACGGCTGCGTAAGGGCTGGCACTAGGCGAACAATGCGTAATAGAAGTTGGCCTCAGCATCATCTCGGAGTGACAAAAGACGGTGCACAAGCCTACATTGAAGGAACTAAGAAAACTCGCGAGATTCCTCCCTCTCTGCTGTTTTTCAACACACACTATCTTTTGGGAGAAAACAGTGGGGAACAAAACAGAGTAAGTACGACGTGGATAATCTGTGCCTATAGTCACTTTTCTCTAATACCTAGTCTGAAACGTATTACAGCCTTTTAAAACGCAGGCGTTGAATAGATGAGTGCCGCCCTCTTTTTTTCAGTGGAACAGGCAACTTGTGGCTGCAAAGCCTGAACGAAAGGAAAAGAGGGCGAAAGGAGGGTGAAAGTATGAATGGAGGATGAAAGTGTGAATCGCACAGCAAGCGTTGGGGAAGTCTAGGTGGTGTTGGTTGAGATCACTCCCCGAAGTATTCTCGAGTTTTGTCTACGGGGAACGATGCTTTCAGGGAAGGGTGCTAGAAAGCTTTCTTCGCCACACGATTGCTTGTTTTTGCGAAAAATACTTCAAAGCAACAAAAAAGAAAAAAAAGAAAAAGCCAAAATCGGTTCAACAATGAAGGGCAATATTTGATATGTGAGCTGCTTTTTTGTTGTTAATTTAGTGGCATGAAAATTGAAAGAAGGTGAAGTGGTTATCTGCGTGAGTAAACGCGATGTAAGGGGTATTTTTTTTAGATGTATAGCAGCCTATAGTGAATAACGGGACACAATATTAAACTTTATGTCTGATAAGCGAATCATTTTTCCTTTGTATGTTCCTGACCGAATCTAAATAAACACACTGTACGAGTTGCCCTGAAAGAATCGCCTGGAATTTGTAAAAATATGCATTAAGGCTTCGAACGCTGAACCAAGAACATGTTTTCGTAGCAGTTTCTCTTCCCCTGAGTCAACAAGGGACCGAATTCACGCAGCCTTGGGTCGTAATTGCTCTGTGTCATCGATTGGCTAATGGCTACCTTCGTTGATGATACGTTTATCATTAGAATTGACTGCAATCTTCTCTATCTTAGGGGCAGCTCCATCGGAAACATTTTTCGTGAGTTCGAAGGCGAGAGAATTGCAGAGCAAGTTTTGAGACAGAGGGCAACTTGAAGCTCGCAGACACTAAATTTACACTGTTACTTTTATTTACATTGTAGCCCGTCTTCGACCTGCATGTATCTTCATGATACGTTTTACTGTAAAACACACTGGCATCGGAAAGTCTTACGGGGAGGTACAGGTTAGTGTAAACAAAGAAACAAAGACTGGACTTCGATCAACTTACGTTGCAACAAGTCTTACTCACGCTATTTACAGAAACTTTGCACGCTTAACCTCTCAAAGCTTACTACTTCTGGCATGCTGAGCTTTATGCATTAATAGTGCGAACGGGCGTAGAGATCCGAAATTCGGCAGGATTTTTTTTTTCATATGCGGCAGAAAGAATTCTCGGTTATGTATAGTTGGAAAGGCAAGCCCCAATAAGTTATGACATCTGTTAAAGTCGTTTACTTACCCATGTATTATACTGCAGAAATATATTTCTGGCACAAGTGCATACTCTGCGAACAGATAGGTGGTCCAACTGTTTCCCTTACGCAACGATGTTCATTATATTCAACTCGCAATGCAGCTGGAGCTTCAAGGAGTGTCTGCAGACGCGTTCCGTGCTCTTCTCGACTACATGTACTCCGGAAAACTACAGCTCACCTGCCAAAACATCGGGAAACTATACGTTACCGCTAGCATCCTCAAGATAGCCAGGGTCAAGAAGAAGTGCGCGAGGGTAAGAATGCTAAATGAACTTATGCTGCGTAAATAATTTTTGTTGTTTTTTCAAAGACAAGCAGCATTTTAGTGTTTTTTTTTTACGTGAACTGGTTAACATGAGTTGCATTTCAAGTGCACTGAATACGCGATTTCTTTGACGTATTTTTTTTGCTAATACCAGCTGATAGTTAACTGCCATTCGGGTCTAATATCTGCTCAGTAGAAAAAGTAAAGGTGAATGAAGCAATACAAATTACAAGGTTGTGGAAGAAGAGTTTATACGAAATACTTATTCTCACACCCCCACCGATTAAGCTACAGATTGTGGATAGCAACACAGTCGTGTTTTTATTTGTACATACCCCGCCCCTTCTCGAACAACAAGGAAAGCCCTGACAGTGAAGTCCTCTTTCCCGGTGTTCTTTAGCCACACGCAAAGAAGCTCCTCTCTGTGGTGTACAGATGGTGCACCCTGAGAAGAACAATTCAATGAGCGCGAGCTACACAAAAAAAACAATAAAAGAGGTACGAAACACCAGCGCTAACAAATAACGTCTTCATTACGGAAAAGACAACGTGAATAAAAAATGCTCGACCTGCTTATGCATAAGCACTCGTATCTACATCACCCTTGGCTAAATCTCTTTCGCAAGTGTGCGAGATTGTAAAAAGCATCGGTACTGTCTGGAGGTCATTATGCTAGAGGGGCGTCACTCGAAGCTGAAGTTGTACGCAGGTTATGCTGAACAGTAATACACTCTAAGAGAAAAAATAGTAAAGTAAAAAAAGAAAGGTCGAGACTCTTCGGTGAGTTCCTATTTGCGAAGTACACTAGTATTTTTGAAGAGACACGTCAACTTGCTTTTGGGTCCCATGACAGTCCTACGAGAGTGTTACGATCTCTCAAGGGACTCCACACGTCTCTTTCAAAGGACGCTGAAAGTGGTTTGTCAGGACACATGAACACCATTCTTCTTTTTTGCTCGGTGTGTTGACACATATCCGCGTACGACCGATGCTTGCCCAGATCTTGACCAAGTCTCCGTACGATCCAAAACACGCGGTGTACGTCTACGTAACGGCACGCAAGTACGGCTTGACGACAGTCTGCAAGCGGGCGCTGAAGCTGCTGCACCACCGGCTGGAAGAGACGGTCACGTGCAAGCCCTACCTCGACCTCGACGTCAACCAGGTCTGCGAAGTGCTCTCGGGAAACACCGTCGGAGCCAGAGGGTCAGTACAAGCATGACTCGTAGACATGAAGACTGCTTCTGTAGCCACGGTCGAAGCTGGCCTCAGTGTCAGTGTGTGCGTGTTTGTGTCTGCGCCTGTGCCCGCAGACTCGTTTATTGTGCTTCAGTGCATAACCACTACACTTCAAAGTCATACTTGGCGTATCTTTCACCACGTTACATTTTCGTGCTGCGACAAAACACTTTCCAAAATAAAAAGGACCGTTTATAAGACTCCTAATAAAATAAATAGATATATAAAAAGGTCACTAATACTTAGCAAAGGCTTGTGGTTCAAACAGAGTCAAGAAAATAACAAGAAGACACAATATGACGCCAGTTTTTTAACACTGAAAGACTGCCGTCTCACCCAGCCTTGTTTTTTCCTTATCCCTGTTTCGGCCTCAAATATTTCGTTAAGTTGCGCACGAAGCGGCGCAACGCATCCGAGTGCATAAGACCACTTATTCACTCGGATGCTTTGGCCTGACGTGGCGTCTGAGCTACACTATCAGTTTGTTCGCAAATCTCGATCACCCTGAAAATGGCACAAGCACAACGAGTAACTAATACAGTGAATAACAATGACGTACACGTTGTTTTCATTCATGCGTGCAAAAGTATTGTCTCAGGTTAACTCTTGAGACCAGCCGAAAAGAAAAGGAACCGCCAGTCAGGATTTACGCACTGATGGGCGGAATAAGGGCGCTCCTTGTTTGAGTAATGCTGTTGCAATGTGCGCACACAGCGAGATGGTGATATTCCTGGCGGCTCTGCATTGGCTCAACCACAACTACCTTCAGAACGAGCCGTACGTGTTGAAAGTGATGCAGTGCGTGCGCTTCGGCACGATGAGCATCGAGGAGCTGCTGTGCTGCCTGCATCCGCCGCTTCTGCCAGGGATCATGGAGGTGCACGAGGTGCGAGCCTACATCCTGGCGGCCCTCTGGTGAGTTGTAAGGCACACCGGCAATGCTATTCAGTAGCAAACGTATGAAATACGTCTACTAATTTACTTAAACGCATTTAAATCATTCCCTACTCTGGTTAGAGAGAAATCAGTGCCCAACACTGAATCACTAGGTGTTTAGTGAGACGTTAAGGCATTTTGTTGCAAGTAAAACACACAGCGTCTCTTATGCAATCGCCCTTAAGATGGAAGTCATCTTTTTTTTTTTTATTCCCAGTCGATATATTGGCTTCTGTTACTGTAGTGAGTGAATTGTTATGTAGAAGCGTTTGGCTATTCGTTCATGTCGACGAAAATAAGCTATAGTTTCCACGTGGTTGTGATTGCGTTTCATTTATTCAATAATATTTATCGCACAATTGGTACATGCCAGATTGTGCTGCCAACTGAAATATTTGCAGCACAAACTAACGGGATGCAAAAAGAGGACACAAACAATGCGTTTATGCGTCCCTTTACGTCTCGCTGCAAATATTTCAGCATGAATCTATACCAAATATCCCGCCTTTAAAACCTTTCGCATGCTTTTCTGCAAGGATGAAAATATAAAAGAATAATCGTGTATATAGTAAGACTCCAAGGCATGCGAATTCACCAAAAGCGTTTGACTGGAACTTGTTCGTACATGAGCAGATAGATGCAAGAGCCAATCATCCCGAATACCCGAAGCATAAGTGGTTGTTATTCAAAAAAACTATCCTTCGATGACGCATGCCACCGATTCAGCTACAAGGTGGCGGCCATGTACAACCAGCAGCATCTGTTCCCCGCGCCACAGCTCAACGCGCGGTACTTCAAGCTCGATGGATTCATCACGCTCTGGGTAAGGGTAAACGCTTGTTCGTGGCTTGTTTCTGAGCCTCCAAGTTTAAGTGCATGACCACCTTTGCATATGATTCCCAAAATAAATGATGTCATTACCGGAATCCGGACGAGTAAATGAAGATTCCGCAGTTATTTCAAAAGTGGATTGGTGTGCGTAAGCTCTACACTATAGAACACTGCAAGAGAAACACGGAAAACTGCTTGCATGTGCTTTGTTTTCCGTCACTGTGTAATTCTGTACAGTTTGCGCATAACAATTAACCTTTCAGTTGTGAACCAACTCCCACAACAGCATACTATATTGAACCCGCACTTGTTATGTTGCGATTCGTCCATGCTGTTCAGATACTCTTGCATCTCGTAGTACTAACGAGAAGGCGAAATAAAGCGTCTTTAACGTAGGCATTAATGAACAACCTGCATTACTTCTCACTCGATGCTCGCCCTAGGACCTCAACTTGTTCAGCACAGACAAGAATCTGCCCGCGGCAGCGCCTGCTTCCGGGTGTACGAGATATCTCAACGATGCCAGCACCAATATTCTTCGCAAAGCACTGCCACTCGCAACACAGGTAAGGAGAAGTGAGGACTTGCATACTGACGAGGACTCTCTCTCTTCCTTTCACATAACGTGCGCATCAGGGAAGGGAGGGGAGATAATGGGGATGAGGGGTACCCTTCTATCACGTCAGACAGGGGGGAGGGGAGGTGTAAAGTGAACCCTGTACATTCACATGATAGGAAGGGGGTGCTGTGCCTCGGGGAAAGGGATGCAAATTCAGCCCCATACATTGACATAATAGGAAGGAAGGGCGCTGCGACAAACCTTCGACCCTTCTTCCCCTCATGAAGGAAAACCCTGTTCACATCATTATCTTCACGACATATGGTTTCATTGTTTTATAGCCTGTTTGGAAGCAGTGACTCACAGAAAAATAATTCTGCTCACACTTATCTAATTTGCGTAAACGCTGTCTTCGTGAACCTTCCTTCCGTGACGTTAAGATTTTTTTATGAACCATTGAGCACATAGAGTAACTTATAAGGGTACTTGCTTGAGGCAAGTGGGCAGCTATTCATTGTTACCTCATTGTGCACTGCTTAAGAGACGAACACTTGACATGAAGGACTAGACGGAAACAAGCGCAAACGTACAACTGAGTTTGTTGAACAGATATATGATGTTTTTATGCAATCGCGTTTCATGGTTACGAAAAAGGTTAACAAAAGGAATCACAAAACTTTTTATAATCTGTGCAATAAACTTAGCGGAAAGTTCGTGCTTGTGTCCGTCTAGTCCTTCAAATCAAGTGTTCGTCTCTTAGGCAGTGCGCAATAAGGTAACATGAAGTAACTCAGGCATTTTATATCAAGTGCATGTAAATAAGTTCGTAGGCGAGCCATCAAACGTGTTGATTGACGAGAAGTTCGTAGTTTTGCACGTCACATGATATTTTAATACACTTGAATTATTTGTTTTTGCTGATATTTTTGTTAGCTCTCGCACGTGCTCATTCGAATCAGTCAGGAAATTTATGTAACTTCATTTACAACAAATAATAATAATAAACTAATTTGCGAGTGAGTGCTTAAATGCGAGCGTCCTCGCTTGTCGCGTCCGCCTCACGGTTTGAATTAAGCACTGTGCCTTTGCAGGCTGCACCCGGTCTAATACTTTTAATGAACGATGTCCCATCTCTCAAAGAGTTCTGAAATTTTTAGTATGCGTGAGTTTGTCAAGGCCAATAACAATTTTGTCGAGCTCTTGAGACGGTTGCCTCGATGACCAAACGACCTATTTTGGAAACTCGAACTTTCGCCATCTTGTCTAATTTTTTTTGTAATAGGGACATTTTAGGCCAATAAAAGAGGCTGCAGCAGGCCTCCGGGCCAGTCACAGTTGACCAATGGCGGAATTTGATAGTGTCCACAATAGCAGCCTCAGCCTGCTTTGGCACAGCTTTTTACTGGGTGTTTTATGTACTTTTATTGTACTTTTATTATATTTTAGCTTTGTGAAAGAGGGTCATGGGACGGTTGTCTGTCAATGTACGTTGCGAACCACTTCAGTCATTCGAACCTCATCAGATGATCTTGTCGCCCAGTATACATAATTGTCAACTTGTCAGAACAAACTACGGAACATGCACAAAGAGGTCCAGTAAAGAGCTTGGTGGCTCAAGTCATCGCTCCAACAAAGGAGGAACGCTCCTGACACTCAACCACCCACCCATCCATCCACCCCAGTGGAAACAGGGAAAATATGGTTGACAATACCATCGCTTAGAGACAGGCGTGAACGCGTGCCGCCACAGTTTACGGGAATGTGCGCCTTGTGCCAACGTGTTCTCGGGTTCTGCCGCCCCTTGACGTGATTTCCGTATTCCCGACACTTGCTCCGAGTTTTTGCGTCGGCATATGTCCGGGTTATCGAGTCCGTTCTCGTACCGCTTCTGGTTGCGCACGCATATTCGTCGAAACTGTACTTGCTACAGTCTTGCTGGAGAGTCACGGACAATTAATCTGAATGTCGCATACTTGCTAAACTTCCTTCACGCCACTCGCATTCCGCTAAGGAGCTAGGTGAGCAGCAAGCTTGTATAGCACAGTCGGTCCGCACGTCATGTCTACAAAGTTCGCATCTGGGTCAACGTTTGAAGGCGTACATTGGTTACGGTGATCGGCTGTTGACCAGAAGGTCGCGGGTTCGATTCCGGCCGCGGTGGTGGCGTTTCGATGGAAACGGTACGGCCCGTGTATACTGCGCGATGTCAGTGCACGTTAAACAAAACCAGATGGTCGAAATTTGCGGAGCCCTTCCCTACGGCGGCTCTCATAATCCCATCATGGTTTCGGGACGCAGAACTCTAGATATTATTAAGTTCACATCTGTACAGTACTCACGGATATTGAAGTGCGGCATCGTTTTTTAAATGCGAAGTATTTCTTAGCGAACTTAGGCAACTTTAAGCGTATCTATCTATCTATCTATCTATCTATCTATCTATCTATCTATTATCTATCTATCTATCTATCTATCTATCTATCTATCTATCTATCTATCTATCTATCCAGCCGCCTACAACATTTAGCTCTCCTGGCCGTTTCAATAATGGTATTCATACCAAACTTGGTATGGCATAACATGAATGTATGAAGAACATATTTGACTAGTCATAACTTGAAAATCATGACATTTGTGCCATAAATGTCATGATTTACAAATCATGGTTCTGCAGCTCTTGCGATCGTTTCGTTCACAAGGCGTGTTGCAAAACTGGTATGGTATAGCATGTTTGCATGGCGAACACAAGCGACAGAGCCTAACATGAAAATCGGGACATGCGTGTCATATAACAACATTACTACATGCCAAGCTCATGATGCGCTCGCGGTCGTTTCGCTTGCGTCACACATACCTAGTTTAGTATTACAGTACGTGAATAGATGACGAATGTATGAAACTGGTGCAAACATGATAAACATGGGATGCGTGTCATGTAACAACATGACTACATGCCACACTGATGATGAGCTCGCGGTCGTTTCGCTAGCTTCACATATGTCAAATTTGGTATTACGTGACGCCAATGGATGACGAAGGTATGTGACTGGCGCAAACATCATAATCATGAGATGCGTGTCATGTGGTGACATGAATACATGCCACAGTTAAGGCGCCAATACATTTCGCCGTGACGTGGTGCGCATGCTCGCCGGCGTTCATTTCGTCGCGTATACGGTCACGCCGGTGTTGCCACGCCAGGCGCCGGTCCCGCCATGTAATCGCAAGCGTGTGCCGCGCTGCGTTGCTTTGACGCATGCGCGTTTCAGCGCGTCCGGTGTCCCTCCGTCTCGAAAAGAGGGAGACGCAGTGTTGTCTGGGTAACGCATTGGCGCGAGATGCAGCATGTCGCATTTTGCACCGGTTGCCGTCGGGCGGCGCCAACGAACGCTGATCGCGCCTGGCGTCAAACTATGGAGTGCTCGCGTTTTGCTAACGTAGCGTCGCTGTGCCCAGCGTGCGCGCGTGACAACGCTACATTGAAGTATTTTGGGTCCTTCATGATACGCTTGCGGCCGTTTTGCTAGCTCTCCATATACCGAATTTGGTGTTACGTGACATCAATTGGTGACGAATTATATGACTGGTGCAAAGATGATAATCCTGACACGCGTGTCGTGCAAGAACATGACAATATACCACGCTCATAGCGTGCTCGCGGCCGTTTCGCTCGCTTCACGTATACTAAATTTGGTATCACGTGACGTGAATAGACGACGAAGGTAAACGACACATTCAAACATGATAATCATAACACGGAAGTCATGAACAGCATCATTTACCTCAACCTTGTAACGTTGTGCTAATTTCAAAGTGACATATCAATATTTTTCATTCGTGCTTCGCATATCATCAATTCCCATTGTACGTGGGGCCTGCCTTTTTTTTTTTCTTTTCAATATAACGACTCCCGTGGCAAATCCCTCGTGATAACTATGTGATGGCACTGAATATCTGGCCAATAAAGGCAAGATCAACTGTGATGTGAGTGTTCGAGTCAAAATTGAGCGAACCGAAGACGCTGCAAACGAAAGGGCGTGCATTACCTAGCCCTAAACTTTCCCGTTTAAATCACGTGAGTGCAGTACATTATTTGCGCGCTATTGGCTTTTGACTTCGACAGTAATCGCGAAATGGATTCTGCCATGGTTTTTTTTCTATTTATACCGTCCTTCTTTGTGGACCGTACATAATGAAGTTAAACGCCGAACCGCACCCGCTCGTCGGAGGTTCAATACTATGGGCGTGTCAGTTCCTAGGTGCGCTTCGTTTCTGATATATTATTTTAATTTTTATTGCTACTCATGCCTGTAATGTTCCTTCATTCTTTTCTTTTTTGATGGTGTGATCCTCCCAGGTTTTCATAATATTTTAGGTCTTACGAGCCAAAACCAGGATACAATTATGACGGCCGTAGTAGTGGGGGGCTCCGGGAATTTCGGCTATCCGGTGTTCTTCAATGGGCATCTCCTTGCGGGTTAAAGAACAGCAGATCTGGAGCCCTTTCTCTTTCTTGCGCCTTCTGTGACTTCAAACAGAGTACGCGTGCTCTCCGCAACAGACTTCGTAACATGTATATTCATTTCACTTTGTTTCGTTTAGCGTAGTGGCTGTATGTTATAAGCAGAAGTTACAAGTTACTTAAGGTACATGGAATTGAGTAGAATACTTAAGGGACATTAGGAAAAACCGCAATATGGGCCTAAGCTGCGGGAACTGTTGTCTTTAAAATTATGTTTTGATATTTTGGTGGAGCAAACAGTAAGTCTTAATTTTTCTTTGTTCATTTTTCGCGCTGAAGCGAAGTGTATTTTTAACTTTAATGTCCCGAAGCGGCAGCCTCTTCAGCGATTTGCCATAGCAGCCTTGCATAAGTTTAGCGAGAAATAAATATCGCATCACTGCAGCTATGGAATCAACCCACCATATAAAGATGTATACTACAGCTAGAGAAAGCGGTAGCGAGGTAGTCTTCTAGAGTCATCGAAAGGACCCGGAAGATATCTGTGTCTCTTCTCTTGCTGCGCAGGCAAGACAATGGTTTATTTGTGCTTTAAAATTTTAACTGTCGATATTTGTAGCCTCTAGAAAATAGGTGATGTTACTGACCACGTGTCACTAGCAAGCAGCACGTCTTTCTTGACTACAGAACACAGTTGACGTGTCACTTATGCTCAGTAGTTTCTTCACCAGTCCTAATACTTTCCCAATGTATCATTCTTCCCTCAATACACCCACATTAGGGGGGAGGGGCAAAAAGCTAAAAAATCCTCAGGCTCTGTGAACCGGTCCGTTTGTGTGTATCCTGAGGTATATACTTAGTCGAATATACGAACAGTGCAACCTAGAAGTAGTTACAGCGTAACTATGGAAGAAAAAAACAAGGATTGAAAGAGAGGTCAGCGCTCTTTTATGTCCTTGTTCTTAATTCCGTAGTTACGCTGTCACTACTAGGTTGCGTCATTCGTACATTCAGTTATGTCCTACCAACTTTCCAAGTTTTCATACTTCGTATACTTAGACAAAATATATATAATCACCGTCGGGTAATTTTGGCCACTGTTCACTAGTGTTGGGTTAAATTATTGTGATGCCAGAGCATTCCCTTCGCCTTTACCGCCATAAGTGTCCACGTGGAGGAGAGGGGAGGGACCACCCTTTTTAACCATTTCAACGAGGGTGCGAATTCGATCCCGTACTTTTACTCTGCCGGACCTTTCACGCCATTTTTAGGGGCGAAGCTCCTTACGCAATGAGCTGTGCGTCCCGTACTTGTAGTATGTAGTAGTAGCCACTTCTCAATTAGTCCTTAGAATGTCCGCTGGATGGCGGTACTTGTATTTGATGAATAAGAGATGTGAGATGGCGGTAGTTTGTGTGTTCACTCGATGGACGCACGGACGGACGCACGGACGGACGCATGAACGGCCGCACGAACAGATAGAAGGAAGAACGAACGGGTGGACGCATGGATGGACTGATGGACGCTTCGCCCCAATCATAATTCACTCCGTGGATATGCTGTGATTTTTCACAGCATATCGACGGCATGAATGCGCAGGGCGATGACTAACGATTTGTTTGTTTTTTTTAACCATAAAGGCGACCAAGAAGCACTAATGCTGCATTCAAAAAACTCTTTACTTCCCATCTTAAACCCTAGATAGTCGTGGATCAATGACGGACCTAGTTCAAAAGTACTTGATCACTTCCTTTCCACTTTTGCATGCACTGCGAAGCTCGCTTTGTTGTGGAATAAACCAGTGGGGGAGGGGATTTTGTCGCGCCGGCCCTCTTTCCCCACCCTAACGGAGGTCCTTACGCACACCTACGTTTACCGCAGAGCTTTGTGGTTTACATTGTATTCAAGCTGCATCGGTTCGAAACACTCGCGACCCCCGCAGCTCCCGGCGCAGCGAGAGCCCGTGTTCCACGGCGACCCACTGGCGGACTACCTGCTTCGCAACCAGGCCGAGATCCCGCTGTCACCCTGGAACGAGGACCCGTACGCGGGCCTGGGCGCGCATGCCTCGGGAGCCCGCGACCCGCTCTCGCCGGTGCTGCTCGTCGTGGGCGGCTTCGACCCAGACGCACCAGGCGACACCGCAGTCGGTACGTACACAGCACCTCCTCTACCTTTCCCACTTAACGACGAAAAGTGACCTGGGATGCCGAGGCGCTATCGTTCTTATTCTCATGAAAGCAGCACTAGTTGTCATTAATTAACGCTGCCTAATGCTGGCTATATTCTGTTGGTGTTGACTTGCGATGCATAAGAGATTGTTAATGCCCCGCCGCGGTGGTCTAGTGGCTAAGGTACTCGGCTGCTGACCCGCAGGTCGCGGGATCAAATCCCGGCTGTGGCGGCTGCATTTCCGATGGAGGCGGAAATGTTGTAGGCCCGTGTAGTCAGATTTGGGTGCACGTTAAAGAACCCCAGGTGGTCGAAATTTCCGGAGCCCTCCACTACGGCGTCTCTCATAATCATATGGTGGTTTTGGGACGTTAAACCCTACAAATCAATCAATAAGAGATTGTTAATGTTGGCTTGTGTTGACCTACTATTAACCAGCATCGACCGGCGTCGTTAGACGTTATCTAAATTACTATATTATTGGCTATAATGTTAGCTAACGTCTTCAAATGTTGGCTTTCCTCGTAATCGCATGGCTGCCTCCGTCCAACCTGAATTCAATGATTGAGGTGTAGCTCTCACTTGTACGCAGACCACCACAATGAGTAAGTTTTACTTGAATTTCTTTTTAAGCCACTCAAACGTCTTGTTTATAAAACAAGTAACCAACAAGGGCTGATTTGCCAGCCACTTTGCACGAAGAAAATGTAGTTTGCAAACTACGCAAGCAAAGGACATGACGAGAGAACGCGTACCTAACGTTTTTCTACACTTGGAAGTCCTCACGTCAGTATTAATTCACCGAGATTGTCGGCCAAAAAGTGCCCACTAATCAAAAAAGCACTGTGCAAAGCGTGAAACGGGAACGAAGGGTCACATGCTCGATGACACCTTTCATAATACTGTTATCAACTAGGCAGCACGCATGGGGTGCGCCAGCATTGCTGCGCTAGATCACGTATCCAACAGATGTCCCCGACGGCATTATGTTAAAACCGAGAACGAAGAGGAGGGAAACATTCATTGGCAGTCAGGGGTTTTTGGTGTGGGGCCAGCTGAGTCCGGAACTCCCAGCTAGCGCAATGCTGGCTGCCCTCGCCTCAGAGCTACACAGGCCACCTTGCGTGCATGACTTGTCGATCAAACTCGTCTGATCGTCAAGACACCGATGAGGATTTCTCCTTGGTTCACACAAACGAAATGTGTTCAGGAACTGGGCTTTTCCACGCTTTGTACGTTATTGTAAAAAAGCCAGCTTTAAAGGGTAGACTCTGACACTGTGTGTTTGGGTATTTGTGCATGACTACCTTCATTGCATTAGCAGTAAGATTGACACTCTCGTCGGCTTTTCGTCGTCGTCGTCTCCGTCATGTTTCACACCTCCCCTCGTATGACGTCTCGGTTGTAACGTATATTATCGGGTGCGAACATGTTCCACGGATCTGGTGAAGAAGCACACACCCAAAAACGATTCTGGTTATCAACTAAAATGAATTATGATGATTGAGTGCTGCTAAGATTAGGATGAAGTGCATAACAGATGCCTGCAATACGTATATGTATGTATTTAAAAATATATTGCAATGAGGTAGAAATGTCACCGCGTTAGCAGGACAAACCACAATATTGTGAGCGCGTAAATTCAGTGGCTCTTCATTCTCTTAACATATCATCATCTCCTTTACATCTTCATCATCTGTAAATATCATCACCAGTGTGATTTAGCTCGAACCAGGCTGAATAATCCGGTTCCTCTGAATATTAACCATGGTCGCTACAAATGTGAAACAAGAGGTGCTTATTGCGGTTACGAGAAACTATGCTTGTATTCCGAACTGCAGACTCGTTTGAAGGTTTGAAGCCAATGGAGTTGCGTTTTGACCTCGCAGGTACCAAGATTCTTCGATACCACGTTGAAAATAACATCTGGGAAAAGCTGGATAGCTTTCCAATGCCCCGACATCACCACAGCGCTGTACTTTACAGAGACAAGTTGTACATCACAGGTAAGCGAGAGTTAACCAGCGTAGTTCTTTCTTGCATTTCGTCCCACAAGTTTTTCCCCAACTATGCCCTTACTAGTCATCGCCTACAAAAAGGAAATTCACAGTTATGAATTTTTACGTAGAGATTCTGCCATCAACCTACGGACTTAGCTTCAATAAATGAGGTTCTTGGTACTTATGGCTTGTTGGTCGTTGAGCATAAAATCGTACGATATTGACAGGGTCTATAGTATTGAAACCTAAGGATATTATATTTCCGGCGTAAGTTATTTCTTTCGCTGGGTAACAAGCTGTATTCAGCATTCTTATTCAATCGCTTCGCAGCCAGTAATAACAAAAATACCTTACGCTGAAAACGTTCGTAGATTAAAGTTTGAGCCAATTTTGGTACTGAAGCTGCTTGTCAGCAAAACCAAATAGCCAACCGAGAAGCGAACTTACGAGTAATACGTTTTGTGATTTATTCGTCAAAAGTGGGGAACACTCCTAGCTAATTATGTTTGCCCATTCTCATATCTCCCAAGAAGAACAGGAACGTTGTCAGGCGTATTAGATTTTTTTCACGTTTTTTGAAATTAGGCAACGCGTAATCATAGCCGATAAGCTGTTGAAATCACCGGTCTAGCCAGTTTGTCCAACGCAAAATTTTTTGTGAATGGTCGTAGCACAAACCAAGCGCACCTCACTTCTTTACCAGCAGTGGCATAAACGTAAGCACTGTGCCTCTTAAAATGTCTGCTGGTTTGTTTGGTTTTTTTTGGCGTAGACAATGATATTGTGGCTATACGATGAATTATAATTAGAATGTCACTATAGTGTTCAGTAACCGGGAGTCACGCAATGTTCGTACACTTGCTTTGGCTTCATTATGTGCTGGTTTTAATTAGGGCTGCGTCAAGCGAAAAAAAAAACGAATGCTCGAAAACTTAGTTCCTTCAATAAACAAACTGTAACAAATTCACTCGTAGAACCTTAGCATACGGATATAAAAAGAAAGCATTGCGGTGTAGCATTTCTTGTCTGTCGCACTACCTTATCGGAACGATACTTATAGCACGAGGACAGAACGACGACGAAGAGACGTCGTTCTGTCCTAGCGCTATAACTATCGTCATGTCATGCCAATTAGCCCAAACTGCCATACTTCTAACTTATCAGGGAGTTTTAGTTCGTCCGCAAATTTCCTTGCCTTTGCGGATCACCAGAATAGTGACAACGCAAACGCAAGTGACCTGATCGGTGCACCACTTGTTCTCGTTTACGTCACTGCCAGCAGCGCAGTAAGGTATCCTTGGTTACTGCAGGCCCCGCCATGGTGGTCTTGTGGCTAAGGTACTCGGCTGTTTACCCGCAGGTCGCGGGATTGAATCCCGGCTGTGGCGGCTGCATTTCCGATGGAGGCGGAAATGATGTGAGCCCATGTACTCAGATTTGTGTACACGTGAAAGAACCCCAGGTGGTCAAAATATCCGGAGCCATCCACTGCGGTGTCTCTCATAATCAAATGGTGGTTTTGCGACGTTAAACTCCACAAATCAATCAATCGGTTACTGCAGTAGGACTGCCGTAACCAAATTCAAAACCTTACTTCATCGCCGGCAATGGCGTGAAAGTAAGAACGTTGCCTCTTAAAATGTCCGTTGCTTTGGGAACTCTCCTCTGATATGGAACTAGAAAATCGTGTCTATAAGGTATTGTGATTAGACGGAGCTCCGTAATTATGGTGACAATACTAGTGTTTAGTATCCCGGCGTCACGCAAACAATGTTCCGTGCATCTAATTGTGAACCCGCTAAAACTATGCAGTGAGTACTCTATTGTAACGCTTGAGCGAGTGGTTGGCGCCACCGCGCAGGGGGCTACGACAACTACCAGACGGCGCGGTCGAAGCTCGAGCCCACCAGCGTATGTTTTTCCTACGACCTGACGAAGAAGCTGTGGCAACCGCTGCCCAACATGGCACGCTGCAGGGCGTACCACGCATCTGGCTGCTTCGACGGCACGCTCTTCGTAATCGGTGGCAGGAGTTCGAACGGAGAGTAAGCCTCTTTTTTTTTACGTATTTATAGACTGTATGTTATTCTTGTGCTTGTAATCCACGATGTGTAAGTTGTGTTACAGGCGAGCATGCTCGAAAGTTCTAGACATAGAGTTTCTCAAAATTAACTAGAGGGCACTCTGGCGCTGCGATCGTTCAGCGACCATGGGAATGATGGGTAGTACACACATTTGCCTAGTCTTCGCACTTGTGGGTGGAAAATCGTACTTGAGGTTCCGCTTATTGCTGTGTTTTGGTTTTGTTTCGAAAGAAATATTCAACCCTTTTGAACTTCGTGACCCGATTTGGAAAGGTAAGTTTAAAAGAATAAGATGGTGAAGGGCAACCGCTGAACATTTGCTAATATTTGTTTCGTGATAAAACAGCTCCAAGCCACACGAACACACACGGAGCCAAAAGCAGGCCAGAAGTACGAAGTTCAGACAAATGTGTGTACTACCCATCATTCTCATGCTCGCTGAAGCGCCGTGCATTGCAGCCCCCATAGACACTAGCGCCAGAGTTCCCTTTAGTGTATATTGGGAAACTCTATGGTTCTAGACACCAGACTTCTCCACGTAATAGATATGACGCGACCGTAACATCAAGTAGCCATAAAACATAAATGTGACGCTGCATTTCTCTGTGTGATCGAGCGTCATTAAGAAAGGTACTTCTAAACGCGTCCTACGAGTCGCGCGTGCAAAGAATGCGAATACCCAATTAATATGCATTTAACTTGTTTTCAATGACCAGCCTACCTTGTGCGCCCATGTAATGTTCTCGTTTAGCTACTCTTAGAACAAGAAAAAGAAGAGTATGTGCTACCATCTTTAGCCTATCCTCACTTGCCATGTGCGATTCTTTGAAGAGACACGTTAACTCTTTGCTGGAAGCCATGAAATCCCGACGAGAGTACAATAATATCCATGATACAAATGAAGACGGCCGGAGGACCAGCCGTAATAGGAGGTCGTCAAGTGCTCGATAGCCAAATACGACATAGCGCTACGAAGAGCCGGAACGAAGTCTTTATTCTCTGAGCATTTCATTTCCCAAATCCCCAGGCTGGACACACACACAACAGCGCCGCTCGAGGGTTCTGTGTTTCTGCTACTAACATTGTGACACTCCAAACAGAGTTTACGTTTCTCAAAGGAGTCTTTTTTTTTTCTCTCGGTACATGCGTGTTTTTACAAAGTTGTCTGGAATGGTCGTTGCAGGATCCTGTCGTCGGTGGAGGCACTGTGCCTGGATGAGAGGCGCCAGTGGCAAGAGATGCCGTGCCGCCTGTGCAGGCCTCGCATGGCCGCGGGCAGCACGCAAATGGGCGGCCAGCTCTGGCTTGCAGGCGGGCTCACCGACTCGCGAGCGGGTCTCGTGGTCATCTCTGACGTCGACTGCTTCGATCCGTGCAGCTGCGAGTAAGTCACATGCGTTTATTTATTTATTTATTTATTTATTTATTTATTTATTTGTTTGTTTGTTTGTTTTGCGGAGAGCGAAAGGCAGTGGTAGAGTAAGAATCAGCAGTCCATTGTCAAAAGTTACAGAAGTAAATCAAAAGAACGAGGTCCCGCCGCGGTGGTCTAGTGGCTAAGGTACTCGGCTGCTGACCCGCAGGTCCCGGGATTGAATCTCGGCTGCGGCGGCAGCATTTTCGATGGAGGCGAAAGTGCTGTAGGCCCCTGTGCTCAGGTTTGGGTGCACGTTAAAGAACCCCAGGTGGTCGAAATTTCCGGGGCCCTCCACTACGGCCTCTCCCATAATCATATTGTGGTTTTGGGACGTTAAACACCACATATCAATCATCAATCAACAGAACTAGGGAATGTGTGTGTGTGTGTGTGTGTGTGTGTGTGTGTGTGTGTGTGTGTGTGTGTGTGTGTGTGTGTGTGTGTGTGTGTGTGTGTGTGTGTGTGTGTGTGTGTGTGTGTGTGTGTGTGTGTGTGTGCGTGCGTGCGTGCGTGCGTGCGTGCGTGCGTGCGTGCGTGCGTGCGTGCGTGCGTGTGTGCGTGTGTGTGTGTGTGTGTGTGTGTGTGTGTGTGTTTGTGTGTTGTGTGTGTGTGTGTGTGTGTGTGTGTGGCGTCAATTGATTTATGCCTGCCCGCTAGAATAGTTTGCGCTCTAAGAAAACGTCTATAAAAAATGAATGAAGTAGAAACGAAGAAAACGCAAGTCTACAATCTGTCAACATAACTTTAGACCACATGAAAGAGCAAATGAACAGCGATAAAAATATTGATTCCATTAAAAGAGCAAAGTTGCTGGTTGTCTTCATTGTTGTTGGCCTCCTGAATTCAGGTGGTCACGGGTGTCCGCAGCGGTAGTACATTAATTAGGGTGCCCGGCTGTTGACGCGAAAAATACCGGTTCGATCATGGCTACGGCTGTCACATTTCAATCGTGACGAAATGCTGGTTAGTGTACTGAGCAATGCTAGTGCACTTTGAAGATCACAAGACAGTCGAAATTTTCGGAGCCCTCTACGACGGTGTGACTCGCATTCACACTGTGATTTTGGCACGTGAAAACCCTCAAATTGTATTCAATGGAGAGCGCGGGACCTGGTTGGCTGACTCGCCCTGTTCACACGTTGAAAGTATTGAGCACGAGCTTGTTAATCTGTCATTCATTTATTTTGCGCTTCAGTTGGGGGCCGCGTTGTTACGTAACCAATCAAGGTGCCCATCAATTTTTTTTCTGACACCTGTAGAGCCTTATTTCTTGCAGATTCTTCTACCACGTGAACTTTCTTCCGACTCCTCGATGCTTCTTCTCGTTGGTTGCGGTGAGCGACAAACTGTTTGCGCTGGGTGGCTGCTCAGTTCGGGACAGCGAGCTCGAGAGCCTTGGCGACGTCTGGTCATGTCTGGACCACTGCTGGGAACGGAGAGGCACTTTCGACCAGGGATACCACGACGTGGCCACCGTCGCCTACGGTGAAATTTACCGTCACGTGGCTTTTTTCTCTTTTCATTTTCTTTTTGTTCTTTTTTGTTTTGTTTGCGTCTACCGAACACATTCCACGGGGAAGTGTAACAGTAGTAATTGTTATTCTCCTGTTGAAATACAATGTGTTATTAGCAATACCCGAAAACCACCATGTAACGAGACTGCTAGCTTAACATCCGCCAAAATTGAAATGCCCTAACAAGTTCCCCAACACAATGCGCATAACATGGTATTGTAGGAACCAGCCTACATGACTATCTGAAAAACCTAACTTCGACAAGAAGTTGTAATATGCGCTCTCTCGAACAAGACGTTGACCAACGTGAAATCCATTCAAAACGAAATGTACTTGGACGCTTTGGCAGTGATTCATTCAATGCTATCAAACGAGCCTCTGGCCTGAGAAACGTGCTCTTTCGTATAACCGCGTACTGTTAAAAGTTTTTTTTTTCTATCTGTTAGTACGAAGATGGAACAGTAATTTATTAGAACAAAACTGAAGTTAGAACAATAGCCAAAGTTATTGTTCCAACAACTTCATAACGAGTTTAAACAGGGAACGTGACGAGGGGTCGCATGGCGTGACGCAGGCGACCGCGTGTTTATGGTGGGCGGCCTGTCTTCGGACACGAAGTCCGGCATCCGCGCCGTGTCCTGCTACCGCTCCACGCACAACGCCTTCACGCCCAGCCTGGCCCCTCTACCAAGGGCGCTCTGCGGGGCATCCGTTGTCGTGCTTCCTCCGATGGAAATGGAAGTGGCCGCCAACTGCGCTGGCTTGGACGGCAATCGTTGGACGGGAAACTCTCGGATCGGCTCCGATGTCGCGGGCGAGCCCTTAGCCAACACCGGCAAGTGGTGAGTAGGGCCGACGGTGGACAGTTCTCTCGCCTAGCAGGATGTATATTTGAAGGATAAAGGGTGAAAAAAAAAGCACACTCACAGGGTCCTTATAGCATTCGCATCAGCCAACTCGAAAACGAACGCCATCTTTTTCTACGATGTATTGAACTTCCCCCTTCCCCACCTATCCGAAAGCTTTCTCCAACTAGCTTGGATCTTCACAGTCTGCAGGATAGGAGGCATTGTAAGCATTCTGCACTTCTCTTTGCTTTGCACAGCCTCGGGGATCGGCGCACCTTTAACCAAGCAGTGACCTCATGGGATGACGTCACTATGTCATGTTTCAAATTTTCACGATCTGGGACATGATGATGACGTCACAAATTTTGGCAATATGTCAAGTCTTGGTGACGTCATATGGTTATGTCGTCACGTGATTATTTTTTATTACTCGTGTTGACGCGGCCGATACAGCACACCGCTCAATTTTCTCGTTTGATCAGGCATCTAAGACTTCCGCCATTAAAGAAAAAAAACTCAGTCAGTTACACGCCATGAAAACCGTCGAACAGCGAAGCTGTGAGCGTGCTAGTGTATGTGAGGATAAAATATGGCAGCTTAGTTTCATTTCGAACATCATGAACATTCATTAGAGTATCATTCTTTAGCATCATCTTGAAAATCATTACTTGGAACATCATTATCATTGAGCATCGTAATGTTTTCATTTTATTTATTCATTTATTCACTCCCTCCACCGGCCACGTGACCTGCGTGACACCGGACAGGCGTGCAGATGGTGCAGACACGATTTCTAACGGTGCCACTGTTCAAATAAAAGTAACAAATTAGGTGGACAGCACTGGTGACGTAAAATTGCAATGTACGTGGCCGTGTGTCAGAACAGGTGAATGGGAAAGGCCGAGAAAAGTGTGAGGGGTCGCATTATCTGAAAGCATCATCTCAAACGATGAAACGATGGAGCGTGTGAAAACGTCACCTTCATTCGTGATGTGTGCAAATGATATTATGCTATGCCAGAACCCATATAAACCAGTCATTCGTGAATTTCTGCACGAGATGGGCCACCGCGGCTAATGGAGAACAGAACTTTCGAACGAAAGGATCAGCCAAGTCTATGTGCCTTGCTTGGATAGACTTAAAGAGACACTTAAAAGCAAAACGAGTTTTCATGTATTGGTGAAGTACAATTTTACTATCCCGAAAACAGCACTTTTACCACTCCGATGGAGGCGGAAATGTTGTAGGCCCGTGTGCTCAGATTTGGGTGCATGTTAAAGAACCCCAGGTGGTCTAAATTTCCGGAGCCCTCCACTACGGCGTCTCTCATAATCATATAGTGGTTTTGGGACGTTAAACCCCACATATCAATCAATCAATCAAGCACTTTTACCACGACACGAGACTTGGCCAGCAAGAAAGTGCGGAAAGAAAATGAAGGTGGAGGTTCTACCTTGAGATTTTCGCACCGCGAAGATTTTAAAGGCGTCTGATGGGACCTGTGTAACGTCCCATCGATAAAAAATGGTTACATTCCCATTCGTGGGTGCCATAAACCTAGCACACAAAGTTTTCATCGAGCCAATGTCGCGAAAACAGAAAAATACATTTTAAAGAGTAACCGAGAACTCCGTACAAATGGTTAGTCAGCGAACTTAGCTGAAACGTGCGGCCCTGGTGTTAGCAGTAGGTTCAACCCGACGTGGCACTGAAGCGTTTCGCAATTGCTGGTTACATGTTCTCACACCTTTCGCTCGGGTTTACCACATTGTTTATTTTACATGCTGCACACTGTGTCTCGCAAGGTCGTGGAGGAATGTAATGTGTGGTTAAGTGCGTTTCGCGATGCGTTAATTACAGTGGTTGTTCTAGAACCACAGGCGGTCACAGACGTAGCAGCCCAAGTCAATCTGTCACTGGGGAAACTCCCGGCGAAAGAGCTCCCACAATCATCGCATTGACGCCGCAGTTGTTGCAAGCGTCCGACATAGGGAGCCAACTCGGCGATGTAGAGGTCGCGTGGTCTCGGCGCCACTCTCAACGCAACTGTTGCGCGCGGGCTTAGCGCCATGGCTGCGACGACGTCACTCACAACGCATGCAATAGCGCGCGTGCTTGGGAACGACGTAACAGCCAATAGAGACTGCTCATGAGCCTGCTGACGATTGTATTTTCATTTCTCCTAGCCATATAACAGCTTTTGTTGTAATTTTCGACGTCTCGCGTGGACATTTCAGCGCGAAATTTAAGAATTAAACTTCGCCCTTGATTTTTTCTGCTAATAGTGAACTTATGATAGTGAAACGCATGGCATTAGAAATGTATCAACCCTGGTTGTTGGCCTAGTTGAAACTTGCTTAATGGCACACTTTAGCCGCGTAATATCACAAGCACAGAGTAAAAGAACACGAAATGACTCGCGCTAGCTGATCACCACCATCTGTTCGCCTAATCACCGCTTGTGTTAGTCGCTGTGTGGACTTTTACTCTGTGTTTGTGATATTTTGGGGTTAAAGTATGTAATATGGCATTAGAGTGGTCAGAGTGCAGTTTGTCAATCTAAACCAAATCGTTGTTACTTTTCAGTGTCTCTTTCAACACGAAATTGTGATGATTCCCGTCTCATTGAGTAATCCTGACCACGCACGAACGCGCAGCGTCAGGACAGGCCCCGTGACGGACTCGGGGCGTAGCTCGTCGGCTGGCTCTCCGTCTTCGTGCCGCACACAGATCAGACCAAGGTCGAATCAAGGGAACCCGTGGCACACGTGGCATCGTTCGAACAACGATCGACCGCCGTCGTATGAGCCCACTGGCGCAGTTATCGCTACCGCTGCTATGCAGCCCGAACGAGTACAGCAACCGCAGCAGCCGCCACCACGTTGCGCTCACTCCGAGTACAGAGCTGAGGCCAACAAGTAGACTTCCGGCCCAGGCCCCGCACTGTCGCAACCCTGAAGAGCTTGCTCCTTTTTTCTTTTTTTCTCGGAGCCCTTGTGTGACTGCCAAGGAGTTGGCACGAAAGAAGTATGGGAGAGGCAAAGTTTTCGAATCCAATAAATGAACTGCGCATCGCTACGTGAGTTTTTTTTTCTCCCCCTATAGCCTTCTCTAGCGTCATACACACGCAGAGACCACACAACCAGTCGTAGCTGCGAAATGTCAGCTTGCAGCGAGCCTGCTAACGACTTGCGTGATAACGGCCTTTGGTAATAATGCACGCATATATTGCGGGCTTCAACTTTTAAAAATTTTTTTCAGAGATAGGGGTTTGAAAAGGTCCTTAGTCAATTATCGGTTTAAATGTTTTAGCATCTAATCGTTGAAAAGCACACCTTTCCAAGCTCCCAACAGTGAAATTATCGGGGGAGGATGTTTTTGGAAGGTGCGCTACAATAGTAAAAGACGATTTGTTTCGATATTTAGCCGGAGCTCTTGGGCCTTAATCGCTTCCGTAGGAGCACGCAGAGCTCTCTGTAAGGTGGAGGCGCAATTTCACAACAGCGCACTGCGCCTCCCCCCAATCAGTTTGTTGATTTCGAGAAAAAAAAAAACACGAACTCCGCATTTGATGCGGAGATAAATATAAAGTGATGACACGCTTTTCGCAACCACCTGCCTTTGGTTTCTTTCGGGTGTACAGGTGCTAAGTTCATTGCCATCAGAAACGGTCTCATCACCCTAACATTGCAGTAGGAATTATAATGGGACAGATCAGAGAATACATTGGCTCTCTGTTTGGTGGGCGCTCTGCAGTGGCGTAGCAAGTAAGAGTAGGGAGGGGGGGGGGGGGGGACTGAGACTCGCCGAAATTTTCCTGAACCGGACTCATTCGAACTTGCTAAACTTTTTTTTTCATTCGGACTCACTCGGGCTCACACTCATCGACTTAATACTCAGTGAAGCTCGCCCTGACTCAAGGCTTGAGCCTAGTCCGAGTGAGCATGCTGCTGACTTGTAGAGTTCGTTAGCGTGGTAAAATTAGCTTTTTCAACCGTGGTGTGAACGCTGTTTAACGCCATCATCTGACATAAGTGGTGCTCTACGATGCGCCTTTTGGTATTAGACCTTCGAATAGGAGTTATCAGTGGTTTCAGTCTGGCAAAAAAACATTTTTATGCATCACGCAACTCACAAATTTGATCAATAGATATTGAGGTGATGCTTGAATGCTAGATCGTTGAGCTATGCGCGAATGGACTTGAATAAATACGTAGTCCTATATAAACCTGATAGTAATCTCAAAGATGAATAGATATGACCACTGGACAGCAATAAAAGGTGGAACTTAATGAGACTCACTCAAGAAATATATTTAGCACTGTGCCCTCACTCGGACTCGTACTCACCAATATTTCCCTCAAGCCGAAGATGCATCCCGTGTCCAAGGATGACAAACGGTCACCTGAGGCACCACCATCATCATCGACGGAGGGTGGGAAGGGACAGGGGTTAATTCCCTTCTCCCCCCGCCTCGCGCGAAGGGCACTGCCGGGCCTTAAATAAAGTTCATTCATTCATTCATTCATTCATTCAACTGGACTCACTCGGATTCAAATTCACCAAAATATTACTCACCCGAACCCACTCGTAGTCAGACTCGCTACCCTATCTGAGTATGAGTGAGTCTGAGTGGCTAGACAAATGAGTGAGGATGGCGACTTAGCTACGCTAGTTGCTAACAGTACTTGAACATTTCTGAAACAGCGCAACAACGACGCGGACGAGCAGAAAAGGAAACGGAGGCTCAACCAACAAAACCGACTCGCAAGTGAATATTTAATAAAATCACGTGAAAGAAAAATAAGAAGACTGCTACACCTCTTACAACTATGTCACCTTATTGAAACAAATTAAAATCGAAAGAAAAAAAACATGCCTGGCCTGCGCGGAACGCTCAGCACAGCCAGCGAAAGCTGGAGGAGCGGCCTTTCAGAGCCTTTTTTAAGCACTCTTTGGGTAACTTCCACAAGTGCACTTGTAGGGTACCCACTACGCCATTAATAATTGTGTAGTATAGGCAGGCATTCACTTTGCCATCCTTCGTAATTCTTCGGAGAAGCGTGGTGCCCGCTACACAAGCTCAAGAAATTTCGTGAAATTTCTAATGATGGGGCTCAAGACGGTGAAGGATTATGCCTGAATATTTTGTAATGGGATTCAATTACAAACTCGTAACTCAATTCCCATTGCATGAAACCTGGTTCTGATGGTTCCTTCACTGTTCTAAAACGCTTTATCACGAGTATAAATGCGATTTCTTTCCAGACTTCAAGCCTGCCTAAGGCCAGTTTGCAGCGGAGCTTTAAAGCACCGGCGTGGCTCTGTGGCGGTATATTGGGCTGGTGCGTGGGGTACCGGGGTTCGAATCCCATTGTGTCCTTAGTGCTTTTTATTTGCTTATTTTTTGTTATTTGGTGCGATAGGGGTTACGTACACTGGCGGCTGTGGCGGCGGACAACTACGGCACACACGACATTGTTGTGATCTCATAACTGCTTTCGCTGTAAAAGAAAAAAAGACAGGAAGCCATCATTGCACCTTTTATTAAACATTATGTTGTCAGTCAGCGTTGTGGTATGTCTCCCATTTTCTCTTCGTAGGCGCCATCGTTGCGCTGTTTGTGCAGTGAAACGTGCTCAAGCAACCAGCCCTATTCGCGTTTGAACGAGACCCTTGACCTCTTGCGCTAGAAACTGCTTGCAGCTGGGATGCAATGGGGTGATGACTACCTGTTAGGTGTCACTTAGTACTTGTAGCGAATGGTTAGCAGCAAGATCTGATCCTAGCTCTCTTGATTAGCAGTTAAAAGGGCCCTACGACCCAAATTAAGCATGTCGTGTTCATCGCTTCGTCTGGAACTGCTGAATGCACCGATGTTATTGTGCAAATGGCAACTCTGTTAATAACAGCGTTCTTTTAACGGCAAATCACTTTTTTTTAGAACTAGAGTGACACACAACGGCTATTTTGGAGATAGGATGTGACGTTTCATCACGTGGGAGAGACGACATAGTCTGGAAGTTTTGAGTGGTTTGACACAAGTCGAATTTATGCTAGCCTCCACATTACTCACTGGACACATCAACTTAAATTAAGGGTATAAAGCTGAAATGGGGGCTACTTTGAACGGCTTTATTTTGCGATCCGCTGCCAGGTATTATAAAGAGCGAAGAAAACGAAAGACAGCGCGGAGTGATGCACACACTTGCACACTTGCAACATTCCAGCATGCAAGGACTTCTGTACAGGTAAGCAGAAAAACGAAAAAAAAAGAAAAAAAATAAAACCAGCGCCCGAAAGGGCGCTGGTTCGAATCTTGGTGGCGGTAGTGTTAACGAAAAATGAAAGCCACAAGGCGATGTGCGTGAGGAAGTGAAAACGATGAAGTCTGTTCTTTATTTTTAATCATGACTTGCAACAGTGAGAAGACCAAGCTCTATTTCCTCTGTCGTGCTGGTGGCTCAGTGTGTAGGGTGTTCAGTTCATAACCAAAGGGCTGGTGGTTCGAATGCCCAGAGCTGGGATCGCTGAAACACAAGAAAGTCGCCCAGATACATTACTGCCGTAATCGAGGCGTGCGACCCATTACATAATTTGTGAAACTCGTGGGAACTAGTGTGGCGAACAACTTTTTTGGTGGCCGTTATAGGCCATGAAGATATGGTGGGCTTTTTTTCTTTCTTAAAAAGTCTGTTTTCACAAAAATTAAGACCCACACTAAGTGGCATGGGACCGTGAGGACCGAGGTTCCCATTCCGCCAAGTTGCCACAAGGTGGAGATTGACAAAACTAAAAAAAAATTTAAGGCTGACAGCGGGATTTGAACCACCGACTTTTAGTCTACAAAACGAACAATTAACCTTTCAGCCACTGTCGCGTGGTGCTAGTCCCCTGCAATATTAGGCTGATCTTCGTCTTATAGATCTTTCGAGACTGACAACCACATATGACCTTCAATAAAACTTTCATGGCTTCACCTTAATTCACCTGAATCAATGCGGTTGTAGTGGCTCCGACATGGAAACGAGCCATTTAATATCAACTATGGGCTAAAATAAGAAACAGCCTAGTCGCATGTTCATTTCATAACCGAAAAGTCAGTGATTCGAATCCTGCTGTCGTCCGCATTTCCAAAAATAATTTGTTAGAGGCTTTAAAATTTTATTTTCTGGACTCTTGTACTCTCAAGTTACTTGATCTTTCTGCCTTTGAATCAAGTGACCTCCGGTCAGCACAGGGTATCGAACCCGGTGCCTCTCACGTTAGAAGCAGACGCTCCTACGTGTTTTCTGAGCTAAATGTTCCTTGGCAGGTTTGCTTTCCTGCAATACATGTCGAAAAGCAGTCAAAAAAGTTGAGGCCCTTATCACCCATGATAAGGCGCAACTTTTGTCTGACGTCACAGCTTGAAACGATGCACCCAGCAGGCATATTTTCCGAGCTAAATGTTCCCTGGTACGTTTGCTTTTCTCCAATACATGTCGAAAAGTGGTCGGAAAAGTTGGGGCCCTTATCACTCATGATACGGCCCAACTTTTCTCTGACGTCACAGCTCGAAACGATGCACCTAGCAGGCATATTTTCCGAGATAAATGTTCCCTGGTACGTTTGCTTTTCTGCAATACATGTCGAAAAGTGGTCGAAAAAGTTGGGGCCTTTATCACCTATGATAAGGCTAAACTTTTGTATTGCGTCACAGGTCGAAACGGTGCACCTAGCAGGCGTATTTTCCGAGCGGAATGTTCCCTGGTGCTTTGCTGTGTGCGTTTTTTCGACCTGTGACGTCACACGAAACTTGAGCCTTATCATGGGTGATAAGAGCCTCAACTTTTTCGAGGCCTTTCAATGTGTATTGCAGAAAAGCAAACGTACCAGGGTACATTTAGCTCGGAAAATACGTATTAGCATCTGTCTCCCCTGTGTGAGGTACTGGGTTCGACAGAAAGTGCTGGTCGGAGGCCACTTGATTGAAAGGCCGAGGGATCGAGTGACTTGAGAAAATAAAACTTCAGAAAATGAAATTGTAAAGCCTTTAGCGAATTCATGTTGGAAATGAGGGCGACAGCGGAATTTGTACCAGTACCACTGATCTTCTAGCTATGAAATGAACATGCAATCAGGGTTGTGCGTTATTTTAGCCCATAGTTGAAATTTAACTACTCGTCTCTGTGTCAGAGTCACTATAATTGCATCGATATACCAATTCAGATGTAGTTTTGTAAGTTTGATTGAAGATCATATGCGGTTATCAATTTTGAAAGATCTAAAAGAAAAAGACCAGCCTAACATTGCAACTTGAACATGGCAACGTGACAGTGGCTAAGAGGTTATATGTTCGCTTCATAGCTGGAAGGTCGCTGGTTCGAATCCAATTGTCAGCTTTTAAATTTTATTTCTTTTTTTTAATTTTGTCACTCTCCACCTTGAGACAAATTGGTGGCATGTGAAACCCGGGCCTCACGGTTCTATGGCGCTGTAGTGTGGGTCCCCTATTTTTCTAAAAACGAACCATATTTTAGGAGAAATATAAAGGCATGCCATAAAATTATGGCGTATAAGGCCCACATATGTTTTCTCTGCATTACTTCTGTCCAGTTTTAGAAAAATATGTGACAGCATATACATTAGAACTTCGGCAGTAATGTAATTGGGTGACTTCTTGGTGTTTCAGCATTCGTAGGTTTGTCACTCGAACCACCAACCTCTTAGTTAAGAACTGAACACTAAACGCGCTCGGCTAGCAGCACTGCACAACCAGTGTGGTTTAGAAGTTGGTCTGTACAGTACTGCACGTCATGATTAAAAATAAAGAACGGACTTCAGTGTTTTAGCGTCCATATTTATTTATTTATTTATTTATTCACAATACTGTAAGCCCTGTCGGGCTGTTACAGAGTGGGAACTACATCATACAATGACAATTCTAATTTATCAACAAAGATAAATTAAGATCAACTTGCGGCTTTTTTTTTAGCACTACCACTACCGGGATTCGAACCAGCACCCTTTTGGTTTAGACCTAGACATCTTACCAACTCGGCTATAGCCGCGGCCTTGACAAAGCGGCTCAAAAGTTGGTCTGTACATTGCGCAGCCCATTCTTCAATAATAAATCCTTGATTTGTGCTTCCGAGCCTCGGTGCACGCAATGTTTTCGGGCCACTTTGCAGGAAGAGGTTGATAAATAACGGTCGAAAATATTCAGTTTTGCGATTCTTTTGGAATTTTTTATTGTGTTGACCAAATTTCCAATGTGTTGAAATGTTAAGGTTTTTGCAAAACTTCAGTACTTCGATCTCTTGAAATTCGCTAGCGGGCTGACAAGATTGATTTGCTGACCATATTATAATTGGCATTGAAGATGTTGGCACGCGTCTTCTTGTAGTGAGGACCACTGGGCGGCGTAAATCTTTCTCTCAACGAGCTTCATTATTGTCATAATGGAATAATTGGAAGCGCAAACCAACGGGACACAAGAGAAGAGACAAACAAGCGCATCATTGTCTCTTCGCTGTCCTCGCCCTCCCTTTCCCCGGTTAGTGAGGTGCTTGAGTAGAGTACTTGAGTGAGGTACATAAGCAGTATGACTGAGTGTGCGTGCGTGGGCTGCTTAATGTGCTGTGCTTATCTCTGTTCCCCCTCTCTCCTTTATCTTTCATCTCCCACATCCCCCTCCAATGCGCAGGGTAGCAAATTGGCTGCCTATAGACTGGTTAACCTCCCTGCCGTTCTTTTACTCCTATTTTCCTTCCTACATAAGCAGTAAATCAATCACGTGTGGTTCATACCCACATTCCACGGACTATTGTTTGCGGGTGTATGCGGTAATGGTGGCTGTGAGAAATGGCTTTAAAGCATCTCGTGTTTTCGAGTCATGACGTGTCAGTCGGGTGTCGGGTTCGTCATACACTGATAGCCTCCTGTGATAAACTAAGTGAAAAGGCGACCATGAGAACACCCACCAGACGTAAGCGGATAGATAGATAGATAGATAGATAGATAGATAGATAGATAGATAGATAGATAGATAGATAGATAGATAGATAGATAGATAGATAGATAGATAGATAGATAGATAGATAGATAGATAGATAGATAGATAGATAGATAGATAGATAGATAGATAGATAGATAGATAGATAGATAGATAGATAGATAGATAGATAGATAGATAGATAGATAGATAGATAGATAGATAGATAGATAGATAGATAGATAGATAGATAGATAGATAGATAGATAGATAGATAGATAGATAGATAGATAGATAGATAGATAGATAGATAGATAGATAGATAGATAGATAGATAGATAGATAGATAGATAGATAGATAGATAGATAGACGCGAAAAGTGCTCGCAGTATACGCAAAGAAATACTTCGCATTTAAAGTTCACAGCATGTCCACGGAGTGACTGGTGACGAGTGTCGCGGAACACCGGCCTTCGATAAGTGAAGGGCCGCTAGAATGACGGAGCCGCCTTACAAGCAGAAGAATGCCTTTAATGGCGACAAAGGAACGCTACTGTGAGTGATGATAATGATAGTTCAGGACGCACTTCATGGCGCTAGCTGCAGAGACAGCAGTCCACCATCACTTCTTCTTCGTTGTCTGCTGATCTCCGACAAGTGGGCGAAGGAGTGGAATCGTTCGGTGGTACCGTAAATCACCCATGACATTGACCACTCAAGTATGAGTGTTCAAATTTGCGGTGTACAGTTATACAAATGAATCTACAAATGAGTGGCAAAGTGGTGTACAGTTTTTACAGAATGTTTATTGGTCATAAATGGCATGTTGTGTTGAGTTGTGAAGATTGTTTTAGTGCGATAGCATTAGAGATCGCGTGTCGCATAACTTCCGCCATCGGCGTCGGCGCCGTTGGTTGTGAGCGATAAATCGAGAAAGTAGCAAATAAAAAAAGAGCAATGTTTACGGTCTCCTTGGGGATCGAACCCAAGCCGTTCGCGTGGCAAGAAGGCCTCCTACCACAAAGCCACAATGTTACTTGCAGCTGCTTCAGGAAAAAAAAACACTACATAAATGTCATGTAGTGGAAGGAGTCTTCTTAACGCATTTTGTTCGACAGGTGTCACGACGAAAACGAGCCCATTCGGCGATTTGTAGGTGCATTTGGAAGGCTATCAAGCTACGTCGAAAAAGGCCGGGATAGTGCAGCCATCGCCGCTGAAAACGCACAGGAACTTTCAAACAGCTCTAAAGAAATCACAGCATATCCGTGGAGTAAATTATGATGAGTGGGGCGAAGCGTCCGTCAGTCCCATCCGTGCTTCCGTCCATCCGTTCGTTCTTGATTCCGTCTGTCCGCGTGACCATCCGTGCCTCCATTCATCTGTCCATGCGGCTACCTGAGTCCGTCCATCTGTCTGTCTGTCTGTCTGTCTGTCTGTCTGTCTGTCTGTCTGTCTGTCTGTCTGTCTGTCTGTCTGTCTGTCTATCTGTCTGTCTGTCTGTCTGTCTGTCCGTCCGTCCGTCCATCTGTCTGTCTGTCTGTCTGTCTGTCTGTCTGTCTGTCTGTCTGTCTGTCTGTCTGTCTGTCTGTCTGTCTGTCTGTTCGTGTGTCCATCCGTCCAACCGTCTGCTAGTCTGTCGGTCCGTTCGTCCGTGTGTCCATCTAGCGAACACTCCAAGTACTGCCATCTCGCATCTCACATCCCCGGTGGCACATACGCGCTCTAAGCAGGTATGTGCCACCGGTAGCTACGTGCTACTACATACATACAAGGGATAGACAGACGCACGCCTTAAGGAGCTTCGCCCCTGAAAAGGAAAACTATGTCCATCTAGCGGAAAACATACCATGCTTTTCCATAGGCGTTGAAGAAGCAAACAGCAAATGCTAGCTAATGTACTGCTATCTGTGGGGCATTGTGAGACTCTTTATGCCCATTAAAAGAAATGCCATTTCAACAAACCTCTATACTTGCATAAATTTAGCTTTTCATTCTCACGACACCATTAAAGAAGTGAAGTACTGCAGTTGCCATTTCACTGACCATAAGCAGATGCTTGTTGCGGTAGGCCGGAAGAGGTCTCCAGAAGAACAAGTCGAACAATCGCCAGATAGCTAACGCAAGACGGAGGACAGAACGTGACCATTTACGAATACAAGTGTCACGCCTACGCGCAGTTCATAATACAGGACAATGTGACTATATCACTGTACATTATTTTCATGAAGTTGTTATAAAATTGCTGTTAAATAGATCGAAAACGTGCACCATTACTTTAGATACGTCGCGCTTGCGTGCGTGCGCGTTTGTGTGTGTGTGTGTGTGTGTGTGTGTGTGTGTGTGTGTGTGTGTGTGTGTGTGTGTGTGTGTGTGTGTGTGTGTGTGTGTGTGTGTGTGTGTGTGTGTGTGTGTGTGTGTGTGTGTGTGTGTGTGTGTGTGTGTGTGTGTGTGTGTGACAACACATATTGATAAGTATGCACTTAGCAGTTGGAGAGCGCACTAGGGGGTGGATTTTGCTATCGCGTTCAAATCTTAAAGGCGAAGCTTAAGGGTTTCCCATTTTTTCCTTCGATTTTAGTAATCGTCCTAACGTATAGTAGACACCTTGCATGTGTTTTGCCATGATATGAGAAAAAGAGAATGTCTGGTGTGAAATGCGCTTGTACTCCATCGCAATCAGCATCATCGTCAGCGGTGGCTACGGCGCACAACGCCAACGGACAAGCCTCGACCTTGAGGAGCCTCGCCGTTATAAGCGCGCTCCCGTGTATGTGCGCACGCAGGAACAACGTGGGGCTGCGTGTGAGATGCTTCAGCTAAACGGCGCTGGCTTGTCGGCAGAACACAAAGCGAAAGCTCATCGTCCCTAAAGATATTAGACCTATTTCTTATAGTATTTCAGTGTGTCGTTATCACAATGATTTGTTCGCCCTTCCGGTGAAACTATGGCTTTTTTTTATTTTTGCGCTCGCATGAACGACTATGTGACCAAGTGGACTAAGTAGATACAGATGTAAATCCTGAAGTTCTGGCTCAAAATCAGTCTGAGGGATCAGCCAAGAATTAGGTAGCTTAGCCAAAACACTTAAAATATATAGAAAATAGCTTACTTTGTCTTTTTGTTTAGTAAGAAGATAGTACAAAGGCGGTAGGCATGCTCACTTCAGGTTTTTTTTTTTTACCATACTACTAAATTTGGATCTCATAAGACCTTCAAATTAGGCATTTCGGGTTTTCGCCTTTAAATGTCCTACGCTCGAATTCCTTGTAACACAAAATTTCGACCAATCTTGTTATACTGGGCAACGCAGTGGCGAAGCCCGCTGGCCAATAGCAAGGACCTGTTAAATGCTCAAAGCTCGGCGAGATTATATAATCTCCGTTATTCTAAAGCTGCACAATTCTTTTATAAAACCACTCATTTCTTGGCGAATCCCCCACAGTGGGTATACGCCACGGGCAATGGGTATGCACCAGTCGCGTGCTTACTTCTTCGTCCTCCTCTATAGTGCTCGCGCGGCGCGAGGATCAAGGCAGCCGAAAGCTCGGAACAGCTAGGGTCCGTAGGCCCAGGGCTGCAGGAGTCTGGTGCAGTGCGGCCGCCCGCTGAAGCCGCAGCCATGGACACCAAAGAGTGAGTGATTCGCCCGGCTCGCCTCGCCGAGCTAAGCATGACCGCGGGGAGAGAGCCCCCAACGCCGTCACAGATTGTCTTTACATGCTATGGAGCATATGAATAAGTTCTTTTCGCTGTTGTCCACCTTCGTTTACGTGTCCTACAGATTGGCGGGAAGCATACGTCTTTGAGTCGCAGAACCAGTACAGCGTTACGGCATCTAGTGGAAGGGCAAACAACTATATCCATCGTCGAGTTGGTCAGCAACTGTAGTCTTAGCACTGCAGTAACCCTGCTGTATCTCTGTGGTTATTTTTTCCTGCTTTCGTTCATTCGTTGGCTTATGGCTTTAACGTCCCAGAGCTATATACTCAAGCGATGAGATATGCCGTAGTGGAGGCCTTCGAATAATTTCGACCACCTGTAGTTCTTCAGCTTGCGCTGGCAGAGCGTCGTACACGGGTCTCTGTAGCATTCCATCCACCCCCATCGAAATTCGCCCACCGGAGTCGTAATCTGAACCAATTATTTCACGTTGGCAACTGAGCACATTAACTGGGCCACCACACCGGCTACTTTTTTTTTCGACTTTGGATGGCACAGTAAGCTCGTCGCAGAGTCGGTACAGAAGTGCTTACGCATTTAATACATATATGGTGCACGCAGTCCAGCTGAGATGGGCAGTTGTGTGCACATTCGCTTTGCGCGCGGAGTATACTCTATATCCATGGCTCCCAATTATGATGCCGATGGACTCGTGAAACGAAGTGTGAGAACGAAATGAGATGCTACCGTTCGCACCATTAATGGCGGGTGTCTGGCCGTATCTGTGATATGGCCGTATCTGTGATATGGCCTTCGTAGGCCTGATGGCCGACGAAGTTAGTTAAAATAATCATATTTAAATCGAGCACCCGCCGCGGTGTTTTAGTGGTTATGGTGCTCAATTACTCATTCGAAGGTCGCGATGTCGAATACCGGCCATGGCAGCCGATTTTTTCATGACGGTAAAAATGCTTTAGGCCGGTGTGCTTCGATTTACGTGAACGCTAATGAACGTCAAAAAACCCCAGGTGGTCGCAATATCCGGAACCCTCCAATAAGGCGCCCCTCATCATTATATTTCGGCTCAGGGACGTTAAACCTAATGAATAATTATTATTAATCCAGCGACTAAGTTTCGGGTGAATTGCGTTTTTTTAAGATCGAAACGTTTTCATGTAGCTGGCGTCCAATTTAAAGATGTTCTCGTTATTAACTTGATACTGTTACCGTTCCTGATGGCGTGCTGCTTCCCTAATATGTTAACAACCATAGGCTAAAATCACGACTAAATTTTCTCTATCAAACATTTCCGGCTCAAGAACTTTCTGTAAACAGCCACGAATGCAAGTACAAAATCAGGGGCAACCATACGCATATACCAGCGCACACATCAAAGCTTCCGTTCTCCACCTCTTTAGAGACGCGACGTCAAGACTATTCCCCCTTTCGGAAGTCCTGCTGACAAAGTTTGGCAGTGTGGACGTTGTTTACTCGGAAAGAAAGATACAATCGTGGAAAGTGGCAGGCACAGCCGAGATGGCCAAGCCCGCTGCCAGACGCGTTCCCGTCGGCTATATCAGGATATCTCGCAATCCTCGCTGTTTGCTGTGCACCCGTTAACCACGGGCCGTTCCTCGCGACGTCGCGAAACCATCGCGCGTGTGGAGCCGCCATCTTTGAGCTCGCAGCGGTGTCGCGGTTTTGCCGCGGCAAGTGCTCTGTGAGGCGATGCTGCCGAGGTTCGTGGCCATGAATGGCCACGTGCGCGAGCGGTCCAGTAGCCCAGCGCGAACCAGCATGTCGCCTACCGTACGCAGGATTTTCGTCCTGGAGAACTTCATCAACGGCAAGTTCGAATCGCTGCCCGAGACCATCGAGAATGTGGACCCGTCCACGGGCATCGTCTACTCACGCCTGCCCAACAGCGGCTCGCGTGAAGTCGACAAGGCAGTGCACGCTGCCATGCAAGCCTTTCCAACGTGAGTATCCCGCTTGACCTTTCGGATGACCACTCGTGCCGCGAATCGCAGGACTGTCCATAAGATTGTGCCGTGTCCTGCAAAAGGTGCACAAGTTTTCAAAATTAACATAATTGGACACATTATTGGTAATATTAGGCAGAACTTGAGTTCAGCTGTATATGACCGCACTGTTTGAGAAAGTGCTAGGTAACTGTCACTGGTATAGAGCCTATAAGCGTAAAAATAGTGCGAGATCAAAGCTGTGACCATTCTGATAGTTATATAATGCGAAGGTTTCAAGCTGCATAGGATGAAGGTGGCATGGCAGCATGACATGACAGCGTGGCAGCAGGACTTTGTCAGCCGCCCACACGCAATCAGCCACCCAACGAAAGTTCCCCTCACAGTTTGCAACATGTGTGTTGAATTTTATTTTTGTTGTCTTTAGTTGCCCCGCGGCTTACGTCATACGATTAAGAGGACGTCAAACGTCGTTTTGGTTGTGTTATCAACGTGTTGTTGTCTGTGGCCATATATTTAACACACTGTATCAGCCAGTATCCTTATCTTACTACAAAAACGCGTGGCTACGTTATCAGCGCCGAGGACTGGGTTTGCTTTTCACTGTGGTTTGTGGAGGCGCATTTATGGAATCGGCGACAGCCAGTCGGAGGGAAGGCAACTTGGTTGTGACTAGAAGCCCAACCCAGTGTCATTCCCGAATACTGTTTTTGTTAAATTGTTGTTTTGGACGTTTGTAGAGACCCCCGTATCATTTCGGGACGCCGTGGATGAAAACTTCGGGTGGTTTTTAAACGTGCACCTCTAAATTTGTGTACATGGGCTTCAAACACTTTCGCCTCCATCAATAATGCGGCCACCGCGGCGGAAATTCGATACCAAGACTGGTATACATCATTAACATCAGTTTCATTGTCTGTACACTGTTGCGAAGCTTGTTAAGAGTTGGAGAGCTTGATGGCGGCGACAGCACCATATAAGTAAAAACACGCGCTGACGATTGTAAAGTAATATGGTCCTTGAAGGGACACCGGACACATCATGGGCCATCGGCTATGTCTGAAATGGCAATCTGATCATTTATTGACATCTCTAAAGGACTTTGCCCTGCAGTGGGCGTTGTCAAGATGGTGAGTATGATGATGGTGATGATGATGTCTTTTCACGTTGCCTCGTTTTACTGTTGCCTGGGTATGAAAGCATGAAGATCGTCGTCACCTGTAGCGATCGAGGTGTTGCGCAGCTATGCAGGAGGCTGATGGTCCAATTGCCGGCATGGAGGAAGGAAAAACGAGGAAAGAGAATTGCATAATACTATATAAATAAATAAAAGTAGCAGGTCACACACCTACACTACAAGCTTCGCTTGGCCCTATTTTCCTGATAGTCAAAGAGTCCCTGAATTTTTGTACATCATTAACGGTGGAAAGCGTCGCGAAACACCTATAAGCCTCAATAAAATCGTTCCCGGGCGCGTTCAACCAATGCTGAGTGACGCGATGCATGCCGCGGAGTGGGAAACGCTGCAAGGGATTGCAGAGCCGGGTTATAGGTGAGAGGATGAAATTAACAGTTTTGCTGGCATGGAATGGAATCAGCTAGCCCAAGACCGGATAAGTTAAAAAAAATCATTGGAGGCGGCCTTCATTCCTTTGTGGGTGCTGCATCATCATCATCATCGTGGTGGTGGTGGTGGTGGTGGTGTGATGATGATGATGATCACACCACCACCACCATCATGATGATGATGATGATTATGATCATCATCGTCGTCGTCATCATCATCATCATCTACACTGTCTTCAAGAGCACGATCTCTCGAATCGAACATCACACTGAATGAAAGGTGGGTAACGGGCGCATTTTCTGAAGGAAAACTAAACTTCGCTAGCGCGCGCAGCGCGATAACTCGGCCGACTCGCGCTCTCTTGCTGCTCTCCATCATCTTAGGATAGACGGTCAATAAAGGCAGATCGGTCTTGGCGGCGCAAATTCTGGAAATGTGGATAGTTAGTGCACATTTATGCGTGCATTTGATAATTTGATGAATAATAAAATCTCTCACCAGCACATCTTTTAAGGTTGACACGATTGGTGTGATATGTAGGTGTTTCCACAAGGCGAATGTGCAATAGACTCGTTAACTGCATAGAGGATCTGCATGACCTTGAGTCGCTTCTAGTTGTGTTTGGCTTTTCACGGGACGGCTCAGTGCTCTGCCATAGTTGAGTACGAAGTACTCCAAGTCGTTAAACATTTTTTCTAAGTCGGTACGGCCTAGTGCTCTCCCATAGTAGAGACCAAAGTACTCTAAATCGTTCACCAGTTTTTAGGGGCGAAGCTCCTTATAGCGGCACCCGTTTGTCCCGCGTAGTACGTAACCTGTCTTACGCTTTGACCTGCAAACATTTTGACCTCCAAGGTGGTGCCGGTGAGAGATTCCTTCTGTGCGTTGTTGCACAACAAAAATAGTGCCCAATGTACATGCCAATAGCTGATAATGGGGTATAGACAGGAGCATTAAGCTTTTAGTTAACGTGCACGCTGCGATCCCCATTAGCAGCCATTGCATGTACATTGAGCACTATCTGAATGGAAAGGGCTGCTACGTTATACTCGCTGGGTGTAACCTCCTTAGTTTTAGAAAAGTTTAGCGAGCGTTGAGCCGCAGTGCCATGAATAAAATGAACTAGTATATACCATGAATGAACTCGAGGTGGTTAAAGGTGGGAAGTAGATACGAAGCGCAAGCCGTAAGAAAGTAAAAGCCAAATTCTTCTGTCTCTCATTTCCCATTAGCAGCCATTGGCATGTACATTGAGCACTATCTGACAAGAAAAGGTTGCTACATTATACTCGCTGGGCGTAACTTCCTTGGTTTTAGAAAGGTTTAGCGAGCGTTGTGCCGCAGTGCCATAAATACAGTGAAGAGTATATACCATGAACTCGAGGTGGTTAAAGGTGAAAAGTAGACGAAGCGCAAGCCGTAAGAAAGTGTGCGTGTGCCACCTCTCGTTTAGTCCTTGGAATGTCCGCTGGATGGCGGAGCTTCTATAAGGGGAATATATGATGAAAAGATGCGAGATGGTGGTACTTGGAGTGTTGAATAGATGGACGAACGGACACACAGACAGATGCATGGATGGACGCATGAACGGACGCAGGGGCGGATGCATAGACGAACGCAGGGACGGGCGGATGGACGCATGGATGGCCGCACAGACGAACGCATAAACGGACGGAAGCAAGCACGAATGCTTCGCCCCCACTCACCATCATTCACTCCGTGGATATGCTGCCAATTTTTTTAAACACATGCTCTCTGCAGTTTAGTACCTAGTACTCAAAATCGTTAACAATTTTTGTCTAAACACACATTGAGGCCTACGGGACGGCTTCATGCTCTTCCATAGTAGAGTGCCAAGTGCTCTAAATTGTTAAGCACTTTTTCTAAACACAAGCAATCAACAGATAAACGCCAGAGAAAGAATCGACGTGGAACGGAGATTAATTAACCCTCTTGTTCGCAAACGCTCCTTCAATTAAACTTGGTTTGCCACCACCTTCAATACAGCGCGTTTGAAATGCATTGAGGGCGACGGAAAGTTAAAGTTGAGGAGCGTTACTGAATGCGGTGGTCAGATTGTGCTAATTATGGCCTGTCTAATAAACCCCCGTATTCAGAAACGCTCCTTGCCTTATCTTGCCCACGCCTTCAATGAAGCACAAACGCGTTTAGAACACGCCGTGTTTAGGCGGTGCCATGACAAAACAAGCGCGTTTGAAACGCGCAGCCTTGAGGCCATGGCAAGTCACGTTCAAGTCAAAGGAACGTTTTTGAATACGGTAGTAATAACGTGCTAAATTAATAGTCTAGATCGGCCACAAGCTCACCTGTTAGTCAAGCCTTACACCTATAGCGCAAGCTGTTCACATTTTCGTCTGTGCTTCCTTCGATGCACAGTTCAGGTTCCACAATAACCTCCAGGACATCCCCTTACACCACTATGCTACACTTATCCTCACGCACTTGGAGTGAGAATACTTGGAATGAGAATACGCCTTTTTTTCTTGATGTGGGATGCAGCTGGTCGACAAAGTCTCCGGCAGAGCGCTCCAAGTTCCTCATACGCATCGCCGACCTGATCGAGAGCCGGGTTGACGAATTCGCCCAAGCCGAATCGCGAGACCAAGGCAAACCCGTCTGGCTGGCACGAACCGTGGACATCCCTCGCGCGGTGCACAACTTCCGACACTTCGCCACCACTGCCCAGTGCGACCGGGAGATGTACGTCAGCACGCTTTCTATTCTTCCTGTAACGATCTCAGACCTTTCGATATGCGCACCCATAGCCTACGTATACGGTGCTGCTCGCATTTTCTGCCTGCTTAAAAGCTCTTACTAACGAGCCACCATGTCGCTGCTCAGGGCAATACCCCAGCAGACGTCCAACGTGCTTCACTACACGGTCCGCTCCGCTGTGGGCGTGGTGGCGGTGATCGTGCCGTGGAACATGCCGCTGTACCTGCTCACTTTCAAGCTGGCGCCAGCCATGGTGTACGGGAACACGGTGGTGGCCAAGCCGAGCGAGCTGACCTCCGTTACCGCGTGGATGCTCGCCAAGGTGTTTGTGGACGCCGGTGAGGGAACGTACGCTGCTAGGTTATCCTTTAACCAATTCATGATTTCGCATGTTACGTGGCACACTTAGGTTGAGATTCAGCTGAGCCAGGGCGATCGATGTAAGTGCGAACATGCACCTTAAAATACGCGCTGTCACGTCGAAGTGTCGTAGTTCTGGTGCCTAAATTCGAATCGGGTTAGTTCGGGCTCGAAGTTCAGGAACTTCTTACAATAAAATTTAAAGAAGTACTATTAATAGACTGCCTACTCCATGCAGACTTATTTCGAATATTTTAACAGTCATTTATTTTATAATTTGTAACAATCCAGCTACGTTGCTTCCCGTCTCCTGCTGCACGCAGGTCTTCCTGCAGGCGTGGTGAATTTCGTGTTCGGCTACGGCCAGATTGTCGGTGATGCACTGGTGCGCCACCCGAACACGAAGGCCATCTCGTTCACTGGCAGCACGAAGACGGGCACCACCATCGCCCAAGTGGCGGCGCCACACGCCAAGAAGCTCTCGCTGGAAGTCAGTACACGGCACTCTTCTATTTTACACTTGTACTCATTCTTTTTCTTTCTTTTTTTTGAACAAGGATGCAACAGCGTAGAAGGCTGGTTCTATTGTCAGCCAATCTTCCTTAATGAAGAACTCAGGCGCACAAGATCGTGGGAGTCCATCCTTGTCTACTGCCAGGATATACAAACTCATTATATGTAGACAATGTTATGTCTGACGGTGCCCGAGCGTCTAATGTAGTGTTGAACGTAATAAGGGCCAGAAACTTGAAAAAATGAACCTTAAAAAAAGTGTATGAACTGAAGGAAGCCAACGACGTGCGATTTTCCCTTACGTGGTGCTCGTTAGGATACTTTTATACGGCGCGTAATATGCTAAAAAAGATAAACTATGTATATTTGTCAACATTACCTTACGGGTCGAACCCGTTACAGTACATTGTGGAGGGCCTTACAAAACGGCAGATCGAATAGTTCCCTAGGTAACGTACAAGCCGTGTGGTGATTCCTTTTGACGCATTGTACATAGCAGTATATGCAAACTAGAATATCGGGTGCGGGTGTGTTGGAACATTCCTGATAATCCCACCTCCTCCATTCCAGGCGACGCCTATGGTTATGGTACTCATGTGGAGTGCTGACGAAGTTCTTTCCGTAGTACTGGATACTATACTGCTCGCAATTTTTATGACCTTCTGGGCATGCGCGGTACACGCGTTCCTGTGCGTGATATTGCAGAACTTGCTCTCTTTCCTTCTCTCCTTATTTATTCTTTTCCTCCCATTTTCCCTTTCTCCTGTGTAGGGTAGCAAACTGGGTGCAACTTGGTTAACCTCCTTTGCGTTTCTCTTTTTTTGCTTTATACATGGTGTTTGTGCCCATAAGTGTATGCGAAGTTATCTATTAAATGGGGTCATGTTTCACCGACGCACTCCTCCCGCCGATCTGCTTTGGTCGAGTTCGAAAAAAAAAAAAGTTTCGCAATGCATGCAAAACTGAAAATAAAGCGATGAAGCGATTCTCTCAACCGGCTGCATTTGGCCTCCGACTTTGCGGGGGTAGACGTGGAATGCAACATCAAAGGTCCTTGCCCTCGGCCACCAATACCACAAAGCCCTGAACTTTAAACGATGATGGGACAGAGCCAACTGAGTAAAAGCATGCGGCAGAATGGGCTCCCCATTCTTATTGATTCTTCATGAATCATTATCGATTATTGATTCCATGATTATTGAATTGATGAATAACATGATTCGCTAGGGTAGCAGCCAACCTCCATTCTTGTGCACTCGCCTATGTTCCTGCCTCTCATTTACGTTAGACCACCTCCAATGTACAGCCTCCAATGCACTCTTAAATATTATAGGTTATAGCTGAGATTTTATAGGTTGCTCCAGTTCATAAATCTGAACGAAACAGTGCCAGTAAGTGAAGTCTTTGCCAATAGGCAAGAAGTTAGGATGGCTTACAATACATCTTGTTCTTTTCCGCTTATACAGTTGTTGCTAAATTTGTCCTTCATTCCGTGCAGATGGGTGGCAAGAACGCCGCCATCGTGTTCGAGGACGCCGACTTCAAGAAGTGCATCGCTACGCTTATCAAGTGCGCAGTCATTCCTTTGTGTTCTTTTGCGCTAGACCATTAGCGTTAGCGTAGTAGTGATGGGTGCTTGAGGGCAAAAGGAAAGTACCACATGCAGTGCAGTGTAGAAACAGGCCATCCAAACACACCAGAATGGTTACATATATAACATCATCTGAATTACTAGACAAAGCTGAACTTATATTGAACGCGGATCTACTAAGTTCAAGTTGGTCTGCTGATATATCCTGGCAGATTTGCGTAATGACACACGGTTTTGCGCTTACTGAACAGTTAAAATTTCTATGGCGAAATGGTATGGAATGCATTGCTAAGCATACTTGTCGAGTGTGAAAAAGCTGGAAAGCAAAAAACAGTACCAGATCAAAGCCGTTTTTTTTTCATTATCTAAGAGTCGCGTGAATTTCATTTCATAACCGACAACTAGAGTTCTTTTTTTATGTTAAAAGCAGTCTAATGAACCCATTACACAACTTCCTAGGTAACAGTAATAGAAAAACTCGATCAATAGCCTGTTTACTGCCGCTTATCTATGTGGAACGAAACGTTCCATATGACAAAGAAGAAAGCCTCGAAACCTAGTGCACTCTAGAGGTTGCTTTAGGAGCTCCACATGCAGGCAGAGATATCCCATAATCATTCCAGCGGCCTTCTTTCAACAGCATGACCATCTTGCTGCATCTAATAAAATGCTGCAGTTTAAATGAGGAAACATAGCCCAGATGAAACCATCAGCAGCACATGGACACGCAATAGGTAGATCGTGACGTACAACCCGTATTCATTCTTTCACGTGCTAGAGAAATGTTGCTCATTTGCAATTTCTCGTGGGATGTAAGACCAAAATTGTTTCTATCGTAGATTTCAGTGCGAGGTTGGACAGACTCGACAACAGGCGCATTCCGAGTTAACGTCTTATCAGCAATTTATGAATACATTTCGACAAGATGTTGTTTAATCTCTATCCATTGATGAGGCTGTGCGACAGCCGAGACACGATCAAGTCAGCATACTAGGACTCGGCAATAGGACAGCAAGTATTATATCTACACTAGCAAATCACAGATACTGAACTGCGTTTTTAGTCGAAATTTAAGACACATTCTTGACATCTTTTCCTCCGCAGGGCAAGTTTTTTGAACCAGGGCGAGATATGCCTCTGCACGAGCCGCATTTATATTCACAAGAAAATCTACCAAAAGTTCACGGACACGTTTGTTCAAGAAGCAAGGTAAAACTTTCTACTTGATTACGAATTGATATTGCCACGTCCGTTTCTTGTTTTCTCTTGATGTATTCCAGTTTTGCCATCGAAGGCTGTTAGCAACACTCAGCACAAAATTTGTGAAGCTTTACGATTGTCTGACATCATTTTGTTAGGAGTGCGCGTGGGACGCTGATAGTCCAGAACTTTCGCAAGCGCCATCAATAACGCTAGAACCTTCGATGCAGCATGCATACATACCGACGTGCCTTACCACAGATCAGAAAAAAAAAAAACGATTACCGATGCTCTGTTCGTCGCAATCAGTGTACTGCGTGTATTGCTTGTGCCATGACTTTACACTTTCCGGGGACAACTTCACCTGGATGAAAAATTTCATCTTGAAACCACTGACTGCCGCCTTTAACGTCGCGACCACCTGGCAATATGCGTGGATCAACGTGACTACTGTAAACATTTTTGCCTTTATTCCTGGCTGTGGTTCACGGCTCGCATTGTGGTTCACTGTCAAACGAAATATGATGCATGCATGGTTTTTACAACCATCTCCATGAACAAGTGTTACACAAGCACATGCATTTGTTTTCTCTTGGCACATTAGTACGGTAGCCATTTTTCATGCGGTAATTTAAGACCACCCTGAGAAAGCGTACCCGTCTACTCGGGCAGCCGGTTGCTAAGGCTGAGCCAGAAATATCTCATTTCAGCTAAAAGATGAACAAGTGCCCAAACAACTCGCATAATTAGATCCATGTAGAATGACGCAATTCTACTCTGATAAGAATTTTGATGAAAGACCAGTTTTCCTTTCCAATAGATTGGCTCTTTTATAGGCTGGGCGAAGGGTTATCGCAGACATCCCCTCTCTTTATCAAGTCGAATTATACACCAGACTTCGCGCCCCCATAGTGACTAAGGGAGGGGAAGGCCCTCCCACCCTTTTCCGTGCGCAAGCTTGAACATGTGTCCAGTTTATGTTCATCGTCTTCACCAGCGCTAAGAAACTGCCTTTTCATAATGCATTAACAAGCCCACTGCAGTTCGCTCGGCGACACTCGGGCATCATCCCTGTCGATCATTACGGTGTAGCAGTACGTAAACACGCGAATAATTTAGTTCATTAGCTTAGGAAGTTTGCTTCTTACTAAACAACGCTCGAGCCTTCGATTGCAGGAAGCTGAAAGTTGGTCCGCCACAGAGCGAGTCCGTTTTCATGGGTGCGCTGGTCAGCAAGGAGCATCTGGACAAGGTCAAGTTCTACATCAAGCTCGCTATGGAGGATGGTGGCAAGGTGCTCTGTGGAGGCCTCAGGGAAGAGCCAGAGTTGCCCAAGGAGAATAAGAATGTGAGTGGTAAAGAAAGCGCACTTCAAACGCTCCGGGTTTTTATTGAAAATAGTCAAGCAACCTAGCGAATATGTCTCACACTGGCGGTCCACAATGGCTGTCATGTCTACGAAAGTAAAACTGCATAGCACAAAAATGATTTAATAGTCATGACGAAGCCAATCTCGTGCATTTCTCGCCAAGAAGCTGCGCTATGAGCGATTGTCTGTATATGTGACCACTGAATGTTGATATCCAATACATGGGAAAATGTTCTAAAGGAATGACGCTTCTGGGCCCTTCCAAGAGCATTGGGGGAACGTTTTAGCCTTGTCATTATCATCATCATAGCCAGCGAAGTTTTGTCGGTAGTCATGGTAACAGCACATTTCCACTTTTAAGGCGAAAACCCTGGATGCCTCATCTTACGCACAAACTGACCGTCGGCGGCGTCATCATGAGTGGTGCAAGAAATCACGTGACTAACGTCACCGTATGACGTCACATGGTGACGTAAGCACTTTGTCGAAAGTGGGCCTATCACGTAGCTTTCACGTGCAACTTTGTACGCGTGTGGTGGATAAAGCTCGCAAGGCCTCACATCGTGGAAGCAGTACAAAACCACGTTGTGCGCAGAAAGCTTTTGGAGGTGGGTGGAGGAGGAATCATCTTTTTGAGAAGATAGATTGCCTTGGCTTTTGAGCCGAGTTCATAGCCACGTTCAGAGCCACGTTCAGAGCCACATTCATCAACGTCACCCCGCAGGGATATTTCCTGCTGCCGACCGTCATCACTGATCTACCGCATACGTCCCGCTGCATCCAAGAGGAGATCTTCGGACCGGTCACCTGCCTGGCACCATTCGAGAGTGACGTTGACTTAGTCGACAAGGTCAATGGTGTGCCGTACGGACTCTGCGCCAGCATCTGGTCCAAGGATATCTCCCGCATACACAAGATGGCTCAACGTCTTGAGGTATGTTGATCGCATCCTATGTTGATCGCATCACATCAAAATGTCGAGAATTTTAGCATTTTCCCAAATGTTTTATTTCATCTCGAATAGCAGAAGTGCACGCAAGTTTTGAAATTTGCGTGTATAAAATGAATTAGAACGGTACAAAGTTGAGCTGGTATGGATTCATGGCAAATATGCCGACACGGACTCGCGAAAACACATTCGAAAAACGCCAATGTCGACTCACAAATGTAGGAAGTGCGGTCCGGTGGGTCTTGTTATCGCTAGTTGGACCCGGCCATCGTGCACGTAGCCTATACTTTCGAGTGAGGAGAAAGCTTTCTCAATTCATTTCATATTTTTGTATTAACGTCTTCGGCTTTTGTAGACACGTGTCCGCTAGCATATTGTGTCTAACAATGAAAACAAGCACTGAAATCCTCTTGGTTGTTATTCGTTCATATCGGGAATCTCGTTCATTCTAGCAGACTTGATGCATTCAGCAAGTATACGAACGATCATTGGTCAGCTGGAGCGCGTATCATCACTAGCGCCAGAGGGCGAAACAGGAGAGTTTCACACGTGCCGTCATCGCTACGAACCGGCGCCGACTGACACTCACTGGTTTAAAGGCGGAGATACATACGATAAAGTGGGTATATCAGTTTCAAAGAGAGACACTGTATAGATTATCGATACAGTGCCCTTGAAAAAAGTTATAGGTCGCAAATATGGATGAAGAAATGATATATTTGCACGTATTTCAAGCGCAAGTTGCTGTAAACAAAAAAAAAACCCGTTATTTACAAGTCGCAAATGTCCGAGCTTGTTGTCGTATTCAAAGTAAGTATCACGATAAATATCATGTATTGCATCTGTTATGCGCTTCATCCTCACATCTGGATGATGACTGTCAGTTAAAACAGGTGATGATGATTGACTGCTGTCCGGATGAGCATGAAGCGCATAATATATGCCTACAGTATGCACGGACACATCATTTTTATAATACCATTAAAGTAAACTGAACCAGCAGGTGCAGTTTAAATCGGCCCAAAGCTTCAGCATTGAGCTAATGGTTAACTTTCACATTTTATACGGTGACATTTCCATGGTTAACATAGTGCATTGCTTTTTATAGGTTGGCACCATATGGTGCAACTGCTGGATGGTGCGTCACCTGCACATGCCATTTGGAGGTATGAAGATGTCTGGCGTTGGACGGGAAGGAACGGACGCTTCCAAGGAGTTCTATACAGAAGTGAAATCTGTATGTTTAGACTACAGTTGAGGCATGGTGACTGGCTAAGAATGCAGCACGGCAATAAAAAATTCAGGCTGGACACGTCGTGACGTGCGAATTAGTCATGGCATGAGCAACCTATGTAAAGCTTCACACAGTCACGTTTTCGTGATTAAGGCCTAAATCTGCATGTAACCCAACCAACCGGAACGAGAATTGTAGGTCGAACATGAACGAAGTGTGTCTACCTAGTACAACTGGCGGAAACTATTGCACAATGGAACAATTAAGTGATTCTACAAGAGCGTTAGTGAAGAATTGAGATAATAGAGAAACTAAGTTAATCAGATATTTGAGCCAGTTCGTTGGTATTCATCTAGTTGCGCTGTTTTCGTGAACGATGGAAAAACCTGTGAGCTCGTTTCTTTGGCGTTTCGCACTTTACCTGGTTATTCGCGGTGCTCTTACAAAATTGGAGACTGCACGTTTGTTGAACCGCACACTCGAGTCTATACTCTACTGAATTTCGCTCCAAATACTGGTTTCCTTTACAATTTTGTAAATGTTACACAAATTGAGAAACAGAGAAACACAATGTTGAACTCTGGAGTGTGGCACACTATATCGCCGATACTACTCTCCAGCCTGGACGTTGCCTATTTATCAAAGCTCTTGATTAGGAATGAGTCGCGGCAGAAGGCAGAACGAGTGCCCCTGCATTGATAATGTTAGGGTTTCGTCATTTAACTGTATTTCTACTACGTCGAAATGTATCATGCTTGAACAACTGTGTGCACACCTGTCATGGCAACCAGAGAAGCTGTTATATACAAGTTGGCGTCAGTTTTACATAATGTAACGGATATAACAACCTCACAACCAGGACGTCCTATTTACAAGGTTTAATAAGGGCGAACTTGTGCCCAAGCCAAAAGAACTACACAGTAGCTGGGAGAAAGCAGCGAACGCTCGTCGTCCTCTTCTTCTCTTCTTTTTCCTTGGCCGCTGCTCGGTAGCAGCTCGTGCACAGGCTGGGCCGGCTCGTGCCTTCCGGCGGGCTTCATGAGTCGTAGCGATGCCGTCAGCGTTCCTCTTTTAACAACGTCTGCGTTGTACTGCGCCTTAACAATTCCTCGTGGCATTATCCCCCCTCTCAAGCGGCATCGCCCCGATGCTTGCGATGAGGCTGTTCAGTACTTTTTTTTTTTTCTTTGTGTGTACAAGTTTGTAAAAATGAGGTTGCAGTACGTCAAGGGATTGGGGTGGCTAGGTTTGGAATCGGTCGTAGTACGGTTTCATCCGTACAATGTGTACACGCTCCGTGGGATTGCGTCGCCTCGAATGCAGGTGGCCTGCAGGCTTAACTTCGTAGACGAGGTCATTGTGTCGCTGTACTATCTCGTAGGGGCCAAAATACCGGGAAATGAGTTTTTCGGAGAGGCCTCGTCGTCGTACTGGAGTCCATATCCACACTTTGTCGCCAACGTCATATCGCGTGTCAAGTCTTCCTCGGTTGTAGCGGTCGGCATCGATGCGGTGTTGGTGGCGTATTCGGTATCTTGCTAACTGGCGGGCTTCTTCCGCTCTTTGTAGAAAGTCGTCAAGATCGGGGGGGTAGTCATCTTGGTCTATTGGTAACATAGCATCCAGTGTTGTGGTAACAGCACGACCGTAAACTAGTTCAAATGGGGTGATTTTGGTGGTCTCTTGCACAGCCGTATTGTAGGCGAAAGTGACGTATGGTAAAATTTCGTCCCACTTTTTGTGCTCGACATCCACATACATGGATATCATGTCCGCTAGAGTTCTGTTAAGGCGTTCGGTCAGGCCATTGCATTGAGGATGATATGCAGTGGTTTTCCTATGAACAGTGTGAGTCATGTTGAGCAGGCACTTCAAAAGTTGCGCCGTGAAAGCCGTTCCGCGATCGGTGATTACAACCGTTGGAGCGCCATGTCGCAGGACTATTTTGTGTACGAAGAATTGGGCCACTTCTGCTGCCGTTCCTCGTTCCAAAGAGTCTGTTTCGGCGTATCTAGTTAAATAATCAGTGGCCACAACGATCCATTTCTTGCCGAGTAAAGATGTCGGGAAGGGTCCAAGGAGGTCCATTCCAACTTGGCGGAAAGGCGCTTTCGGTGGATCTATAGGTTGTAGAAGGCCCGCTGGTTTAGAACTTGGTGTTTTTCGTCTTTGGCACTCGCGGCATGTTTTGACGTAGTGTTGCACTGAAGCTAGTAGCTTGGGCCAATAATAATGGAGACTGATCCTTGCAAGCGTTCGCGTCACACCCAAATGTCCAGATGTGGGCTCATCGTGACACGCTCGAAGTATTTCTTGTCGCATAGTTGCTGGAACGACAAGCAGGAACTTTTCGCGGTTGGGCTTGAAGTTTCTCTTGTAGAGAACGTTTCCTCGGAGGCAGAACGATGCGAGGCTTCGAGAAAATATACGGGGTACTTGTACGTCAATTCCTTGCAGGTGTTCGATAAGCGGGAGTAATTCTTTGTCTGTACGTTGGAATTCGGCTATTTGAGTGGTCTCGACAATTCCTACGAACGGAAAGTCGTCTTCTTCTGAGAGTGGTGTGTCTGTAGGAGCCCGTGACAAACAGTCGGCATCGGTATGTTTTTGCCAGATCGGTATACCACGCTTATATCGTATTCTTGCAGTCTGAGGCTCCACCTTGCTAGTCGTCCGGATGGTTCCTTGATGTTCGCCAGCCAGCAAAGCGCATGGTGATCGCTGACTGCCTTGAATGGTCTACCATATAGGTACGGCCGAAATTTACTGATGGCCCAGATGACGGCAAGGCATTCTTTTTCCGTGGCCGAATAGTTTGTCTCTGCTTTTGTTAGAGTCCGACTGGCATAAGCTATCACTTTTTCTTCACCTTTCTGCCACTGTATTAGAACGCATCCAAGGCCGATGTTACTGGCATCTGTGTGTATTTCCGTGTCGGCTGTCTCATCAAAGTGAGAAAGAATCGGGGGATTTTCTAACCTCTTTCTCAATTCGTTGAAGGCGCTTTGTTGCTCGTTTTGCCACTGGAAAGGCACATCTTCTCTCGTAAGTCTCGTTAAGGGTTCTGCGATCTTTGAAAAATTTCTCACAAATCGTCTATAGTACGCACATAGACCTAGAAATCTCCGTACTGACTTTTTGTCTGTTGGCACCGGAAACCTTGCGACGGCGGCCGTCTTATCAGGATCAGGGCGAACACCTTGGGCGCTGACGACATGCCCAAGAAAACGAAGCTCTTCGAAACCTAATCGGCACTTCTCTGGCTTGATTGTCAAATCTGCCGAACGGATTGCCTCTAACACTGACCGAAGGCGCTTGATGTGCTCCTCAAATGTAGCCGCGAAGATGACCACGTCGTCTAGGTACACTAGGCAACACTGCCACTTCAATCCGGAAAGCACAGTGTCCATCATGCGTTGGAACGTTGCCGGCGCACAACAGAGACCCAAACGGGAGAGCCTTAAATTCATAAAGTCCGTCCGGGGTAACAAAAGCAGTCTTTTCGCGATCACGTTCATCAACTTCGATTTGCCAGTATCCACTTTTCAGATCTAGTGATGAGAAGAACTTGGCACACCGAAGTCGATCTAACGTGTCGTCGATGCGTGGAAGGGGATATACATCCCGTTTAGTCACAGCATTCAGTTTCCTGTAGTCGACACAAAACCGTAGCGTGTTATCCTTCTTCTTGACAAGCACCACGGGAGATGACCACGGGCTGTTAGAAGGCTGGATAACATCATCTTCAAGCATTTCTCGTACCTGCTTCTTGATGACTTCCCTTTCCTTAGGGGAAACACGATACGGGTGCCGGCATACCGGCCTGGTTGTCTCGTCCGTTATGATCCTGTGTTTTGTAATGCTCGTGCGCCGTACCTTTGAACTGTTGGAGAAACAGCTGCCAAATTCCCGCACGAGGTCGTATAGCTGTTGACGTTGAATCTCTGAAAGATTAGGATTTACGTATATTGTGTCGCAGGCATCAGATGGAAGTTTCACATTCGGTGACGTCGTTTCAAGACTGCATATTTCTGTCACTTCACAGAACTCATGAAGAAACGCTATTGCCGTCCCTTTTGCGATGTGCTGGAATTCGTTACCGAAATTCGTCAAGAGGATGTCTGTGCACCCGTTTCGCAGCTGGATAATCCCTCGTGCCACACAAACGCCTCTTTTCAAGAAAACATCCACGTTGCTCTCCGCCACACCCTCGTAGTCGCTGAATGTATCATTATTCACGAGGACCATTATACTGCTCCGTGGCGGTACAGTCACATCATCGTCGACGACGCGCAGTGGAGTGGTACATCGTTCATCTGATCGTGCTACCTTTAAAGCTTGCTCCGTCGAAAAGGACACGCTCGACCTCTGTAAATTGATAATCGCACCATTAGCTTGTAGGAAATCCATTCCCAGTATCACTTCCCTCGAGCACACAGGCAGGACGACAAAGTCACCGACGTAAGTGAAGCCCCGTATCATGACCCTTGCGGTACATCGGCCGGAAGGGGTTATGAGGTGACCACCTGCAGTACGTACTTGAGGTCCACCCCCATTCGGTCAGAACTTTCCTGAGTCGCTTCGCTAATTCGTAACTTATCACAGAATAATCCGCACCAGTATCGATCAAAGCATTGAGCTCTAGTCCGTCAATCACCATGAAACACCTTTGGAATGACCGGTTGGCTTACGATGAGTTGTGCCGGCGTAACTTGGCTCGTCATGGTGGTGGCGGCGCTTGTCTCCGTCACCGATGCCCTTGATACAGAAGGGAGTGGCCCAAATTCTGGCAACTCTCCTCGGATACGGCGGCTGACTCGTTGGTGCACCGGTGTAAGCTCCACTGGTTGCGGCTGGTCAGTGCTTGGACTTCGCTCTTGCGTGGGGCTCGGAATCATGTACCCCGCACCTCCACCAGAAAGGTGCAGCTCGTGCACAGGCTGGGCCGGCTCGTGCCTTCCGGCGGGCTTCATGAGTCGTAGCGATGCCGTCAGCGTTCCTCTTTTAACAACGTCTGCGTTGTACTGCGCCTTAACAATTCCTCGTGGCAATATTTGTCGCGTTTTCAGCCGCTTAAAAGTAATTGCGATGTTCGTTTCATAAAGATTATGGACATTCGCTTGAAATAAAACGTCGAATTTCTTAGCTGCGTTGAAAGAGGCTGCGTTGTCATTGTATATACACCCGCAATGGTGGTCTAGTGGTCAAAAGTGTTCGATTTCTGACCCGCAGGTCGCGGGGTCGAATCCCGGCTGCAGCGGCCGCATTTTCTATGGATGCGAAAATGCTTGAGGCCCGCGTACTTAGATTTAGGTGCATGTTAAAGAACCCCGAAATTTCCGGAGCTCTCCAAAAGTATCATAAGCATATGGTGGGACGTAAAATCCCAGCGATGATGAAATCCTTCCATACATATAGTGTGTGTGTGTGTGTGTGTGTGTGTGTGTGTGTGTGTGTGTGTGTGTGTGTGTGTGTGTGTGTGTGTGTGTGTGGTGTGTGTGTGTGTGGTGTGTGTGTGTGTGGTGTGTGTGTGTGTGTGTGTGTGTGTGTGTGTGTGTGTGTGTGTGTGTGTGTGTGTGTGTGTGTGTGTGTGTGTGTGTGTGTTGATTGATTGATTGATGTGTAGGGTTTAACGTCCCAAAACCACCATTTAATTATGAGAGACGCCGTAGTGGAGGGCTCCGGAAATTTCGACCACCTGGGGTTCTTTAGCGTGCACCCAAATCTGAGCACACGGGCCTACAACATTTCCGCCTCCATCGGAAATGCAGCAGCCGCTGTGTGTGTGTGTGTGTGTGTGTGTGTTCGTGCGCATGCGCCTTGAAAATCATTGCCTAACTACTCAAACAGTATTCAATTCAGTGTTACTTGAGTCATTTTTTAATTTACTATTCACACACCCACAAAGGAGAGGTAGGATAAATGAAATGTATAGGTCACGCATCTCTATTTCGTCGTCAGAAACGTGGCCTCCGTGATCAGTTCCGGCTGTGCGTTGCCTCGACAAATAGCAGAGGTCACGACCCGATGACAAGAAGACGTTAAATAATTCAGAACAACCTCTTTAAAACTGTATATATATGTGACGTATGAAGCGACGGTTGGTAGAAGCAGAGAAGGAAGAAGTCGGAGAGAATCGAATAAACATGGCGTATGAGCCAGGCCACGTCACCCATTCATCATAGCGTCACACAAGCCGACAGGATGAAGACCTGGCCACCACTCATCAACCTCACATCATTCACAAAGCCACCTGCAGTACGCCTCAACTGAATATCGACCACAGAAGAGGTGATCTCAGGCGCATTCAGTTATCGGCACCATGACAGAACCATCGACTGAGCTCGACATCCCCAAGTACACCGGATCAGCGGACGACGGACCCGTACAGGACTGGTTCAACCTATTCGAGGTCCACGCCGCCGCTGCATCCTGGTCGGAACGGGAGATGATCATAAACTTCACTGATTACATCTCCGGTGAGGCATTTAAGTTTTACCTGATACACATATTCGAAACCGACGAATCATGGAAAAAGATCAGAGAAGAGATGACTGCCCGTTTTAACGACTACGACAAGGACTTCCTCATTACCGGCCATCTGCATACAACCACACGCGGCCGTCACAGTCCACGCTTATTTCTCAAGGAACGTAGCGTTCCACCGGGTTTCCCTTCACGAAAGCCGGTATTTTCAAAGTCGTCGCTCCAGCACACGACACGAGACGTTGCTTACCCACCTCATGCACATCATTTTTCGTCTCGCATACGTGGTAAACCACCCGGTTTTCCATCACGCGGCTCTTCAAGCGTTCCTGACACTCACCGTTTGCCTCATAAAGACGCCGTGTTCACGATAGACGAGTTGACACACCGAGAAAATACCCAGTCGAGCCATGCTCCTTCCGCACGAGTTCATGCGTCGCCGTCCGGTGCATACACACTCGACAGTCGAAGCAACACCGAAGGCTCAGACGCATCGAACGTCGCGCGCTGCAATGTGCAAGAGCCTCTCGTAGTGAACAGTGCAGAAAAAGCTTCTGAGGAACTTTCTATCAACTCTCAAGCATCATCTTCATTGCCTGAATTGCATGACAACTGCTCAAAGACTACCAGCTGCCGACTGGAGACCCCATCAGGTTGTCATGAAAACCAGCGCGATGTTCAAGAAGGGCTTCCACCGCAATATGGTCCACAGCAACGTCAGCAACGCCAGCAAAAGCAAGTCCGTGAATCGCAGACACTCCAACGGACAAACCAACGAGGACGACGACGCAAAGCAAGCCTCTTAAAACAAATTCAAGAAGCGAGGCAACTTCGCATAAAGGATCGGCGCCAGAAATGCATTTGGCATAAAATATCAAGACTGCGCCTAAGATTACAGCTCCGAAACCTCGGGAAACACCGAACAAGACAAAAAGTCACCAGTTCTACCTTGCAAAGATTCAGACACCATCCCATTAGTTTACGACAACGGAGCCAACGCCACAGAAAACTACGAAAGAGACTGAACGTTATAATTTGTGCAACGCACGAACATAGACAGAATTCCTTGAACTTCAGTTCTTGTACACGCAGGCTGCAAGCACTGATTCTGTCTCAGCCGCGACACAAAATACAGAGCGTACGACAGAGGTTTTGGCGCCTACGACATTCGACCTTCAAATGCTCCAAGGACTTCCAACCTTGTTCGTTCCTCGCAGCTGCTCAAGTCATGTCATGGTCAGTGCAGTTTTGCAAGACGCGGTTACCATCTCCAGAACGCCACAGCCAACCTCGTCCACCAGAACTTCCCCATTCACCGGACTGCCGCACTCTTTTCTGAAGTTTTGCGAGTTGACGGAACACCAGTGGGCTGTGAAACCAGTTGTGCATTTTGACATTTGTGACTTCTCAACCTTGCCTTGTTTACTTTTTTTTGTTAGTAATCCACACCTTCTTTCGGGGGGAGGGGGAATCGTGTGACGTATGAAGCGACGGTTGGTAGAAGCAGAGAAGGAAGAAGTCGGAGAGAATCGAATAAACATGGCGTATGAGCCAGGCCACGTCACCCATTCATCATAGCGTCACATATACAGGGGGGGGGGGGGGGGTGTTTATGTTTAAGGCACAAAGCGTCCTAACCTATTATTTAGTTTCAAAACTAAAAAGAAACGTTCACGTATGGGTGATAAAGTAATTGAACTATTTTTTCAGTGTGAATGCATCCACACAAAGAGGAGTCACTAGTTTCCATAGTGTTACACCTAATGGTTGAAATGGAGCGTTCGGTTCCTGATACGATAAGACTAATTATTATTATCTACCTAAAAGTAATGGTCACCAATATTTCAAATTTTCCTTCCCAACAAAATAGTACGTACGCTCTTTCTAAAGGCTGTAGAATAGTCTTTTTGGTCAGAAATGAACCCTCAAGCAATTTACCATAAATTCGACGTAGCTTTGACAAATCGAAAAGTATTGCACTCAGATGTGGCTCTTCCATCATCGCTTTCATACGAACCATGTGACACATTTTCTTGCAGGCATGATGCGATGTTTGATACTGTCACATTGTGCTCAGGTTTGGGTGCACGTTAAAGAATACCGGGTGGTCAAAATTTCCGGAGCCCTCCACTATAACGTCTCTTATAATCATGTGGTTTTGGGACGCTAAACCTCACATATTACTCAATTAAATTAATACTGACACATTGATCATAAAACTGTATACAACGGCGCACATCCATCAAACAAATGGGTTAACGGAACGCGTCAATGGTTCTCTGGTGAGACATGGTTTTAATGGGTGTTGGTCGTAAATTGTTGAGACACCCTGCGCTTCATCAACACATCAAAAACAACCCATGTCATTCGAACAGGTATTCGGCAGAATAGTGACCACAACATTGGATGCTTTGTTGCCACTAAATGGAAGTAATCCATCCGACTCAGATTATTCCTTAAGCACAAAGACGACACCATACAGGACACGCCGCCAGCCACGCGTTGACTCCAATCGGTACATAGTGAAGCTCGTAATCAGAGCGGTGACAAGCAGTAGATATGAACCCAGCGCGACACCGCGGACTGCCTGGAAAGCTTCTTTACCGACACTTCAGCCCTTACTAGCCATACTTCTTCGCATCTCTTACGAAGTGAATTCCACAGGACATGAAAAAACGAGGCGCCGCACTTCTGCGGATGTTGTAGACGTATAGTCCGCATGAAGCGATGCCCCATTCAAGATGATTACCGGCCTCTTGCGTATGATCGCCTTGAAGGCGGAGAAGGTTGCAATCTTGCCAGTGGTTCCATATCAATGACTGCTTGTTCTGCTCGCTGCGAGGTGACACGAAAAGAGAACGTGGTTGCTCTCCGACTTGAACACGCTGCCAGCAGCCGCCGGAGCGCGCACGCCACGCGTTCCCGTATTTCCTTTCATAAAAATTGACAGTGTATGTCAGCACCCCGCATTCTACCTATGTGAACCAGAAAACTACAATTCTCGCTATGTGCACCAATGGTCAACGCGTGGACAACATTTGTTCGGGCTGTTGAAACGAAAAAAAATGCTTTTGTGGATACCTCACCAGATTTTAATTGGCTCTGTTTATCCTCTTGTAAGATGGATCAGTCACCTGCCTAAATGGTGCACTCAAGACTGAATTGAGCCTGCATAATTAAATACAGTGAATACTGACCTGATCCTAGCGTCATTGCGTCATGTGATTTGGCATGAGTTTCAGTAGTTTCTGTAAGGTGAGTATTCTATCCTGATAATTAACTTTGAGAGTTTCTTACTCCGGACCTTATGTAAACCAAGTTACCTGGTCAAGTATGTGAAAAAAAGATACCTTTAACAATTATTCAATTGCGGAATGCTGAGAGTGACGTATGACTATTCCATGCAGTAAGCAGGTAAATATTCAGTACAAACTGATCAATATTGAAAGTTCGACATACTGACGACGCTATCCCCTTCGTTAGTATTGCTATGCATTTTTTGCAAATGAGTAAACACACGTGTCACGGCTCAGGGCAATCCTCCAGCGGACGTCCAACCTGCTTTATTTTACGGTCCGCTCTGGATGTGGTGGCGGTGTGGAGGTGGTAATTGCGCCATGGAACCTGACATGATCTATGGCCTGGCGCAGCTAAAGAAGAAAGACTGACACATCGTAAACGATGGAGATGTTCTTCAATTTAACAAAGTGGTTCCTATTCGGTGACGAGTGTTTATATCTAACACACCACTTTCTTGAACCTCGAAGCATGCAGTGATGTGGCTTCCACCCGATTTTACGAAAGAAAGGGGAACTACGTGTAAAAATGTATGGGGGAATGTGGTACCGTGGCTGTGCCCGGTTTCAATTTAATTAAGAGACGTCATTTCGAAGAGCTTATGAACACCAGACATACAGTTTTATAGGTATGTTACTAATACCGATCATACACTTACGTCGGTGCACGTGTGCGGACACCTATTGTTTTTTTTCTTTGTTTTGTTTTTTTTTTAATAGGGACAGCGGTATCCCAACTTTGCGCTCGATTATGTGGAGGTTCATGTTTCGAAAGGCTTGCGTCTCCTTTCCTTAAATTTTTGCACCACTTACACGCTGCGGTGCTGAGCCGTGCAATCTGATTGCTTGCCGAAACAAGCACCTATACTAATCTCGCACCATTATGCTCTGAAAAAGCTGAGCCAAATTTAGCTGAGCCAGAGCGATGTGTGTACGAACACACACTCTGAAATACGCGACGACACACCGAAGTGTCGTTTTAGCGACAAAATTCAAAAGGCGAGTTTTGCCTTCAAGTTAGCTGCTTCTCGCTACCAAATGATTTAGCATACTTAGAGACCTTTTACATTAAGCACTAACTATCCTATTGTGATGCTTCTCGCCTCCTGGTGCGCGCACGTCTTTCTCCAGGCGTGATCAACTATGTAATCAGCTTCGACGAGATTGTTAGTGATGCACTGGTAAGCAATCCGAACACCAAGGCCACCTTCTCCTCTGGCAGCTCCAGGGCGGGCATTATCATCGCTCTAATGGCTGCGCTACACAACAAAAGGCTCGCCCTAGAGGTCAGTACGCGGCACCCTTTTTCTTTATACTCTGTTCATCTTTTTTTTTTTCATTCAAGGAAGGAGCATAGTGGAGCAAAAGCTGTGGTAAGAGTCAGACAGTCTGCATAGACTCCTGCGTAACAATATGATGTATCGTAATTGAGGAATCAGGTGCGCACGGTCGCAAGAGTCCACTGTCGTCTACTGCCAAGGAAGACAACTCGTTAGTGGTGTCGTCAGGGTTATGCCGGGTCGATGTCCCGGCATAAATGTGTGCTGCATGCACGTATTAATAAATTGTAGTAACATAGGGTGGTGGTGGGTAGGGGGTATACACCATAATTTCTACCTCCCCCTTCCCCTCTTAGCTACGACTGTGTTACTCAACGTGGTAACTGAGCTGCTTCTTTAATGGTGTGCTTATTTTACATAGTGTTCGAGCTCACTGTCATAGTTCTCAATAAATGGAAAGCTGGTTTCATCTCAATGATTTTCTCCAATCTCCCCTAACCTAACTTCTTTGGTTAAGAACCAAAGAAGTTAGGTTATTATCAGAAGAAGCGGTTAGTTTCGTCTCTTAAACAAAGTTCCTTGGTTAAGGGATGATACGCCCCTGTTGCAGTTTCAAGCAACATGTAATATTTTCTGTCCCAGTTCACCATCAATATGACAGTTAGTGTCATTAAGATAATCACTTGCCAAGAGGCTACAGTGTGGGATGACCTGTATTCTATCACGCTCATTTTGCGCGTGTGCCCTTGTTACAAAATATGTCCTTTATTCTGTGCATATGGGTGGAAAGAATGCGCCATACTGTTTGAGGACGCTAATTTCAAGGGTTATATTGGTCAGCTGTCGAAAGAAGTTGCTCTTTACGCCACTTTATCCTCTTCACTGATGTCAACATCGTCAAGCATGCGACCTGTAGCGCTATTATGCTAACGCAAGTGTAATTCCGCAACGTGCAACGGCCGGCGACGGTTCACATGCCGTGGTGCAGTGCAGTTGTAGTGCCCTGAAGAAAGCCCACCAGATACGTTGCCACACGAACCCGATGTATCCTCTGCTCTAACAATATTATCTCTCTTCCGTGCCTAAATCAAAAGTGTAAAGCTTTCTGACCCACAGTTTCCGGTGTGCGATCGCCACACTTCGCTCGATAAGCCAACTCTCGGTGCCACAGCGCTGCTTGACCTATGTGCCCTGAGCAGATCTGGGAAACTCTCTCGGAGGCACAGTGCAACAGCGTTTTCCCTCGAGCTTCACGCCAAGGGCAGTTGCTTAATTGTGCCATCAGCGAACGTTCGCCGACACCGGGCCGTAAAAAAGGCTGCGAGCGACGTAGGACCTCGCGCGAGACGCGTAAAATTGGTCCGCAGATAAGATTACGCTGGGGGACCGACGAAGCGTACCGTAGCGATCCTGCTTTTCTCGCCACCACGGGAGCAGGACTGCCGGTCCTCAGGTAAGTTCAGCGCACCGAAACTTCCCATTTCGTGTTCCCTCTTGCATGTCCGCGTCCCGAGAAGCTTCCTGTACCCCTTGTGGGGGATCTGTCGGTGAATTCCCATGCTGCCATCATCAGTAGCTATTTCGTCTGGCCACAACTAAGCAAGACGCACTCGAAAGAAAAAAGTAAAAAACGTGAATACGCGTTCTGTGGGCCCATGGATCAAGATGATTGGGTGCGTTGTGTTGTCGCGTTGCATCCAACACTTCAGGTCAATGCGTTGATTCCAGCTTTCTGCTGTACAACCCTCTTCACCTTACACACAGACTGATATCTTTATTTTAAAAAAAAACGTCTAAATACCCTCCTGACCACGGTATTTCACGAGGGGGCGAGGCAAGAATCGGTTACAGGTTATGCATATCAAAAACGTAAATAAAATCACAACATAGAGTGAAGCATAATATGCGAAATTCTTTTTCAGGATAGCTTAAAAACGCGAAAAAGCTGATGAAATTACAAGAACGAACGTCGCAAGGAACAAAAAAATTATATACCAAGATGCATGAATAAGATATTGTAATTTGCTTATAGTGTGTTTCTCTAACAACGTCTGAGGGTAATGCGACTCATTCGGCTGTTGTGTGCGGCAGGAACTAATGTGCATGTGTTTAGAAGCTATGCAGTTGATTCGCTTGACTTTAAAAGTATGATCACGACGTGGGTCCAAGGTGGTATTCTAATTTTGGACGGAGTAACGTGAGCTAGTTTTTAACATGCACTGCGACCTCTTTTAAATTATGTTAGAAGATTTCGAGAGTGCAATATCGGCGATGGCATATGGGAAGCCGTAGCTGTAGCATTTTTTATTACTATTTCTATGGTTTCAGTGTTTTCTGATAGGTCACTGAAGTATCTGCAGGGTAATGCACCGTTATTTCAGTGACTCTCTTAAATACCCAATAAATATACTGCAGTCTAGAATAGCGCTCAGGCATTTGGCTTCTTAGATTGTAGGTCCATGTGCTCAGATTTGGGTGCACGTTAAAGAACTCTAGGTGGTCAAATTTCCGGAGTTCTCCCCTACGGCGTCTCTCGTAATCGCATGGTGGTTTTGAGACGTTAAATCTCACATATCAATCAATCAATGGGCTTCTTCGATGGTGTTATCCTGTTGTCAAAGGGAAAGATTTGAAACTTGAAACACGCGTATTCGTTTGCTGCACGTTGCCTATATCCTGCGCACGACAGAATCGATATGCTCAGAAGATAATCATGAAGTGCGACACACGCGAGATCATATTTGCGTATAGTAATTCTGATTAGTTTCCTCCTCTTATCATTCTGTGCTTGCTTTTTTTCTGTTTTTGTGTGTTTTTAAACAATGATACGATGATGATGGGATAGCTGGCTCTAATTTAGCCTACCTTCCCGTGTTTTGCATGCGTAAATAAGAGAATGAGACAGGTCCGCCACGGTAGATCAGTGGCAGCGGCGCTCGGCTGCTCACCTGAAGGTGGCGCGTTCGATCCCAGCCACGGTGGTATAGCCTTTCGGTAGAGGCGAAATGGTAAAGGACCGTGTACTTTTTGATGTCAGCGCACGCTAAATATCACCAGATGGCCGATACTTCCGCAGCATGCACTACGGCGTTCCTCATTATCGTGGTTCTGCGGCGCAAAACCCCTGACGCAAAACCACACCGGAAGGATATTAGGACTTCGATTGTCTGTCCACATGTCTGACTGTCCATCTGTCCGTCCGTTCATCTATCTGTCCATCCTTCCACCCATCCGTCAACTATACGACATCGTGAACTATACAAAAACCATTAACGCCATGTTGTGATACGGTAATCTTTCTAAGGACATATACACACTGCGCCATCTATACCTATCCATCAACTAAAGGTGGATACATACTACTACTACTTCTATACTCCAGAGGAGAAAACGACCCACTGCCCGAAGAGCTTCGCTCCTCAAAATTGTGGACCATCTTCCCAAAAGGAACCCTAATTGGATGGACCCTAATTGGGAACCCTAATTGGAACCCTAATTGGGAAATATTATAGGTATTATTCGTATATTGAACGACGAAGCACCACATGTAGGGTGCTGTCACAATGTGAACAAGAAACGCGCAAGCAAGAACTCTGAAGCGCGATGCAGCAATAAAATGCGATAACGACTTCGATGAAAAGGATATTAGGACTTCGATTGATATGTGGGGTTTAACGTCCCAAAACACCTACATGATTATGAGAGACGCCGTAGTAAAGGGCTCCGGAAATTTTGACTGCCTGGGGTTCTTTAACGTGCACCCAAATCTGAGCACAGGGGCCTACAGCATTTTTGCCTCTATCGATATTAGGACTTCAAGATCTACACTAGTTTGATTCGTGACCTCGACCGAAGTTCTAAGATAACATAGTAATATGAATGAGCCGTACGTACTACCAACATTTTTTCAGCGTACTTCGTGACACCAGAAGCCTTCGATTCGCAAATAGCTATTATTAGCGCGGCACATATAAAAAGAAAAAAAAAGGAAAGACGACACAGACGTCAAGTAAGTTTCAGCGCCTACCTTTCCTGACGTCTGTGTCGTCTTTTCCTCTTTTTTCCCCCTTTTTATAGGTGCTGCGCTAATACAAGCTAGGTTCACGAATAACCGACTTGCCCGAACCACAACACTTCTGAACAACGATTAGGGTCATGTTCTCGAGTTGCCAACATATGCGAGGGAGCGCATAGTATCCCACCATGCTTTGCCAGGCTGTTGCATGCAAGCCCCTTGTCTATCGTGCATGATCGACTTTTTTTTTTTCACTTCGTCTATCGCGTTTACGACTGCCCAAGCGGAGATAACGGCGTGTCACCGAAAAGTGCGATCCTGATAAGCTGCACGCTTAGTACTGATATTCTGGACGTGTCTTCTATATAAATAAAGAGTGAGGTAGAGATAGCGCCTTTAGGAAGGGCGGCGAAGACCAGAAAGAGATCTTGGAACTCTGAGTGGTCTATTAACCCGTTTAGCTTAGAGTTGAAGTTGAGTTGTGGGTTCTACTTTGTCTCAATAGTACGTGCGCGGAGCCAATCACGTTGTAATTGAGTTCGGAAGCACCGGCCGTGATAGGCCAGGAGATAACGTTCCGCACTGCTGGGAGCGACGACGCGGGTTCCATCTCCGGCGACCGCATTTCGACGGAGGCGTAGTGCAAGAGCACTCGGGTACTGAGATACTGTTGTACGTTAGTCAGGTGGAAGTTAAAATTACTCCAGGGACCCCCGTCAAGGTGGGCTTCATTTCCATACATTGATTTGCACAATTGAAGTTCCATACTTGAAACGGTGTTCAAAAGTTTTCCATCTCTTCACTGCAGCTTGACAATTACTTCGTAAAAAAAGTACGGTCACAAGTTCAATATATCGTGGCTATTTGACAAGGAGGAATAAAAAAAAATGATCGACACGGTCACGGGGAGTTCTATGTCTGAATTCGGCGCAGTGCAGTCAATGTCTATAACGTAACCAATGCCACCAAAAGCAAACACGAGACGCATGGTTACTCCTCTATAATCAGCTAACAGTCCCTTGTTATGATGACCATAATTAACATTTCTCGACCATGGCTTTAACATTCTTCAACCAGACTTGACATTCTTCAACCATGGCAACGACTGTGCGCGCCGTTTCTGAACGGCGCGCCGCCGATCGCAGAGGCCAGGGCTCCACGTACCATGCAGTACCAGATCAAGCGTGTAGGTCAGCCTGATGTCTTTAATAAATAATTTGTGCGTACAGCTCCGAACACACTCTTCTGAACGACTTTATAGTGCTTCAGGTCATTAGCCCGGATGCGAAGTTTTTGTTTTAATTTTCTTGAACGCCACAGGTGTCCACGACACCCACTTTCAAACAGGAAAAAAAAAATAAAAAAACGCCTTTTTACATCATGCCCAGTGACAGCAGCCCCATCTGATTTTTGGTATGCCTCACTGCATACTGGTTCTTTATTGTGTCAGAGCTGGCTATGTTGTCCTTTCTCCGTGAGATGGCTGTAAATATTTTGTTGCAATTATCTACGACATGCGTTGTCTCGAAGCAAGTATAGCTAGAAACAACTAGCATGCCCGACGAAGAAACCATTCGCCAACCTATTCGCGGTAAATATCTCGAGTGCTGTTGTATTTGTTGTATCTATTGTTTCGATTGAAAACTATATAGTCAATTATTATGTGTACCTCTCCTACGTAATGTCTTACGGCGATGTAGGTGAAATGTTAATAAATAAATAAATAAAATAAAGTAAGCTTATCCAGTTACGTGAAGGCATATGCAAAGCACTCGGATGTGGCAAATTTCTCTTCTGCGGTAAAAAAAAATGCAGTCACAATATCTTCAGTACTTAATAGCGCAGAACACACCAAGCACCTAGATTTGAATAAATATGGGAGGCCAGCCAACGCATTGCTCGAAGCTCGCCTTTCGATGCATCTAGAGCAACCCAAAATCAGGACCATCGCCTCTCTCAGAAGCTCTGCCGACAAAATACGGCAACATTGACTTTTCTAACGTCTTCATACATAAACAAAGATACGGGCACAAAAAAAAGGCGGGTAGAGCTGAGGTGGCCCAGCCCGCTGACCGATGGCCCCGCCGAGTATATCAGCATGTATATCTCGCAGTCCTCGCCTTCCTCTGCGTGCACCCGTTAACAACGGGGCATTTCTCGCGAAGTCGCTATACCAGCGGGCGTGTGGAACAGTCATACTTGAGCAGACAGCGGAATAATCGTGGGTGCAAGGCAATGCTGCCGCGGTTCGTGGCCACGAATGGCAACGCGCGCGAATTGTCGCACAGCCCGGCTCGGGCCAACAAGACACCGCCCGTGCGCAGGATGCTTATTCTGGAGAACTTCATCAACGGCAAGTTCGAGTCAGCGGCGGAGACCATCGACAATGTGGACCCGTCCACGGGAGTCGTCTACTCGCGCCTGCCCAACAGCGGATCGCGCGAAGTCGACAAGGCAGTGCACGCTGCCATGCAGGCCTTTCCCACGTGAGTGTCCCACTTAAACTCACATATCTGTAATTTAACGGCATAATTTTGATGGAGGTGTCATGTTAGAGGGCAGTACATGTACTACTTTCCTCGCGAGGAGAAAAAAAAAGACTGCGTGGAACGCCAGTTGTGAGCGCGATTGACTCCCAGCTACACGAGAACGCTGACTTTGAGTTGTGGGCGCAGGTAGAGCACAGGGTTTGCCCTAGGCCGGCAAAAACTGTGGAGATCTCTGAGGCTCAATCATGAAATACATTGTGCCCTTATAGGGCTCACTCACCTCAATTTTCCTCAACCGGGCTCACTAGGGCTAAAACTCAAATAGTGTTCACCCGGACTCCCTCAGACTCCATTCACGGCATTGTCTGAGTCTGAGGGAGTCGAATCACGAGCTCGTTAGCGTGTAATCAACTTTTTTTTTACTCATGGTCTCGTCAATGCACGTTAACGCCAATATGCCGCACAATCGGTGCGGACGCATTTTGATCTCCTGCCTTCGCATACGAGACAATAGTGGTTGCAATTAATTAAGGACATTTTTATCGAACTAGATAACTCGCACGAGATATTTTTATCAAGAACTTCTGTGAAAGTGTTTGCATAGGGCATAAAGGTCAAGGCGCCTCCCTCCCACCCACATCCCTTCCTCTGTAACTGGCGCATCCAATGAATGATTATCTACCTGGCGTATGAACGCTCGTGCGTTGAAGTATGTGTGAGTAGACGCGAGTATAAAAGTGAGCCGACATAAGGCTTTAGTGATGCTGAAGTTGAGTAAATAGAAATTCTATAAGTCAGCGAAAAAAAAAAACGTGGAACTCACTCAATGAATACTTATCTGAGGGCTCAGGCTCAAAAAAGTATTATTCTCCCATACTCACTCACACTCAGAGTGAATCTGCCGATTTACGATCAATACATTTGCTTTATTAGTCTGTGTTCCTAATTATCGCTACTCTATAGTAATAGCTGTACGCCTCTCTTTCTTGGTGTGGAACGCAGCTGGTCGACCAAGTCCCCGGCAGAGCGCTCCAAGTTCCTCAACCGCATCGCCGACGTGATTGAGAGCCGAATGGACGAGTTCGCGCAGGCCGAGTCCCGAGACCAAGGCAAACCCATTTGGCTGGCGCGAACCGTGGACATCCCTCGTGCGGTGCACAACTTCCGACACTTCGCCACCACTGTCCAGTGCGACCGGGAGATGTACGTCAGCATCGCGCATGCTTTCTCTGTCAACCTCATAACAAAACATCGATATGCATTAGAACGGAAGCGTTGTTTTCCGTATACACCATACCGGATTATCGGTTGGCTCGTTTTACCGCCCAGTAAGTTGGGCCGATCGCCTAGTTAAATGGTGCAGCCAGAAATGAACCTGGGCTGCGTAATCTAAGGCAGTGGATGAAAGTTTCTTATGCCAGCATAAACACATAGTTTCTGGGTCAAGTATGTGAAATTCAATTCGCCGTATATTCTGACACACAATGCGGAGGATGCATGTGCGATTATAGAAGGCAGCCAGATATCAAATACTAACGCTGTTCACACTGCCAGCATTCATAAATACATTTACAAATGAATCATGGTCTCGCGGCTCAGGGCGATTCCCCAGCAGACGTCCAGCGTGCTTCACTACACGGTCCGCTCTTCTGTGGGCGTGGTGGCGGTGATCACGCCGTGGAACCTGCCGCTGTACCTGCTCACTTTCAAGCTGGCACCGGCCATGGTGTACGGGAACACGGTGGTGGCCAAGCCGAGCGAGCTGACCTCCGTCACCGCGTGGATGCTCGCCAAGGTGTTTGTGGACGCCGGTGAGGGAACGTACGCTGCGAGGTCATCTTTCCTCAAGACCTACGCGATCTTTAATCAGTCACCGCTTTGAAAAACAACACGCTGACACATCGTAATAGAATGCTATGACGTCTTCTGTTCAACGAAGTGTTTCCGATTCCATGACGCGAATTTACCCATGGTGCCCCGAGCTAACCAGAGTTTTAAAAAAAATGCTTACGTATGCATTTTATGACGACGCTAAAGGTGGTCACACTATTGTGTGTGTATGTGTGTTCTGCTAAATAGATTGATTAGGCGATATTAGTATATTTTTATAGCACCGAAGCTTGGCGAAAAATCTTCTTTGGAAAGTTGTAGAATGGTTCGCACACATCCAACCGGACAGCTTCCAATTTCCATGCATACCAAGTATTAGTGTTTTTCTGCTTCCTATAGGTGCACACGAATTTTTTTAATTCGAATGCATTTTTTAGTTGGGCTATGTCACGCATCCGGTGGCGGTGGCGGCGCACCAGCAGGTGTTCTCTCTTCGCTCTCACTCCCTCTTTCATAGCAACAGCAGCGGGCGTGCGCGCTTACCCTAGTCCCTAGCAACCGGAGCAGGTGGTACGGGCGGAGTAGCGGAGAGTGAGTGGAGAGGAGGAGCGTGCTCTGGCATGTGAGGGCGCTCGTATCGCCGGAGCTCGGCGGCGCTCTCGCATGTGTGGCGAGAATAGAGAGATAGATACGTGGGCTTTGACGTCCCAAAACAACCATATGATTATAAGAGACGCCGTAGTGGAGGGCTCCGGAAATTTCGGCCACCTGGGGTTGTTTAACGTGCACCCAAATCTGAGCACATGGGTCTACAACATTTCCGCCTCCATCGGAAATGCAGCCGCCGGAACCAGGGATTTGATCCCGCGACCTGCGGGTCAGCAGCCGAGTACCTTAGCCACTAGACCACAGCGGCGGGGCTTTTTAGATGCGGAAGCATCTTATACTCGCGCCTTGTAGTGCGCCGTCCGCACCGCTTCTCGAACATTCGACAGCTGACGCGCGCGCATGCGCCGTCGCCCACCATCTGTGCCGCGCGCGCTTCTCCTTCGAGAACATTCGACAGCTGACAGCGCATGCGCCGTCGCGCCGTCGCCATCTGTGCCGCGCGCGCGCTTCTCCTTCGAGAACATTCAACAGCTGACAGTGCATGCGCCGTCGCGCTGAAAAATACTCAAGGTCGGCGCTCGCTCGCTCAGTTGCCGCTCGTCGGTTGGTTTGTACGGCGCGTCGACGTCCAAGGTCGCGGTGAAATGAATTCCAACGAATCCACAAACACAATGATCGACGTCCCTTCGACCAGCGCCGTCCTTTCGCATACGTGTGTACGTGTTCACTCATTTAACACCCCCTCCTACAACCACGTTAACCAATTTAGCCATCGACCCAAGTAAGTCGCAATTTAACGCCCCATTTCACAACCACGTTAACCAATTTAGCCATCGACCCAAGTAAGTCGCACTTTAACACCCCGTTAACCAATTATATGCTCCGCATCCTCCTCAGTGTTCCCCCGAGGGAAGCTGCGGGCAATTTTTTTTCGGGGTCCGGCTGCACACCAGAGGCGTCGACAAGGTGGCCCAACACTGTAATTTGCCGGCGTCCGAAGTGGCACTATGACGAGTTTAATTGAAGGTCTGCAGTGCGGAATATGTCAAGAATAGTTGACAAACGCTGAAGGTTTCAATTGTTTAACAATTGAAGCCACTAGACCACCGCGGCGGTGCGTGTGTGGCGAGAGTGTAGGAGAGGGTAGCTGCAGTGCTTCGTTGCTCCTTCTCTCGCCGTTCGCTTTCTCTCCTCCTTGCGCCTCACTCTCCCATCTGCTCACTTGTACGTATTTATAAATGTAGAGAACCGCGCGCCTCAGTCAACGGTTCATTGGCTGATGATTGTGCATAGAAATAATTACGGTGCCAGCCCTCGCTGCTCAGCTTCCAACTTCGTCGGTATGAGAGGGTAGAGAGTAATTGCAGCGTGTGGAAAACTCGAACACCACTCGTAGTAAAAAATATTTCTAAAAATGTTTTAAAAGCTATTATAAACTTTTTGCATCGGTCTATTCGTGAATCAATCAATTCCTTTTTTTAAGCCGTGCGATGGTCACTCGTTAAAGTGTTGCAGGGCCCTATTAAAGGACTGCCTCATCAGTCCAAATTGATCTATAATGCTTTTATAGACCTTTTAACTCTCTTCTTTTACCTTTAGCTCTCCAACAATCCTGTAGCAATACTTACAGCGTCCTGGTCCTTGCAGGTCTTCCTGCAGGCGTGGTGAATTTCGTCTTCGGCTACGGACAGATCGTTGGCGATGCCCTTGTGCGCCACCCAAACACCAAGGCCATCTCATTCACTGGCAGCACCAAGACGGGCACCACCATCGCTCAAATCGCAGCGCCATACGCTAAGAAGCTCTCACTGGAGGCCAGTACACAGCACGTTTCTCCTTTATAATCTGCACTTATATCTTTTTTGCACAGGGACCCACCAGTGTGCAACTAAGGCATTGGTCAGCATCAGCCAATCTGCATACACTTTTTTTGTCACCATATGGTGCATCGTAGCGCAGGAGTCGTAAGCACGAGATCGTGAGTCTATTGTCCTCTGCCAGGAAACAGATAAATCAGCAAAGGAGTGGCCAGGGTTATCTCATGGCAGTAAATGAGCCTCATACTGTACGTATTTGCACTTATATGTACATAAACTGCAATTATATTGAAAGAAGCCACACAACAGTGGCGACCTCACCTCCTAGCTACGCCTATGGCACTCACTTGTGCCAATAAGATATTTCTCCATGAGAGAAAATATTCCACATGGCATTTTTTCCCATACGCGTTGGATAGTGCCATGTGTCACTGCAGCTCCCTTGATTCCTTTCTCCCAGTGGGAAAAAAACCGAGCTTCGAAATAGATGTGAAAATGAATATAGTGTGCCATGCTTATAAAAACGACCGGCCAACTTTCTAGGAGTACAGTTCCAGAAATAAATCATCACAGGTTCTCGGCTTTCATTACTATAAAAAGCCTGTGTGGCCATAGCCCTGAACATTAAACAATAATGGGATAGGTCCAATGGAGTAAAGGTGGCTGGATGGATGCTATAAGTGTTTCTATTATAATGGACTGGTAATCAATGTGCCACCAAGCAAAAAAAAGAAAAGGCCTCAATTGTTTTAATTCAAGTCTTCCTAATGGCTTTTCAAGTTCAATTTAGTCCATCTCGCTATAGAAAAAAACAATAAATTCACAGCCGAACTATCTGTTTTTGTTTGAGCAGTTTATCAATCTTGAAAATTTTTGGAAAACTTGTGTTACATTGTCATATGTTCAGCTTCCAATGCAGTCTCAAGCAGCATAGATTAGGTTCTGCTATTGTTTCTTATCAATTCAAAAGAGAAAGTGCCAGTAAATGAATTAATTGAAGGAGGCCATACAGTGAGATGGCTTACATTCTCTCTCAAAATTTAAAGCGTTTAGCTTATCACTCCCTCATCCAGTTAAAATTAAAATACACATCCTCCATTTGGAACACTCATCAACTATATCTCGTCAATCGATCCGAATCACTTCAAAATCGAGTTACAAAGTTTATTCACTCTAAATACTCATATTACGTCAGCATATAGGCACTCAAAACAGAATCTCGTTTATCATTACTCACATGTTGTCATTGCACTGCTAGCATTTATATTTTTCCCAAGGTTTTTTACAACTCCCTTGGTAAGCCACCATACCTTCTCCCCCCAACACACACCGCTCACCCACAAAAAGTTGCTAGCCCAAGTGCCCCCACCCTCACCTTCTCGTCTTCATTGTTTTTTCGTACAGCAACAGACTGGAACGGCTTTTTCAACAACATACAGCCACAACCTGTCCTCCCACATTTCTGACCACATTAACAGATTACATTGCAATGTATTAAAACATGGCGTTTATTTTTTCATGTATGTGTTCACCCCTTAAGTAATACCCTTTAAGAAATAAGGAATAAAAATCTTTAAGGAATAAAATTGAAATGAAATATTCATCACATGCTTGTTAATTTGCTGCAAAATATATCCTTCATTCTATGCAGATGGGTGGCAAGAATGCGGCCGTCGTGTTTGAGGACGCTGATCTCAAGAAGTGCATCGCCACGCTTATAAAGTGAGCGGACATAACCACATGTTCATTGTGCAAGAACAGAAGTGCCAGCAGTGTGACATCGGTGGTTCAGACACTATCAAACAGTGACACTATAAAACAGTCAATCGTTATAACCATCACATACATAGCAGTGCACGGATTGTGCAACAAAGTTAGCCTATTTTCTACATGGAGGCAAGAAACACATCTGACCTGATGTATTGAAATTGCATGTCGCATTCATGAGATCCAGCGGCTTTGGGTGATTTAGCAGTAACATTTGCCGTAGTGAGATGGTATGGTATCCATAGCTATATATATGTCCTTGTGCAGTGCAAAAAAAGTGAGAAAGAACAATGCTAGACCAGAGCTCATTGTTCAACTCATACTTTTCATGCTATCATGTACCTCAGAGTACTGCAGAAGTGTGCTCTTATGTTCATCGCGGAGCGCAGTAATTCATGCAAGTTCGCGTGCATGTCACACTAGTGTAATAGCCAACAGGATGATTGAGTAGCAATGATTGGCAATGCGAGATAGTAAAGAATTTATTGCTATACATCCTCATGCAGCATGAAAATTGTGAATACAGATAACAACACAAGTTCCAATAGACACATTCTTGTCCTCCGGTTCTCTGCTCTGCAGGGCCAGTTTTCTGAACCAAGGCGAGATATGTCTCTGCACGAGCCGCATTTACGTCCACAAGAAAATCTACCAGAAGTTCACCGACATGTTTGTCCAGGAAGCAAGGTAAAAACTACTTGATTACAAACTACTGAGCTAAAGCAAGTTGATACCTGGGAACAAAACTTTGTGGACTGTGTTACTGATTGTGACTCAAAGATAACAGAATGTTTCACAACAAAAGGAATATCATTGTAATGTAGCTTTGACAAGCAGTTTAAGGGACAATTAATATGCAAGAACATGCACTGTTCTCTTTACACATTATTCATGTTATTCATGTCTGATTTGCTAATGTCATCTAGTAAAAGTGTCCCTCACTTGGCCGAGTGGTTTACTAATGCAAACGATTACACAATCTGAATCAGTTAAATGACGAACAAATGCCAGTGCAACTCTGATAATATATCACAGTAGAATGACGCACTTTGCTATGCTAAGAATTTTTAATGGACAACAAATGCACCTAATTGTTTCCAAGAAGCCAGCTTTGTAAGTCTGCATGCAAGACTTGGGGCCTTTGCCACACTCTAACATAATATACCGTTCTGAATTCAATTAAATGTAAAGAATAAGAACGACAACACAGTATGGGTGACGACACTGCCCTTAGGTTTACACAGCAACACTCAGACATCATCACTGTCACAACTTGTGTGCTAGAGGAGTCTGCAAATAGGACTTTTGGATACTCATGATTCGACTTTCTGTGGTACTTTAGAATGTTTAAGCTTTCAATCTTGGAAATCTTAGAAAAACCATACCCATCTTTCATTGAAGGAAGCTGAAAGTTGGTCCGCCGCAGAACGAGTCCGTTTTCATGGGTGCGCTGGTCAGCAAGGAGCATCTGGACAAAGTCAAATTCTACATCAAGCTTGCTATGGAGGATGGTGGCAAGGTGCTCTGCGGAGGTCTCAGTGAAGATCCAGAGTTGCCCAAGGAGAATAAGAATGTGAGTGATGATAAGGGCTGTTTTAAAAGAGCACTGACATCAAATTTACTCGTGTCAAGAATTTCGCGTCGTCCCCCAGTAGCGATTTGCGGCCTACAACTCAAGTGAGGGTCAAAAAACTATCACTTTTATTAATATATATTACTGCTATTCAGCACGATTCAAAAGGCCAGCAATCCCACCATATATAGCATGGGGAGCGCTACCAGTGGTGCTACCTCGCGGTCACCTGCAGATCGTGCCATACCATGACCACTCCTCCACAGAAAAGAGTGGCGTCAGGCTTAGCTGCTCCGCAAACATTTCGTTTGCTAGGCGTACACATTCATGTAATGCCTTGCCACCTGCGTTGCCGTCGTCGCTGTACAGAGTGTCAACAAGCCTTGAATCCAACAATTTGGAGCTTAGAATCGCCGTGATTCGTGACGTCACGAATCGCTTTTGCTTCAGTCGACCCTTTGCAGAACAGCGATTCCAAAATAGACGTGGTTCCAAGCATCAATGAGCAGGTGCCCGAGAATGCGTGGCTCGGTAAAGCTTGCTCATGTGTCTCAATCAGCTACATTGGTGTGTTTCGGCGTGCACAGCATTTAGGTATACACAAAGGGGTCAATGTTGCCAGGTTCGTTGTGCCTCCATATGGCCCCTCACGGTTGCGGCAGCAGTAACCCGGTATTACGCAGACACAAATAAGTGTACTGACTCACCCTTCATTATACCTCCATGTTTCTTGTTAGCTACGATATCTGTCTATACCCTACTTCACTTTGATAGCTTATGGTTGTGTTGGCATTTAACATACGTGTAATGAAAAGTCACCCTCACTGAGCTTTTTTCACGCTTCGAACCAGACGACAGCAACTCACAACAGTCCCCCGACATGCTGACTTACGAGCCTATGTGTCTATATATGTGTCTATTGGAACTTGTGTTGTTATCTGTATTCACAATTTTCATGCTGCATGAGGATGTATAGCAATAAATTCTTTACTATCTCGCATTGCCAATCATTGCTACTCAATCATCCTGTTGGCTATTACACTAGTGTGACATGCACGCGAACTTGCATGAATTACTGCGCTCCGCGATGAAAATAAGAGCACACTTCTGCAGTACTCTGAGGTACATGATAGCATGAAGAGTATGAGTTGAACAATGAGCTCTGGTCTAGCATTGTTCTTTCTCACTTTTCTTGCACTGCACAAGGACGTATATATAGCTATGGATACCATACCATCTCACTACGGCAAATGTTACTGCTAAATCACCCAAAGCCGCTGGATCTCATGAATGCGACATGAACAAGTTAAATTATGTTCTTCCCTTTGGCCGATCTTTTATGGGTGGTTTGCATCTTCAAAATTTCACGAAATCATTCAAAGTGGTGCGATAAAGATCAGACAAGACGAGTGATTGCGTTTCCATGCTTTGGCGCCACGATGAGAACTCTCGGACCGTAGACGTCATCAAAATCGCGTGTCCCATTCATGAGATCCAGCGGATTGTCACTCAGAATGGTATGTGTGAAATGTATCACACTGAACACGTAGCACTAGTGTCGATGGCGCAGGGGCACTCCATTTTCTATTAAGATGTCCTACCCTGTCTGTCATTAAAATGAAATAACTCCCGCGCAATGGACGCAATTAAAATTTGGCCAAGCGGGCCTGCGCACACCGAGCAAACGAATGAAGGACAGATCTAGATGCTGAAATTTGATGTCAGTGCTACTTTAAAGTCCAAGGATGGCTAAAGAATCGAGCTGAGGCCACTCTTGTGCATTGCTCTATAGGAAGCCTTGCTTCGAGCGAGCGAACGCATATGAATGACCCTATCAAATACGCACTCCTTCATCACCGACCATTGCACATTACTTTGCTTATTATTTAATGCTTATGAAAAGACACTGAAAGAACAATGTGAGCAGACACTTTCAAAGACGTTGAAAAGGTTGTAGTATTGACACTGAGACATTCGAATGACTAAGGTAACAGGATAGTGCCTTTTTCACTAACACAGTCAAGTAATGAATTGATTTGACCTATTCTTTCAATAAATGCTCCCTAGAGGGCACAATAAAGCTTCCAGTATTTCTAAAGTGGCATGAAGAGGTCCTTTTTATTTTCGTACTCGAGCTGTATCTGCAGTAGCTAATAAAGTCTAATGCTGTAAATACAAAATTTTTGTGAGCTTTTTTCCCATCGCACACTTTGCTCCTCCGTTTAGTTGGTTTAAACAAGGAAAACCTGCAAATTTAGAACCTACACTGCCATCAAAGAGACTGACAACGGGCCCAAACATGCTATTTGATCGTGGTATAAATGAAAGGCATAAGATGAGTCACAGATACCTCTATGCATTCCGACTAGGACTGATATTCTTGTAGTTTGATGCCAAACAGGCAGATAAAAGTGTTCCACACAGGCCGTCAAGACTACTGGCGGCGCGGATTGACGCTGCCACGTTTCATGCACAGACATATTACACAAAGTGGACTGCAGTATAGCCGCCGTAGTAGCTCAGTTGGTAGAGCACCGGATGCGTTATTCGAAGGTCGCAGGTTCCGTCCCTGCCCACCAGCAACCTATCTTTTTGTCCACTTTTCTTTTTTCACATTTACATTACAAATACTTCTAATAAATTCCTCTATACCTTCCTTGGCATGATTGTCTGTTAGATCTCGCTAAAACTAGCATGTCACACAGCCTAGCGAAAGAGCCTTGAAGCAGGATTATGAAGTCGGTCACTTTGTTGTACATTGTCACGTAGCCTGATGCTGTAATGCATGTCAAAACTAGTCCTCAAAATTGTAGTATGTATATCATTATCCATCCCCACTCAATCCTGTGCTGCTTAAGAAGCAAAAAGAGTTGCATGGCGAGATGCAACGCTGCCTAGGCAGCCGCCACTGGATAGTGTAAAGCCGAGATGCACGTGTGCAGAGTGCAGATATACACAAAAAAACCACTGCACTCTCACACAAACAGCTCTTTCGTTCACTGTTTGCAGCACGCATGGTCACACACCTATATATTTGCCAAATATGAAAATTCAAAGAACCAATGTCTTGCGGCCTTTCCCACGTTACCATCCCGTGATTACACACGCTCAGCAGATAAGCTTTGCATCGTGCTAAAGATAATAAGCACCATAATAATTGGTTGTCGATCCCTTTAAATGGCCTGTGCACAATCATTTAGCCCTTCTGTCACGGCAAAAGCAAGCCAGTACTCACTGCTTGGATAAGGGTGTTATCAAGTGTGTTAATGCGACTGAAGTGTTTCTATCAAATGATCAAGGGGCATTATAAAATAGATTTTTCAGATGTGATTTCATTTTCAGCTGGGTACGCGACCAGACAAAGACACCAACAGTCACCCCCCATCGCACACGTACTAACTGTTATAAGTATTCTTTCTTTCCCAGAACTATTTCCGATTGGAATAAACTTCAGAATTCACAAGTTCTACAGCCTTCTCTAAGTTTGTTTGAGTCCCACCTTAATTAGCATTGTATACCAATCCTCTGTTGTTGTTGTTTTTTTAATTTTTTTGTGTGTATTATTTGTAACAACTTTTTGTACCCGAGAAGAAGAGCCATTTCATCTGTGTTGAATTGTACAGTTGTTGTTAACCATGTATCCTTTTTATGCACTGTAACCCACCTGCTAAAATCCCTATCAGGGATTGCAGTATTTATAAATAAATAAATAAAATAAATAAATGCATGCCTGGTTTTCATTCTGGCACAATTTATGCTCTATAAGAGTCTGTGCATTGGTTTTGCTGCTAGATGTTTTCAAACAAATTACCCAGAATACCTTGGTGACTATATAAGGGTCCCGTCCTCCAAACTTCAGCAAGCATGCACAAGCACAGCAACGGCTTTTCAAAAATTACTTCAGAAATGTCATGCCTCATAGTTAGGTGTGACCTTCAAGCCTCAACTCCATGGCGTGCAGGAAGAAATGAAAAAAAAAAACAAATAAACAAAAAAGGGACGAGTTTTGAATGGATAAAAGCTTGTTCTACTAGTCTGTGGTCAAGGCTGTATGCTACAGAGTCACATTTGTCAATGTCACACTGCAGGGTTATTTCTTGCTGCCCACCGTCATCACCGACCTACCACACGCCTCACGCTGTATCCAAGAGGAGATCTTCGGGCCGGTCACCTGCCTGACACCATTTGAGACTGACCTCGAGGTAGTTGAGAAGGTGAATGGTGTGCCATATGGACTTTGCGCCAGCATCTGGTCCAAGGATGTCTCCCGCATACACAAGATTGCTCAGCAACTTGAGGTATCTATAAGCCATCACAGTTCACCAAGCATCGACACATCAGAAACGTTCAGAAGTTTCAGGCTGGTATTAAGCTATTCTTGTAGCAAGAGGTTCATTACCCGAATAGAGCGTTCATCAGTGTAATGAGAGATAGCAAAATATCAAAATTGTGCCATATCTGGGCTATTATAGCTCCATACAATTTTGCACATTGCTAAGCTAGCAATGCATATGTACGTATGTTGCATTGCTTTGTGCAACATACCATATACACTCATGTAGGACTGCACTTTCCGCGATGTTGATGGGTCACGGTCCTTCCATGGAAGTGTGAAATTTTTGCTCAAATTTTTTATCCCTGTATGGGAAAACCTATTTAATTGTGCAACATATACCTAATAATGGGATATATGGCTGCTGACATCCTCGCTGGATATCTTCATCGATATATCTGCTCGCGCTCGGCTCGTCGCCACTGCTCAGGTCATCAGCACATTCATGTATTCAATCCGCCTCAGTGTTGCCCATCGCATTAGGAATCCCGGAGACCTTTAACTCTTCACAATAATGTCCACGGACACCTTTAACATCCAAGATCAGAACAGCTGAAGTGACGCGAGAGGCGCCACATGCGAGATGCGATAATGCTGCTGTTTGCTAACTAGATTTTTTTTCGAAATTTGGATTGCCAAGTTGGGAGATGCAGCCTTTACACGAGCGCGGCTTTTAATCGAATGAATACGGTAGTTCCTTCTCCTCTGACCTAAGTAGTGCAACGCAACAGAGTTGGACAACAAATCACAATGTCTCTAGTTTTGTAGTACCTTACTCTCAAAATGCAACTAACCAACAACCCTAATGTCAACCTTGCTGCTGCAAAATGGGGCATTACCAGGAGGTACTATGATTTTCGCTTTAATACACCTGAAAAAAAGTTCACAAATACAGAGACTTGGATGAAACAATAATATATTTACACATCTTGTAAGAGCAGGTTGATGTAAACAGCAACACGATTATTTACACACCCCGAAAGTCTGTGTTAGTTTATCACAGACAGATTAAATCTCATGAAGTATTATGTATGACGTGGTACATTTCTTTATACACAATGAGAGAAGTTGAAATGGCACATACCTGCTCTAAATCAGCCTATAGCTATTTGTTTCACACCATCTTTTTATAGGGTGGACTTTCGGTACTCAACAAACAATATCGTTTTGACAGGTTGGCACGATATGGTGCAACTGTTGGATGGTGCGGCACCTGCACATGCCATTTGGAGGGATGAAGATGTCCGGCATTGGACGTGAAGGCACGGATGCTTCCAAGGAGTTCTACACAGAAGTCAGAACAGTCTGTCTGGATTACAGCTGAAGCATGGTGGCTGACTAAAAATGTAGCTCAGCAATAAAAATTCAAAATGGACAAGGCATTATGCATTTATTTTAACAGTGTAAATGAGTTCTGCCATGAGCAAGACTCCCTCAACCTATGTATAATAGCACGCAGTTTTTTTCTAGTGTATAAGGCTACAACCTGCATGTTTTTACCAACCAAAAAGCGGGAGGTAGCACGTAAAGCGTCGTTTCAAAGCACTATGGCCGAAAACCCTTGCACAAGGCCACAATCAAGTGATCCTGCAAAAAGATTCCCGATGCATTGAGATAATGCAGAAACCTCTGAGCTCGTTTAGCCTTGAGTTTTCTTCGGTGCTTTTCGCACTTGCAGATTACTTGCAGGGCACCCATATAATCAGACACTGCACACTTGTTCAATATTACACTCGAAGGAATCCCAGAGTGCATGATCTGCTGGAGACATTTCCTCCAAAACCTGTTTTTCTCTGCAATCTGATAAATGTTGCACAGATTTGGAACAGAGGGAGAAACAACCATGCTCAGCTCCGGGATATTACACACTGCACCACTGAGACTATTCTCAAGCCTGGAAATTGCCAGCTTCACCGAGCCCATTTTTATATAAGCTAAGGCATCAGTCACAGCGGAAGGCACAGGGAGCTCCTTTACATCTACAGATGGCGCCAGGGTTTTGCCACTTTGCCAAGCTTCTACACTGTCGAAAGGTAGCACGCTCATACTACTGTAGGCACATCTGCCAAGGCAACCAGAGAGGCAGTCAACAGTGCTAAAGGCATCAAAGATGTCAGCAAGCTCGCGTAAACACTGTCTAATTAGGGAAGCTTGTGGATGACTTTCGCTCTTGACGCCAACGTCGGGTAACTTTTTGCACTCGCGGTCATCACTGCTTCCTTCATCAGAAAGCCAGCTAGAGTCGAGAGCATTGCTGCTCTCCACTGCATTCAGATCATCATCGGAGTCCACTTCTTGTGGCACTGCAGCATGAAGAGTGGACAGTGGAAGCACGTCAGTCAAGCAGAGGTGAGTTATGTCCAAACCCAGCTCTTCAAACTTGCACTGAGTGAAAACGCGTGCATCCAATGATTCTGAGTGAAGTAGCTTGCGCAGATCTTCGACAACTGGTACAGCCTTGGCACGGAAAGCATGCTCGGTACTTTGCCCCAGCATATGCAGCGCAGTATCAAGCTGCAGCTGTAATACACATTTTCTCACGTCACAATGGTAATATTGCAGCAAGAAATTGATGCTATCACTGACCGGCAAACTGAAGTCTTCAGCTTTGAGGATGTGCATAGCCAGCTTAGAAACTTCGTCAGGCTTTGGATGGGCGAACTCTGCTACAGGACATCCGCTGGGAAGCTTCAACCTTATCTGCGTAAGGTTTCTGGTGGCTGTGAAGATCACGGGCTTCTTGGTAATCTTCAGGACAGTATCCACAGCACTCCAAAAGCCATCGTCTTGGTCGAAGATGGTGTCGACATCATCAAATAATATAATTGTATGGCTTGAGAACTTCAATGTAGATGAATCCTGTTCTGGAGGCTTCTTTACAGATGGTGCCTTCTGCAGTGGATATTTTTTGGTTGATTCATCTACCTTTTGTTTCTTAACAGGCACCTTGGCTGGTTCAGGCAAAGAGAGTACTCTTGGAGGTTTTTTTGCTGCAGACACCATGACAATGTCATCATCTTCAGATGAAGTGCTGCACACTCTCTTTACCTTTCGTTTTGTCTTAACAGCCTTTTCTTTTGCAACTTTGTTTTCGGTGGCTTTTCTACCTTTAATTTTTGAAGTCACACTAACAATCTCAACATCGTCATCAGAAGCATCAGACAAATGCAGCTCTTTTAATGAACCTTTGCTACGACTATGCTGTTTTTGTTGCTTGCTCAACTTCTTGGTTTCTTCTGCTGTAGTCAAGTCTGCATCATTTTTTAACGATGGTGTTGAAAAATATCCAAGTAATGTCCCTTTAGGACTACTTTTCGCAGTAGGTTTAGAAGCAATCGATGCACAAGACACATTTGGTGTCTTTTTTGCACTGTTGTTTGCAGAAAAGTAGCTATCTAGAGGACCCTTGCTGGACTTTTTTGCAGGGGTATCAGCGACGATATTCACCGTCTTTTCTTGACCTTTTGCGGCAGCCCTCTCAAACATCTGCTGCAGTGGGCCAGCATTTTTCGCCTTCTTTTCGAACTTCACGTTCTTCGCGCTAGCAGATGTACTTGGATCTGCAACCACCGGGAATGACAGTCTGCTACCTTCCACGTGATGGGACTGCGTAGCTTCGTGCAGTTCAGCCAGGATTTTCTTGCCCGGCCTCTCGCTCGATGCATGCACTTCAAGCACCTTGAAGCCTAGTTCTTCCGCAAGGTAGTAAACAGAGCTAGTTTTTCCGACGCCAGGCGGGCCCGCGAGCAAGTAGCAGTTACTCGGACCCTCCATCGAATCTTCCGATTCACTGAACGAGTGTCGCGAGTTGGATCGATCCACGTTCGAAGTCTTGTTTTTCCACTGCGAAAGCCAAGAGCGAAGCTCCGCAATCGTAGCATCGTTACCGACGAAGGGACACGATTGAGAAGGCTTGTATTTGTCCGTCCAAGCTTGGCTTCCAAGACGGCCTTCCTTTAGTACGGGCGTGTGCGCTTCACTTTTTCCGGCAGCTTTTGAAGAAGTCATGGCCAACTTCGAGCCTCGGCGGCGAGCCGGCCTGTGGCCACTGGCTTCACGGGGCACTTCGCCATTCTGGCTGCCCTTTCCGTCGGACGAGGTCTCTCTCGGCTTTCTTGGCCGCAGCGATCTGAAGCGATCGCCTCCGTTATCTGCGAAGAACACGCAGGACAGAAGCGAAATGAAACAATGCAGTACGTACGTGATTACTTCGATACAGGGTGGAAAAAAAAGGGAACGCGCAAAGACACAAGAAATGCGAGTTGGGCTTCAGGCATACCTTGCGTAGTCAGCATTGCGGCTTCTCAGTTCTCTTTCCGTGGACGGATCGTACTCCGTTTGATACCAGGGAACCACGCACAAGCAAGGCCGCTGTTGGAAATGCTAGATTTTCGGTTCAATTCTTGTCGCGTCTTGTTGCTACACTTTCCCGCCACGACTCCGGCAGCCGGTCCCGCCATGTATCCCGCGCATAAACAAGCAGCAGGAAGCTCTTCGGATACGGATGTGACTCGGATAGGAAACAATACGCAAGCCGCTTGACAACATGCAAGTCCTAGCCAAGACAGGTCGGTCTGTCGTGTCTGTTTCTGGTTTCGTACATTCTGTGATCCTTTCAGTTCTGTGGTTCCGTCACAGAACACCTATACTGGTTTCGTGCTGTCGTGACCAGTGCATGGACATATGTGACAGAGCTATTGAACTGAGTATACGAACAGCGCAACAGATAAGGACAGAGGAAAGTAACAACACACAGCGTTTTCAACATCGACTGTTGAAAGTCGGCGCTGTTGTTGCCTTCCTCTGTCCTTGTCTGTTGCGCTGTTCGTATATTCAGTTATGTACTACCAACTTGCCATGCTTTAGAGCTACCGAAAACATTTGTAGTCCGATAGGTCACCATCTGATGCTTCGCAAGGGGTGACAACGCTGACCCAACGCGTCAAGATCAACGCAGAACCTCCGCATCGCAATTAAATTTCAAAGCATCGGATTCGGCAACAAGCACAATTTAAGCTTTGTGGTTGTGATACACTAATGATGCAGTACCAAGAAAAGAAAAAACGCAAGTTTTTGAGAACTGACGCGTGTAGATTTTTTTTTTTTTTTTACGACAAGCAATTGGACAACTCATTCGAACACGGGCTATCTCCTGCTTGATTGATATGTGGGGTTTATCGTTTCAAAACCACCATATGATTGAGAGACGCCGTAGTGGAGGGCTTCGGAAATTTAGACCACCTGGGGTTCTTTAACGTGCACCCAAATATGAGCACACGGGCCTACAACACTTCCGCCTCCATCTGAAATGCAGCCGCCGCAGCCGGGATTCGATCCCGCGACCTGCGGGCCGGCTATCTCCTGCTATTTCTCCTACATTTGAGACAGATGTATCCCTGATACAGAACGATTTCCGGGAGGTCAACAGAGCTTTCTTTGCTACAGCAAAATGAATGCACTCTACAAAGAGAAACAATACATCGTGTCAATGGAATTTTAGTGCAGATTCCAAACTCTGCAGTTTCGAAACAAACCGTTTTTTTTTTTTAATCTGTGACTTCTGGCTATTTAGGCTACTATGATACAGTCCTGAGGCAAGGTTTCTTACCCCACTTCAGCGATTATAAACATCTTTAGTAGTCAACTCAAACTGCAATAGATGTTTGCGTGAGCATCAAACGAGTATTTTTTTACATTGGTTTGAAATTTCAGCACCTTTTCACTCAAACGTCACCCATCAGAACCGCTTTTTATTGGAATGTGTTTATAGGAAAGGAGGTACTACCCCCACATCCTCTCCTTTAAAAAGTACAACATGGTCCGTTTGGCAGGATGATGATTTTATTTGTGCCATGTTACAGTACATCAGATGACTTAATCTATAATTGTGTCAAACAACAAGTACATAAATATGGCTGCACAAAGCAGGTCTCAAAAATTGACGCTGTCAGATAATGTGCTACCCAACTATCATCACAGACAGTTGAAGGAATGTCTGCAAAATATTTTGCATTGACAGTGAGCGAGTGCTCTACAGCGGGGAAGCTGCTACAACTGCGTGGACTGCAATCGAGCTGCGAGTGGCTAAGTGGAAGCCCATAAGATTGTGTCCTAGGCTAAGGAAATGTGGCCAAGTGACAAGTACAAAACACTTGGAGCCGCACAAACAGTGAGCACAAAGGAATGCTGAACACGTCCTTGTGTAGCACAGTAGAACCCTGTCACAGCAAACCTGTACATGTCCCTAATCACTGTTAGCCAGACAAAAGAAAACAATATGAGGTAGAAAAAAAGTTTCTTCATACTCTGATGCTTAAAGGCCAACCTGCCATATATATAAGTGACGGACATGCAAAAATATTCATTTCTTCCAACATTTCGGCCCGGGTCTGGCCTTCACCTGGGAATAAAATTGGCACTCTCTGACGAAGGCCGGACCCATGCTAAAACGTCAAAAGTAATATAAATTCTCACACATGCATCAGTCATTCTTCAACATTTACAAAGCACTGGATCCGCAAAAACACGTATATTGTTACGTGGTGTATGTGCTTGACCAGGAAGATGAAGAAGAAGCAAAGAGTGTGAAAGAACACCATCTCTAAGCAGCTTAGTCCTGTACGGGCTTGCCATCCACGACTTCTGCCAATAAACCTGCGCAGTTCTTTGCCGCACATGCCGCAGCTGCATCATTGCATCTTCAGTGTTAATCTTGTTTCTGAAAGTCGCTTAGACTACGACCAGCTACGGCTTTAAAATGGCTACTACCGTTACAGGAGAGAGTGCCAACGAACTGGTGGTGAACATAAAGGATGTCACAGCACTGAAGAAGGCCCTGGAGCAGGCCACTCATGTGGCAAATACAACAACTGTGGAAACGATAAAGGACGAAATGAAGAATGTGGTAGCTTTTTATCTAAACTATGTAACAAAGCCTGTGAAGTTGGCAATAGAATTTGCGCCGATGTTAGAGGATGGGGCAAAGAAGCTTGGCAAACAACTGCACGACTTTGCGAGACTGAATAAGTCCAAGGCGGGCTCCAGGTGCCTCGTACGATTGGCGCTACCACTCTTGCCAAAAAATAGTGCCAACCTTCAAAAGGAAAACCAGAGGCGTAAGAAAGGCTTCTCTTATTTGAAATATTTGCTTCTACGTTATACCCGACAAGGTTAAACTCAGCTACACAAATTTTTTTATAATCTAATTGTAATGCCGTAAATACTATTTGTAATGAAAAATGAAGCTGAAGCGCACACCACACGTGTGTGTGTGTGTGCGTGTATGCGTGCGTGCGCACATTCTCTACAGTAGGATTTGCACTCCCCTTCAACTGCCCACCACTCTGATTGACCCCTTTGAAGTACACGTCTGAGAGACAAATAACTGTGCATGCGCAACATAAGCAAGCCATACCTCCTGCCATCTGGTTTTGTAAAAAGTAATCTAGACAAGCGGCCTTGTGGTTACAAAGATCATCGACTTCAGTATTGGCCATAGTACACAAGCACCCTTGTCTCTGTTTCTTATGTGCATCATAGAAACCAGAAATGTGGAAGTGTGTCAGAAATTGGAACTTTAAAGACTTATTGTTAAACTTTGTATCTCGCTCCCTCCTGTGAACCAACAGTATTTGTCAATACATATAAACGCCAACAAACATCAATATCTGAAATATATAAGCAAGCACCTATATTCCACTTCGGACCTCAATCACAGCACTGCAACGACAGTCAGGTACCAGGACCTGCGACTCTGTGGTCAACAAAAGAGCACCATAGAACGGAGCATGGCAAATATCAAGTTTAGGAACATGAAAATTCACTGTGACAGGGTTCTGTTGTACTGTCCTTATTAGAGTGCAGAAAATCACATGCACACATCAAGAGACTAGAGGTAAGAGAAAGAGTGTCCAGCTAAGTCCTATGACCAGAAGATGAAGTGTGCAAAAGAACTTAGTCGTACATCTTTGGCAAGTAAGCTAGGAAAAAGACTAATTTGACACGAAACTACAAATGTTTTCGGGTTTTCTAGCATCACCTAAGGCAAAGTACATTAAGCCTACGTGAGGCCAAGCTATGATGTTTAAATTTCAAACTATGTCACACAACACCTACCTGAGCATGCCCATAACAGAAATGGTGCGTGAAATGCCGTGCGGCTACTTATCAAACAATGCAAGAAGTCTTTGTCACACATCACAACCAATGTATAAACACGCAAAAATAAAATAATGAGGATATGGGACACAAATTTCCACAACTGTGGAAAGCTCAATTACTAACTTTCTTAATATGATGATGCCCCCCACATGTCCACAGACCTCTGTAATCCAAGCACCTTGAATTATTTTCTGGCTCATGCATGCTTAATGCCAATTAACAAGTTGATCAGGATATCAAAGGCACAAAGTGACAAAACCAAGTAATGTTCTTAGACTCTTTGCCTCAGTGCTGCTCTGTTGAAGCCCCGTTTTCAGTACGAGAGTTGCTCTTGGCTCTGTAAAACTTGTTCGCACTAGCACTGCTGAGCCACAGTCACAAGCACGCACAGTGGTACAGTGCTCTTTCAACAATGGTTCATGCTAACAAGGATCACATTTCGGGAAATGTCTGAGGTGAAAGCCCATTGGTAGTTGGTCACACACTCTACAAACTGTATTCAACAACACCCAATCAAACGGGGGCATTTGTAGCATGAACGGTGATGTGAATCACCAACTACCACACTCGAATGTGCACTAAAATAATCATCAACTACCTCTGAGTGTTGCATTTCCAAACACCCCCTTAGCATTAAGCAACTTAGATAGAGTATTCTTGTCCACCACCCAATAGTTAATATTAAATGTCTCATGAAGAGGAAAAATAAAAATAAGTGAGGTAAATATAAACTGATTGTCTGTCAATACCATACTACATAATCCAAGGGGCATGCAGACCTACACTTCATTTCACTTGTGCATATCGATGGCATTTTGGTTCCGTCAGCAGTATTCATACAGCAAGCAGAAATCATTGACATTTTCTGAGAACATTATTTCTGGCAACTTGGAAAAAGCAAACATAACACAAAAATTTAAGGTCGTATGAAATAGTCATACACTGAGAACTGTCAGAACAGCACTACCAAAAATGGCTTCTTCGGCACACAATAATGTGTCAGCACATTAATTAAACCAAACTGATGCATGCGCAGCCAAACACTCATTACCAGAATGCCATATATTCACAATATAAGAATCACTTTAGCATGATGTGCAAGATTTAGTGCACAATTTACAACTATACTTACGTCAAGCACATAGTCTTTTAGTGTAAATGATAAATAAGAAACACTATTAAGCGTTAAAAAATAGTTTTTCACCTCACATGGAAACTAAGAGAGCCATAGCACCACTGCATAAGCTCTAATTCCTGAGTCAGGGCAAATAAATCGGTAAAGCAAGGTCAAGTGAACCATATTATATCAATCACTTGAGCATCCATAAGGACGGAAAAATTTGGTTAGCGAAAACCTACAGCACAGTCGCTTCTCACACGCTACTACATACTGCTGGTGCAAAATGTAAAAATGACGGAAAGGCAAGAAATTCATTTCAGACCACGACTTCTGCATTAATAACAAGTTACTGCTTATGCGATGCCATCAAATACAGTAGAACCTCGGTAATACGATCCCACTTCATAGAATTTCCCGCTCCTAATGCTTTCGATATCGTTATCAAGTGAAACTGCACTATGTTTTAATGAATTCGCATTACAATTTTTCCTGGAAGTAGGTAAGTTTTTTCTTATAGTGAATTGTGTTTTTTTTATATATATGTTTTCTTGTAGACAGTAGAATGAACATTCAAGGGAATAAAGGTAAAGGAAAAGTATCTCTCTGTTGCTTCAAGGTACTGTCCATTAGATGATAGTTTTACTCTCTTTTGAAACTTCTTTCACTCTTTGCATTTGCCCAAGATTGATTAGCCATGTACAAAATATTCCCAAGGAGTGACGCACCTTCATTTCATGCTTTTCTCCGACAATATGTGATGTGCTTGCCTACGTCATGTATGGCACCTTGTTCATTTTTTCAAAAACCAATAGTGCCTTTTAGTTTAGTGGAAACAAACGGCTTTTTTAGGAATGCCTTGAGGTGTTGGCAAATATCGAAAACAGTGTCCAAGCCTGTGTGAAATGCCTTTCTTTTTTCGCATCAGCTTGCACAAGTTCGAGATATTTTTTTCTTCCAAATAATGAAAGCGACGCCACGTGGGTTCCTTTTGTCTAGAAATGGGCTGCACGCATGTGTAGAATCATTTATCTAACTTTTCTTGAACAGCAAATGAAAGCAATTAAATTACCACTTTATGCTTCGCATCACAGCAATGTTGTAGTATAGACTAGAGTGGCCATACAGAATGTCAAAAAAAAACAAAGACACAGGAATGTTAGGAATCAAAAAAATTCACATGACAAGGACACTTCGAGATGTTCTTTATGACCTAATTAGTTTCCCAAAGCCAATTAATACCAATGCTATCTCCTGACATAACCCAGATCTGCAATGAAACACTACAGTCCTAAATATTGTACACCCCTTTAGATGCTAGCTTCATCACACAATCATAGCCATCCCTCACCTAGTATACATTCGCTTCAATACTACACACCCAGTGTCACTGGCTGATCCAGAGCAGGGGCGGTAGGGGCGATTGCCCCTCCCAAAACCAAAACAGGTGAGCACCCACTCGCCCTCTTTTCAGTGCTTGCCCTCCACCTGCTATCACCCATTAGGGCAAATGAGTAGGATCCCTTTGGGCATACATTAACACTATTTATGCTGTGATAAAGTTTTTGTGCTAGTAAAAACAAAAAGTAATGACCATCTTTGGTGTTACTTTAAGCTATTGCCCCCCCCCCCCCCCCTAAAATGAGTGGCTGGATCCACCACCTTCCCATCAGGAATTGCACATGCATCTTATAGGACCCCTCGCCAGATTTGGGGAACTGCTAACATACACAGATAGATAACGAGGTGGTGATGCACCGTCTAAGTATGAATGAAACGGCTGTGCTTCCAAAAACTCATTGAAATGTTACATTTAATGAAAAAAGAAACGTGTGCATTTCCTAATTAATTATTGGAGTTCAACATTCCAAAACCACCATATGATCACGGGAGATGCCACAGTGGAGGCCTCCGGAAACTTGAACAACCTGGGGTTATTTAACGTGCACCTAAATCTAAGCACACAAACCTCAAGCATTTTCACCTTCATCGAAAATGCGGTCGTCACGGCCAGGATTCGATCCCACAACCAGTGGGTCAGCAGCTGAGTGCCTTAGCCACTAGACCACGGTGGCGGGCTATGTGCATTCCTTCTCAACAGTGCCCCACATCAACTGACTCACACGTCTTGAACTTCTTAAGAAAAATTTTGGCATTCCAAGGGCATAAATCAGGGTATGATTAAGAATCGTTTTCAAATCTGTTCCAGAAAAGTCCTGCCTAGGTAGCGCTTTACAATGCTCAGTGCAAAATCCGAACATTTGCAGCAATGCCTGGTGAGGGGCCATTTGAAGATTCCCCTTTATCCTTCAAAGGAAAGTGGTGAGTGCATAGCGGTAAACAAGAGAGCACACAAGGCTGGCTACTATTTTTACGGAACATTATTACACACTACGTGGTGTACAATAATTAAGATTGTAGTCAACAGGAATGGCTAATACGCAATCTTATGAAATGTTAGAGATCTGAAATGGTCAGTTAAGATAAAAATTAGTGCCTAATTTCTTTGCTTAGGCACAAGCCACATACACAGCCACGACTCACAAACAGTGCAGCCATTGCAGGAGTAAAAGCTGCATGACTGCCTTTTTACAGCGCCTTTTGCACTGGCATTAAAATGCAAACACAGCCAGCTACTGCTAGTGTATGTGTTAATGGCAGTGGTGTGATATAATGAAATGACCATAACTATTTAGAGAATAATGTGCCAATCACATATCACTCAAACTGTAGCCTCGGACGGGAAGGAACAAGGACATTCATAGGCCTGCAAGCAGTTAGAAAAAAAAATAGGAGTAAAATTCACACTGGAAACATGGGTTAGATGACATCACAGGTGCTGGTAAAAATTAAACTGTGTGATATCACATCTCCCAACAGATTTCACATCAACAAATTACTCACCGGCAGAAAGCAGCTCAAACCACTTCGACAACCAAGTTTCTTGAAACTCAGTGTTCCGCCAAGCAGCACAAACTTCGACATAAGAATGTTCTCACCGCAAGAGCTCCAACGTATTTAAGAAGTTAGCACGAAAGGAGTGGCCACTCTTATCTTTGGCTTACGTCAACAGCGACTGTTTATGAGCAGTTTCTTGGCTCTTAGAGAACTTAACTACATAAACAGGCACCAGGTAGACTGTAGCTTTCAGTATTGCTTTGGTATTACACGATCAGCTCTTAAAACAATTCCGAATAGCTGCAGACAAGAGAGACATGGCCCTTGATTAGACATCCACCTCTCATCAACAAACAATGGCCAACCCAATCAACAGGCTCACTTGAGCACAACTACAGGTTGTCAAGGTCCTCAAAACTGCATATCTCTTGCTCCTCGACGAGACTTTCATCCAAGATGTCCTCCTGCAATTCCTGATGTCCTGTGCTCACGCAGCGGGACACGTCTAATCTTGGCAAGTTCATCTGTTCAGGGTGCAGCCAAGGCTTGTAGCTCGGCTGGTGAGCTTTCTTCCATTCATTATACTCCAGGCAAGCTTTTCGCAACTTCTTTGCCATCTACAAAGTTAGAATAGCTAGTTAGTTAAATGTACTGAAAAATCACACTTTTCTTCACTGCTTTTTATACAAAATGGCACTGCTGTAAAGAGGTAACTTCAGCCTACTTACATTCGGAGCGAAAATTTGAGTGAGCTTGTTTACAAAGCATGCTGGTAGTGAGCCTGCATAAAGAATGTTTTTACTGTAGAAACATTGAGCTGTAACTGAATGTTTTGGAAATGGCCAGCCATAACATCGCTTTATGTTTACCTTTGGGATCACACTGTGTTACATAGGTCAGCTTGGAACCACAGCCGCCGTCAGGCTGGATTACAAGTCCGGTCAGGTAGGAAATGGCCCGCACGAAGCCCTTCTTTGGTGGTGCAGACTGAAGAAGGGAAAAACAACTATTAGCAAAAATATTTCAATAACGGCTGGGGTTTGACATGCCAACACCACAATATGATTAGGAGGCATGTTGTAAAGGATGGCACCAGAAATGTTGAACATCTTGAACCTGCACTGACATTGCCTAGTGCACGGGCCTCTAAGGTTTTGCTAAAACAGCTATTAAATGTGCATGTGCTAGATAAGTCTTACGTCAAATAGTGAATCAAGCACTAAAAAAAAAAAAACCTGTGGAAGCCCATCTACTTGGGTTCCACGAAAGTAAGCGATCCGTTCAACACATTACTCGGGAATTAAAAGTCGCAAAAGTGAATTAAAGTGACAGCCGTGGCAAAGCAAAGCTCACCTCGTGAAACACTGAATGATTTATTACGAGCCACTCTTTATCCGTTTGCAGCCACGATCTTTGGAGGACGAAGTCACGGTTTCTGAAGGGAGGCGGTGATCGAACTACAAGAAAAACACTGCATCAGTCACAAGTAAATTCGACAAAGTTCGCAACACGCAGCGCTGCCCAGTCACCTGCGTAATATCCAACGTCATTGTAAGGATTCAACGATCCGATATCGCGGCTCTCCAGCATGTACACATCCCACTTCTTTCGGTACAGTGGATCCATCACCACGTCAAAGAGCAGAGGCGGACTGACATCCTTGTACGCGGTGTGCAGCTGAAAGGAAGACACGTCACAAACTGCATGTTCTTCATCGTGACGGAAACGAATATGAACCTGTGACTAGCTTTAAGCTGCTTCCGCCCAATCAACGTACCTTTATCATCTTGAAATCTGTCTGCTGAGTTGATTTAGTCCACACGGTCGTATCTTTCTTCTTGTACTCGACTTTCCAGCCGTCATGCTTGTCGGCCAGAACCTTCAGGCGCTCGAAATCTCGATCATCAGCGATACGAACTTCGCCTACATCCATTGTGATAGCAATGGTCCGTAGTTAGCGCTTATCGTAGTTAAGGCTGTTAAGGCAGTACGAGAGAAGAGAGATTCGGCCGGCTCATTCGTGTTCGGTTCTCAGTTGCGGCAAGTCCGGAAAGCCGACGTTGGTTGCAGCCATTGTTTGATGCCGGTGCCGATTAGACTTTCGCGGACACGCGTGAACCCTAGAGTTTCCTAAAATTGCGTGAACAGCACGAAGCAGGCACGAAGGTACAACGAAGGCTGGCATGCCGCCAGCCACTCGACTGATCGACGTTATCACACAGAAGCAGAGGCAGTTTATAGAATGGCAAGAGTGTTTTCGCTTAGCGAGCAAATAACCTGCGTGGGTGAATAACGTGCAGCACGTATGTACGTAAAGAGTCGCAGAGTGCGGAAGCCGCGAAAACGTTCCAAGAACTTGTAACCGGCAGCCAGTAAAACTATGCACAATACTATATTTTTTCGACAGCAGAAGTGCGAGAGTTCAGCGTTGTCTTCATAGCGCTCTCTAGAGTAGTTCTTTAGACTGCAAATAAAATATTGAGTTTATTATCGGACAACTATCCATCTTTTTCACAGCCCTGGCGGCCGACGTTAGCGACAGTGGTAGGACAGACGAAATATACGCAGCGTCCTCCAACCAATGCCGGTTAATTGCTGGCGCTCTTGCTTTAAGAATTTCGAGTAGTATTGAGTGCTGCATGTGCCCACTAGAGATGACATGTCTCCGTGACACCCCACCCCTTTCAGCATCTCAGAATTGCAACACAGCTACAAAAAACACAGTAATGAAAGTGTTTTATGTTTACACCAGCATCTGCTTATGCGATTCCATGGAATATGTAGACATCCAGTTTGCGTCCGATGACAATGTTTCCCAAGTATAAGGAATGTACTTTGCACTGCCACATTGCAATTTATCCTAGAGAGTCAAAGCTAATGGGTGATTCCACGAGAGATGGACACGTGTCCAAAAGTTGATATTTTAGATTTCATTGAGTATTTTATATTTCGTGCACCTCTCACCAGGTAGCCCGAAAGTCAACTTCGTTTTATGATTAACGGCATAACTTACGAGAACAAAAATATCAAACTTCAAGAACACGGAGGCACCAATTTCATCACCTGTCATGCAATTACCTGTCATGCACTCATCACCTGTCATGCACTCTAATGCAAATCATTTGTAATTTCATAGATTCTATGGTCAATTAAGCCACACACATCAAATAAACATTTTATTCACAGCAACACCAACCCAAAATTAAGTTGTATACAAGAGCATCCAAAACCAAGTGAAACTGTTTGTATATACATGTACAACACATGACGAAGGTTAATCATCGCTAGTTTTGTACTTTTCAAGTTCGGCCATAACTTCCTCGGCATCCCGATAAGCAGATGATCTAAAAAGCTCTTCATGTCGCCCTGCAAGGTATCTGAAAAAAATGAACATTGTAGATCATGCAAAGCCAGATTGATTTGTTGTCACACAATAAAGAACTTTAGATACACTTACTGCAAGAAGCCGTTCAGAAATCTTTCAAGGTAGTCGCCTTTTGTCTTCGTGATTGCCATTTTCTGCAGCAACTCGGGAAGCTTAACTGTAAAAACAAAAAAAATATCAAGCATTTTGCCTTGAAGATAACTTTAGTTCACTGAGAAGAGGATACAAATTCTATCTGGCTTTGCAACCAAATCTATTATTCTCACACAACATAATATTTAAACTACATATTACAAAGCCTCACGTCTGCATGCATGATAAAGTACTCCATCAAAACAAAAGAAAAGCATCAATCCTAGTTATAGCATGAATCACATAGCCCGGCAACATGCTCTTTTGATCTCGCACAAATAACGCACAACAAATGCATGTCACCGTATCAGAAACTCTGGACAAGAAAAAGGAGATGCATCGCATCACCAAAAACTGTTGCAGCAGCCAAGCAGCACAAGGTGTCACTGAAGCAGGCAGACACACATGGTGGCTATGCTGCAAAAAGTCGAAACAAGAGAGAAAAGCCAGTCTCTCTGCGTTTTTTTTTTTTAATGACAAACAAACAAATGTGAGAGGGATTTGTCAGGTCTAGATGACATGGTCATTGAATGGCCTAATTATAAGACCGGGTCATAATTTGCTGGTAACGTAACTGCTACCTCCCCTATCAGTGGGACGCTGAGTCTCTTTTACTCAAGCCCTCAACAATGCTACACTCTATGCACACTTTTGAACAATGTAATGCTGCCGAATGGAAACATAACTCGTTATTTGTACACAGTTACTTGGCATCATTCTTCTACCATTTTTATGCTCAATGATATACAGTTTAAGGTTTGTGGTTTATATGATTATATGCATGCAAAATGATGAGAATCGATGTAAAGCCCCTATCAGATGTGACACACAGTCATTCCTCAATATTGCCAGCCGGCAGTAAATGGGTAACCGTTATCATCTTTGCTCAACTTTGTTCTTTGTTCAACCCGTCAGATTGAACACGTCATGCAACTTCCATGGGACTTCCATGGGCACAAAACAGGCTAATTCAATTCTCCAGACTCAAGTGCTTACGTTTTGATCCAATTCACGTCATCTGGAGACCGTTTTTCAATCCACACTATCGATAAAACGGGGCCTGAGTCCGCTCCAATGCCACCTGGCAAATTTTGCGGCTATTCTCACATCTTGACTGTCCGAGTAGCCTCAATGAATCCAGTGTGGCTCACTCTCAACCTCTTGTTCGATCCCTTACCCATTTTAATCTACTGTGTGAATCACAAGTAAACTTTTACACCAGATCTCTCATATCACTGACATGCTAGAATACTTCTGTCAAGTGGAACTGTGTACAAGGACTGCCTCTAATAGACCTTCTTCATGAAGAGGAGGATCCCTTTCTTTCTTGGTTGTTGCACGGGAACATAAAAGCTAACGTCTTAGCTTCAGCCCTGCATTTTTGGGGTGTCTCGCTTTTGGGGACTTCTGGCAGTGCCCAGAGAGCCTTCAGTAAGAAGGTGTATACAGGCGTGCCACCTTACTGCAGTCACAAAAAACATTCTTCACACAAAAAACATTCTTCAATCTACCTAAGCTAATTCAGTGGCTGACAGCAATAATGGTTTTACTGCCTGTTCCCATAGCCTTGGTATTCAACATGGCGCGTCCCTCTGCGGAGCTCCCCACTCGATGGGCCTCTCATCAAGCCCACAAGGCGGCGCGGAGGCAAGGCCTCAATGTCCTTACATGGAAGGCTTAGGCTATGTCGCTCAAATTGTTGGTTCTCAGTAAAGTCTATCCCTCCTCCTCTGTTCACATAGTGACACAACTTATTTGCAGATGTGACCTTCGTAGGCCTCCCATTACTTAAGCTTAATTTTTATTACCCTGTACATGTATAAAATCTGTTTATTACGTTTGTTGTTCATGTATTGCTCGACGATGTGAGGGCATAATAAGAAGCAGTGCGCGCTTGCTTTGCTCGTACAGACGAAAATTATCATGAAAACTGCCACGATAAGAGAAAACAGTAGATGATCGCCCAAGGTGAATTCAAGAGCCCCATCAAGTTCAATATATGCAAGTTTAACTGTACTGTGTTGAGCATAACTTCTGCTGACCACCAATGTGTCTGCTTACAACATAAGAAAACTACCTGTGTCGTAATACTAAAGGGGCACTGACAAACAGTTTCGCGGCAGAGGTAGCCTTTGGGGTCGATTCCCAGGAACATTCATATATCATCTGCAAAATATCAACAGTGTATAGCTGGGAAGGTATTTAAAAAAAATTTTGAAGTTTACATGAGCCCTCAACTCCGTAGTGCCATTGACACCCTCAAAAGAGACCCTTTGGGGACCCCCTACTCCCCTCACATCACCACGCTGCAGTCCACAAAACAAGTTACTATGACATCATAGATCCCCCCCCCCCCCTTTTTTTTGCTGCATTTGTTCCAGCAGTGTATATTTCTCGGCGGCTGGTTGCGAGTGCATGGCCATGGTGCACGCTTTGAAAGTTTTCTGTTTGGCGACATTGCAGTCCCATTTCCTATTCGAAAGTGATTCTTGGTGCGGACCGTGCGGAAGCGTGTCACAGTTCTGTGTGCTGACGTAGTCAAGAGCTGCACGCACTAGGTGGCGACAGTTTCACCCAGTTTTTGGAGCTCTGATAGATAATAAGGGGCCTGGAATTATTAATTTGTCCCGTGCTGCAGCAAACAATGTGTTGTGTCATGACTAACAAGCCCCCAGCAACGCATAGCAGCAAAAAAATGTGAGGTCAAAGTTTTTGTGTAAGTGCCCCTTTAAGCAAACAGCTCTCAATGGAGGTCCCAGGCCATAATATACGAACTTAATCTTTTGCATGATTTTAGAATGGCAGAACCATCTTAATTACAAGTGATGCTGTCAACTTTGGTAATATTTGCTTGTTTTGGCACCACTTCTCAAAGCACGGCATATCATTCCATCATTATTGCATACACAGTAAATTTTGATTATACAATTACGGTCGATGCGAATTTCGTGATGATAAGAATTTTAAGCTTGCTTCGGATGGACTACATTATATAAAATATGCCATGATTCGGTTTTACACGAATGGTTTCCCCAGCCACCGCAAATGGTACGAACGCGCCATTGACCGTTGCACGCAAACGGCACAACGCGAATTGTATGCATAACTAGAGCTCGGTACCAATTTTAATGCTCTAGAAACAGACAAAATGGAATAAATTCTCAAACGGCGAAGGCAACGGCAGTGGGCAAAATGAATGTGAACATCTTCGACGGGCGCAAAGGTTGTTCTGAGGCCAATCTAGTGTATTCGCTTGAATTCTCCCGTGTCACTGATTTCTTTCGTGTCGACTACGCGGCAGGTTTTTTCGGCCGCTTAAGCGGCGAAGCGAGTAAAGTAACTTTAACTACTTTTCCTCCCTTTGATGCCAAGTGTGAATGCGCTTTAAGCACCAGCAGCATGAGTGAGCAAACCACGGCACTTTATTGAGAGGGAGTGAAGGCAGGAAAGTTCAAAAGAACATCATGAACTTTTTTTAGCAAAAAGTAGTTGACCCCAATAAAGTTCTTGGTCACCTTCACGATCAGCTTCAACTTGTTTTCGGTTCATACGAATTCGAGATGATACGAATATTTTGCGTGCTGCCTTCAAATTGTTATCATCGCGATGCTATTCAATATTCGATGTAAAATACTGGGCCCTGAATGCCGAAGTGTTTAATAAATTAATAAATAAATAAAATACCTGGTGATATCCCGTAGGATAGGCATGGCAGTGCCTGGCATCAGCTGCAGACTTTTTATGCAATAAAAAACCCATTAATTCCCCAAATGTTCACCAATCCACCCTTGCTACAAGTGCACTTTCATGACAGTGCACAGGCTGCTTCTTCCACTGTTAATATGTATACCGTATTTACTCGCATATTCCTTGCACTTTTTTTGGCAGAAAACCGATGCAAAGTTGGGGGTGGGAGAACTACGCCGGGAAAACTTTCCACGAAAACGTACAGTGCAAAAAAGAAAACGAAGTGGCCGAAAATCGGGATTCTCACACCAGCAACTAACAGCAAGCTTTGAGAAGTACTAATTAAAACTTACTTCAACATTAAAAGCACTGATTCAACACAAGGCAAGATTTATTTGAGACACTAAATGTGCAAGCAAATCGTCGAGAATTAGAATACCATACGCAAAGCTTGTGGGTGTTGCGGCCATAGCGGTAGCATTCGTCGTGCAACAGGAGCCCTCAAAAGGTAAGCGTAGGACGTCAGTATTGAGCTGATGGCTATTTAATAAAATCATCCGCAGTTTCCTTTTGAATAAATAAGGTTTAAAGTTTTAAAGTTTTAAATAATGAAATAAAGCTTTAGGCACACAGCAGGCCCAACGCGTCTAGGTGTCTTTCAGCTGCCGTCACCAGTAGAGAACACAAAACTCGTAGACTCCGAAGGGCCTACCGGCGGCCCTGTTGTCGTTGTTTAATGCATGATCTATCACTTTCAACTTAAAAGCAGCCATGTAGCTTCAGTATCCCCCCATAGCATGACAAGATTACCAACACAACATACAAAACACGCCGCAACGCGCACTTGCCACTTCGGCTTGGCTTGGATTGAATTTCCGTGCAGTAAAAAAATAACTTACCTCAACATTAAAAGCACTGATTCAACACAAGGCAAGATTTATTTGAGACACTAAATGTGCAAGCAAATAGTCGAGAATTAGAATACCATACGGAAAGCTTGTGGGTGTTGCGGCCGTAGCGGTAGCATTCGTCGTGCAACAGGAGCCCTCAAAAGGTAAGCGTAGCACGTCAGTATTGAGCTGATGGCTATTTAATAGAATCATCCGCAGTTTCCTTTTGAATAAATAAAGTTTAAAGTTTTAAAGTTTTAAATAATGAAATAAAGTTTTAGGCACACAGCAGGCCCAACGCGTCTAGGTGTGTTTCAGCTGCCGTCACCAGTAGAGAACACAAAACTCGTAGACTCCGAAGGGCCTACCGGCGGCCCTGTTGTCGTTGTTTAATGCATGATCTATCACTTTCAACTTGAAAGCAGCCATGTAGCTTCAGTATCGCCCCATAGCATGACAAGATTACCAACACAACGTACAAAACACGCCGCAACGCGCACTTGCCACTTCGGCTTGGCTTGGATTGAATTTCCGTGCAGTAATAGTACGATTGATGCTTAAGAGATGGCGCCAAATGACGCGCGCTATTATCATCAGTGGCTGGAATGAACAGACGACATTATTGCGGCAGTTTTTGGGGGTGTGATAATTACTCAAGGAAAAAAAGAAGCCGTATTGTTGTTGGGCGATGTGGGGGGTGCGAGAATTATGCGAGTGCGAGGATTAAGTGCGAGGATTAAGTGCGAGGATTAAGAATTATGCGAGTGCGAGGAGTAAATACAGTATTCATGTTCACTGCTTCCTGAGAACACACTTCTTTTTTTTCCATTTTGAGGATCACATTGCAGTAGCGTAGCCAGGAATTTTTTTATGGGGGGAAGAGCTGTTCAATTATACTTATTACATGTCCTTGTGTAGCTTTTGTACGTTTGCATGTTATATACACATACGAAACTGAAAAATCTCCAGAGGAGAGAGGGGGGGGGTGACCCCCCTACCTTCACCTCAGCTATGCCAGTGTCACTACAGCAATCTGAACAAAATCTAAAGAGCATATAATAAGTGACGGGGTTTAAAGTGCCAATATACTTGACTGCATTGTGCATACAATAAACTGCTTGGATTAGCAAACCACTCTTTTTGCTATTAAAAACACATTATTCAAGCAAATTTTAAAAAGTAAACTTTTCCAATGCCCACAATTAGCAAGCACTCCCTCACCAAACAGCCGAAGGAGGTGTTGTACACCATACAGCAGAGCAGGAGAAGCTGGGTTTTCTTCTAAGCATTCGCTCGGGAGTATCGTGCAGTCATATTTGTTAGCAACTGTACTTGGTGCAGCTTCAGATGTGGCTGCTGACACAGATGACGACACAGAACAGACGCTTGCAGTACGCCGCCTTGGTGATTTGCCTTTTAAAAATAGAAATAGAAAAAAGAGCTTTAGTAACAGGGTCTCTTCACACACAAAACGCTGTTCAGCTCCAAGTTGGAAAAAAAAAACAGCAAGTTCATTCAACAAAAGCAAACAACTCGAACTACGTAGCATGAAAAGGCAGGCACGCAAGACACAGAAAGAACAGAAAGGCAAACATAACTATATTGACTACTGGCTAAAAGGATATTCTGCAAGACAGGTGGCAGAAAAGGAAAGAGACACAAAGGCCATAAAGACATAGCATATTACTGTTCTAGATTTCACCAGCATTTGACAATTGCTGTGAATTTTTACTACTTGCATGAGACAGTCAAAACATGCTTTTCCATACCACACATCCCTTCCAACTAGCTCAACTTTCTATTCTGCATTTAGTATCCACAGCACGATCAGCTTATCCTTTGAAATAACTTCCATAAGAGACTCGGAAAGCTTGTGTTTTGATGGATCGTGCTCCCATAATAAGTCTAGAAAAGATGGACACAAGCCTCTACCCTAAAAACAATGCTATAAACAATTTTGTCGTTGTGTACAAAATAAGGTAGTACCTGTGCTTGCCCCTCAATCTTGTATGCACCTGGCTAACCTGCAAGCACAGTGCTACAAATATTTTTTCGTTATAACCAACTGGAATGCTCATTAATGGATTGCAGAACGAAGGACACCACTAACACAGCCTGCTTTAAAAATATGTGAAGGTGACCCAAAGGTCGACATGCCAGCTGTGGCCAAACTACACGAAAATGCATGCCACCACGCTCTTATCAGAGAAGCGGTTCTTTATTAACAAGGGGAAGATAGTGCCATCATCTGCATTCATAAACAAACCACTTCTCTAAGAGAGCGTGCTGGCATGCAGCTTTACGTAGTTTAGTCACAGCTCGTGTGCTTCATTTTTACTTTTGGGGCATATGTACATACATAGCGACACTAAGCCTGAACACAGTACTTTCCAAAAGAACAAGAATGAAAATGTGCTTGACTTGAATAGAACCATGGAAAACAGTTCTATTCAGAATGATGCAGAAAAACTATGCAGGATGATGTGAACAGTAACGAAAACTCATGTCATCCCTTCTTTCAGGTATTTCTTCCAGTCTTTTAGCACTGCAAACGATGCACCATGCATACACTGGCTTCTGACAATGTGGCAACTGTCCATGACTTGCTCTATCCCTCTTTACACAGATCAAAGTTATTTTCAAGAGGGGGTTGCAATAAAGTGTCCAAACGTGGCTTCACTAGCCTGAAAACAAGACTTCTTTGTAAGCCTTTAGAACTTTTTATGACTTCCTTTTATCGTGCATTCAATTTATATTAAATGTATATCACTTGGCATTCACATAACTGCCGAAGCTGCACATGAACTAGGTTATCTTATAATGACATGCATTCTCCTGTAACTCTCAACAGACCAGCATTACTGTGCCTAGAGGCTTACTAAACCAAGAAGAGCACAAAATCTGAAAGGGATGACAGTCAATTAAAAGATATGCACTTAGTCCTCAAAGGATCTCAAAGCAGTATTGCCACATTTCGAAAAATCTATTGAGCCAGCAGAGCAAGTCTTGGTGATCATTAGCAGGCCAATTTATTCTGCACAAACAGTAATTATCACAAGGCAATAGTAATTTACCACAAGGCTTTAAAATCTGTATACAGTTAAATCAACTCATAATGAACCTCCATATTATGAATTCCTCAATATAACGAAGTGTCTCCATTGCCCGCCGTTACTCCATAGAAGCACATGTGTTTGCGACCTCTATGTAATAAAGTAACAGCGGGAGACAACCTTGATATAACGAATTTTTGCCACAGACAATGTTGGAGTTTTGCCCCGAGTTTTGTCATTTTGGCACGAGCATGCATCTTCCACGGTTGCCCCGGCGCCGCTTCGGCAGCAGTGGCGCACTAGTGACCCCGGCCACTCCCACGTGAAAGCGACCACTGGTTCTTGTGTGCGAATGTGCGCGAGCCGGCAGGCAAACGGGCCTGCGCCCCACGAGCTGGCATTGCCGCCGTTCCTGCCGCTGCGTGTGCATACACGTGTGTGCCCTCCCCCTCCAAACAAACAAAAAAACTACTTTTGCCAAGTGTTTAATTAGGGTCACATATGTGGGGCCACGCTGAATATGAAGGGCGCTTTACCGAATAGTTTCCCGCAGTATCCGTGACGTTCGCTCTTTGTTTCCTACGTCGTGCACATGGGCATGGTGTGGCCTTCGACGATGTTTGGGTATGCATTTCTTTTTTTTTTTTCTTCTTAGAATGTAATCAACTGTGTCATCACTACTGAGGGAATGTCAGATTAGGCGATGATGGAAACTCTCCGAAACCACGGTGACAATGATGGATCTTCGGAGGTCAACTTGTCACACGTTTCCGTTTGCGCCGCGAGTTCGAGGGACCGTAGCTTTTTCTATTAGCAGATTAGCCCTGGCAACAACACGACGGCGCATTGAATGCGATAACAACAAATTGTGGTGTCAGCAAATTTTTTTGGATTCAACATAACAGAAATTCTATGAAACACCGATGTGAGCAAATACAGCAGCTACAGGGGGAAGTGCTCTTTTTACAGAGTCTCTTCGCACTGAAAGTGGCCTGATGCTTGCCCAGAAAGCACGCGCACCAGCGATCATGACCGCACCTTTAGTATCAAAGTTCACCGTTGCTACTCGAGCGACTCCCCCCCCCCCCCTTCTCGTTGTTTTTCATGCTCATTCAATAGAGGTGATTTCTTTTCTGTTTGATCACTCGGCGGCAGTTCTAACGAGCAGGGGATGTTATCGTATGCGCGCTTCGGGCAATAGAAATGGGCCAGCTCATTTGATCTTTGCTTCGGCAGCGCTCGTGCGCTTTCACCCGCTCGTAAATGTTACGATGCGCGGGGGCATGTTATAATTTGTACTTGCTACAGAACATGACGGCCACGAGAAAAACCTGCCGAGAGTGTCCATATACTTGCTATCGCAATATTAATGCATCTTTTTACTGCTAAATAAGTGTTTTCGGTTAGGTATGCCGTCAGTTCCCCTTTTGTTTAACTTGTGCATTTATTTTTTGAATTTTCATACGAACCTGCATATAACGAAATCGACTTCATAACAAATTTTTTCGAGAATTGGTCAATTTAGTTATATCCAGGTTGAAATGTATCACCCAAGAACGCATTGTGTCAAGCGAGTTTTCAATCGCCCACTACAGTGGTACGTCAAATGGATGCGCGACGTAACACAGGTGACCGATTTGATTGAATGTCCAGTATACATCACTGACAAAATTTCCCAACCTCATCACCATCATAAGCCTGGCTACACCCACTGCAGGGCAAAGGCCTCTCCCATAGTCTGCCAATCAAACCTGCCTTGTGCATTCTCCTACCACAATATATCCACAAATTTCTTATCTTATCCGCCCCCCTAGCTTTGTCTTCTCCTGCATGACACATGTATGACAGTGCCTATCGTAAGATTTCTTTTCTTAGACACCCTTAATTGCCCTCACTGCCTAGTGGGCTGCAAATCTAGCAAATGGTGACAAAATGACACAAAGGCAACAGGTGAGCACAGTGGCTTCAGCTCATCAGCACAAAAATGTGCTCTCACCAATGCACGTGCAGCCGTAACTTTACGCCAAAAGGCACCATTAGAGTGCCCGTATGCTTGTGTGTGGTTTATCGACGATCGCCCTCAAATACTCTTGGTTGGTACAATACTAAGTGCTTGGGCATTATTGCCGTGCTGGAGAATAAAAAACTTAAGCAGCCAGCATCACCACAGCATTCAAAGACACAGAGCTCAATCATGTGCTAAAGGGAGTGGCTTACATCAACAGATCCGGCGGTGCAACAATACGCCGCTAGAGAATACCGCGTGAAGGAAAGTGAAGCTAAACGCATCGAGTGTAGTACTGCCATTGCCAGTGACAGCTGCACGTTCAGTAGATTAAGGAGGAAAAACAGGGCTGAGATGAAAGGTAACATCCGACATTCGACTGCCTGCAGCGGCCTTGACATAAAGAGTGTAGCTAAATGACAATGAAATTCCAAAAATACTGCTTCAAGGATTCAGAGAGACTTGAATGACAATATTGATTTTGCCAACATCTGCTTAGTGCTAGATAAGTTTATCAGTAATTTAAATAACCGAAGACAGTGCACTAAAAAGCATATGCTCAGCCTAGTATGTTTAGTTGCTTTCTGTACTAAATTAAAAGATGCAGATCTATGAGTATAGCTTAGAATCTGATACAGAAAAGATGCAGACAATCAATGCCAGTTTCCACACGAAAATTGCAAAAAATAACTTCGAAGTCCAGATGAATAGTGACAGTTAGAAACGTGCTTATGTTTAGCTTGCCTGTTTTTAGTGTACAAAACCAACACATAGAGAATGACAAAGCAATCTTTGATAAATATGACTTATTAAAACACATTGCAGCCTGTCCTATGCACTTTAGCCTGCCTCATTCACTGCATTCTCACTTTGTTGTGATCTTCCAGCATCCATGTCTTGGTGCCGCTTGGAAGTGCGGGACGGTGTCGGCTAAATCTACCCCGATTTGTTCCGGCTTTGCAACACTCCTAGAGGTGTCCAGAAGTGGCGACAACAAGAAAGTCGTACTGCGAATTCTTCACGGCCAGCGGCTCTCCTCTCTAAAGCCTCTTTGGATGTGTCCAACCGTCTGATGCAAGGTGATGGAAGGGTTATTCGCAGGCAGAGCTGCTTGGAAAAAGTGGCCACGTCTGCGCTGCTTTGTTCATCAAGGTACACAGGACAATGAGCTGAATGTCTAGGATCCAACTTCAGGGACATTTCCCACGATCCTTGATGTCTTCGCAGCCCACCCGGGAGCTAGCCGCTATAGATGAGTCAACCCTGCACCTGACGTTCCAGTTTGTCTGCACGTGGTACTCCACGTCATTGCACTGTGTTAGTTGTGTCGTATTGTCGCATTGTGTATGTGTGCGCTCCTCCCTCGTCATGCGATGAACTGGGCATGCCTCTTCCTTCTTACCTAGTTTGGCAAGGAAGAGGTGTTTGACCTTCCCGTTTTGGGGGCCGAGATGAAAGCTACTTCTTCATTGGACTGTCTTAGACTCCATTGTTTTCTCCTGCAGAGAATCTTGAGAAGACCTAGGCTATAAAAAGCGAACGCCGAGACGCTCAAAAGATGCTACCGTTATTTGTGAAGTATCACGGAGCCTTCAACATCAAATTACTGTAAATAAACGTTCCTGGTATCAGCCCTGGCTCCTGTGCTCGTGTTCGCCTTGAGGTTTGGATGGCTCCAGTCCAGAGCAAATTCCCCCAGTAGCAACAACTTAGACATACTACTTAACCCCACATTCACTTTTGCGGCTCATAAAACAATCTTACATTGAAAAAATTCATAGAGTACTATAACCAACCACTCAAAACTGATTCACTTGGCCTGTTGACGAAAGAATTAGTTATCAACGTTATTTGCATCCACGGTTACAGAAAAGCACAACGGTTTAAGATAGAAATACTGACACCCAAAATTATTTCCAAAGAAATTCAAGACTAGAATCATACCCGTTATCATCACAGCCAAGGGCAGGTTGTCAGTATCGCTATCATCATGCGTAGACTTCGCAGGGGAGTTCAGTGCTGAAGGTGGTTCTACAGAGCGCGAGGTTCGCTTTTCTGGTGGACTCGCTGAAATACCAAATTGAAAAAAAAAAAAAAAGGAAACAGATCATCAGTATGCAGGCACAGACAAATAGTTGTTTCACAAAGTGAGCGTTACTCAAATGTGTTAAATAAGTCAATGTACAGTAATAACCGGTTGAAATTACAAACAAGTTAGGGCTATGATAATTGATGGTAGCACAGACTGAGTATATGAACAAAATAAAGCACATTCAAGACAACACAGCGCTGCTCTGTTGTCTTAAATGTGCCTTTTTTTGTCCGAGTCCTTAGTCTGCACTACCATCAATTATCATGCCACCATATCAATAAGCCCAAATTGCCACCCTCATTAAAATTAGGGCTAATTAAATTCTTTTTTTTTTTCACAAGTACACTTGATGTCACCATAATTTTGCCTTGCATACTTTGTGTGTGGCCCAAATTATCTTCTGCAACCGCATATTTTTTTATCAGAGAATATGCTCTCGAGTTCTCATCTGTGAAAGCTGTTCCTCTTTAGCTCCTCATTTGCATTTCATTTCTCCATCAAAGTACGTTGACCACGAAAGTGAGAGATGATATTGCCATCTGCACCATCTAGTCACGAGCTGTCTGTTGTTAAATTGCTTTGAAGAAATAGGTGTAAAGAGTATTGCTTTGATAGACTTCCTCAGAAAAATGGCCTTGACAGCAGACTGCTCGCCACCAGACGGCGCAGGCAGCAATGATCTGCAGACTTCTGCACAGGATTATACATGCCTTTGCCTTTCAGATTTGCAATAAAGAATTAGCAAACAAGTTCAATTAAATTTAACAAGGTTCCTTTGTAGAAATTCTGGAGATACGAAATGCTGAACAGATCTAACTGCCACACTGAAATCGGTTTTTTTTAGCGGTGTGCAAATATTCGAAATTTCGAGTATTTTATGAATATTGTAATTACTCGAATCTAACGCACACCTTTTTTCCGGTTAAGCAAGTTCATAAATCGCATGCGCGTTAGAATCGAGTACGAACAAAAAAATTACGTTCAATCTATTGCCATCGGCAAATCCAAAATGGTCGCCCCCTCCGTGCGTCGGCATAGCGCGTCGGCCATTTCTGCCTATGTGTTTCCCATGTGTAGCACTTCGTACTTGTGCTGAGGAGTTCGTCATCTATTAGTGCATTAGCATCGACGGCGTGGAAGGGCGACACCAAAAACTCGAGTGAACCACGATGCCACTTTTAAAAGAAAAGTCATCGCGTGTGCAGAAACGGACGGAAATCGGGCCGCATCGCGGTCGTTCGGAGTTCCCGAAACGTGCGTGCGGGACCAGCGGAAACAAAAGCAGAAGATTGTCGACAGCAAAGCTTCACGCAAAGGCTTCAGTGGACCACAGCAGGGTCGGTTTCCGCAAATTAAAGAGCTGCCCTGCGAGTATGTGCTTGAGCAGCGAGCGGCACAGCGGCCCGTGACGACAGAACTGCTCCAAGTGCGGGCTATGCAATTAGTCTTAGAAAAAAGTGTAATGCGGAGCCAGTTCAAAGCGAGCAGGTGCTGGCTAACTAACGTTATGAATAGGAAAGGCTTTTCCCTCCGAAGGGGAACATACATATGCGAAAAGTTTTGCAAAGGAGTACGATAAAAAGCTTCACAATTTTCAGATGTTCGTCCTAAACTTGCGGCGCAACAACGGCTACGAGCTTGGGCAAATCGAGAATGCCGATCAGACGCCTCTTTACTTCGACATGCCTGGCACCACAACCGTCGAGAAGAAGGGGGCGAAGCAAGTTCGCGTGCTGACATCGGTCCACGGTAAAACTACAGTGACGGCAATGCTCTGTTACACGTCAGATGGGCACAAGCTTCGCCCATACCTCATTTAAATGAAAGACGCTCCCGAAAGGAGTCGTTTTTTTTAATGGTGTGATGCGGGCCAGCGAGAAAAATGGGTGTGCGTTGCAATCGATGTCTTACTTTCTTTTTTTTTTCGCCGTGGAAATCGGATGCGCGTTACAATTGAGGGCGCGGTAGAATCGAGTAACTACGGTAGTGTTTGCTATTTGGCTCAATGAGCACTAGAAATTTCGAACTATCCGAACTTCCCAAAGACAAATATAGTCAACGTCATATTAAATGTGGTTTATTTCGATTTGTAAAATGCTTCACCTCATCATGTTCTCGTATTGTAGAAAAGCTTTCTTTGCCGCAAACACCAAGAACTAGGACCACTTATGGTCAGCAACAAACTGACTATCATATACCCAGTCTCCTCAATAAACTTGAAAATGTAGTAGACCTAAATAAAAAAATTTCCAAAAATACATTAAAGGAAATTCTCTTTCATAATTGCATTGAATATATTCAATATAATATTTTGATTAGTTATTACTTTATGTGTACTAATTGTTAGCTGAGTAGTTTCAATGCTGTTGTTTGCTTTAGAAATGTATACGTCTGCAAATGTGTTTTTGACCTCACCTATTCTACATTTGCAATGATGATGTTTTCTATAATGGTATTTTGTCTTTTATTATGCATATTGTTCTGTTTTTTTATTTCACGTTGTAGCATTTGTTTATCTGATTATAATTTGCTGATTGTTAGTCTTTGTGTAAAAAGTTGTTTTTATCTGCGTATAAGTTGTGTACCAGACTGCATTTCGGATCAAAAGCCTCCGTCAAGCTTTACAGCCTTTTGCTTTTGCTTCGTTTTTGCCTATGTACAGAAAAATAAAAAAACCTCAAACCTTCAAGCTTCATTATGATTGCAAGTGTATTGTAACACACAAACACACACACACACACACACATACACAAAAAAAAGTTGGTACCAACATGGAGACCATAGATATGGCAGGGATGGGGTCTCAATCAGTGCTATATTGGACATGAAATTTAGGCAGAATGTCTGAAAAATCGAATGCCGGAAATTTTTGGTTTCCAAAATTTCAGTTGTTCTTACTTATAGCGACATCTATTAGGCAGATTTGGAACTCCGGACTCGAAGGAAGCACACCCTCGCATCAGTTGGGCTTCTACAGAAGTTGAAAAAAAAGGAGAGGCTGAATAAATAGTAACTTTGCCTTTCACATGTAAAGGCGTTGTCGGCAACAGTTTTATTGCACCAAATTATGTACGTACATACAATTTGGCCTCTGCATTGCTTCATTCTCGATAAGACAACTACAACACACCACCCTGGCAGCGCTTCATCAACGCAGCGAAAAGAAACATTTTCATAGAGCTATCTCCCTGAAATACGTCTAGAAACCCTCTCTAATTTTGTTTCCTGGCAATTTCGCTTCGCAGTTATAAAAAAATGTTCCAGAAATACCAGTTGAGCCCCTTTATAAGAGGCACGCATCAGGCAGCAATTCCTGTCTTTTATATAGAGTGTCTCTTATAAGCACAGTACTATGCATACATTTTTCCTATCAACCCCTATTTCAATGTGGGCACATTGGTGTCTTTTATACCCATTAGTGTGTTATACCAGTGTCTCTTATAGAAGGGTCCAACTGTATTCCGAAAAAATATTTTATTTTATTTGCAGTCACACTTCAATATTCAAATTCGCTTTACAACCAGAATATTGCTAGTATTCGCATAGGTCTACATTTTTCAACTTTGCAACTCTGCAAAAAGGTAAGCTGCAGCCAACTGTCATAGGAAAGTTCTACTATGACTTTCATGTTGAGCGGCATTGGAAGTAAGAACAATGTGTCACAATACAAACATGCAAAAACACCAACCAGAACGCTTTCGCCTTGGAGAAGAGGTGCCCTTGGAATCGGGAGTACCATGGAGGCTTTTACGAGAACGACATTTGACAGTCGTCGCAACATCTGGAGCCATGTTCAGAAGACTTGAGTCATTCATTGCTTTTTCATTCGATTGGCGGCCTGTTGTTGACCTGGAAAGAAAAAGTAAAACTAAACAAACTGACATAATTGAAATCCCCAAGCAAATATTCGCGCCCTTCAAAAGGCTTTGCAGTAGCGAGAACTGTTGCTATCATATTGTCACGTGGCCATGGCGATGTAGAAAATGACAGTCGGGCTCTCGAAGACAAAGCTCAATTGGGCGAACTTGTAACCAGAAAATTAAACGTTAAAGGACGAGCAATACACATTGGACAGTGATAGTGGTAACCACATTTATCCGTAATCATTGGTGAAATGTGGCAGCTTTTAAACATGCAACACAATATATTCTACTACGATCAAAGATGCTTATGCGCAATCCAGAAGCTACGCAAGCATGTGCGTTGGATGCAATGTCTGTAGAACAGTCAGCCTGAATTGCAAAGCAGCACGCAAGTTGAAGCGTGGCCTGTGGCGTGCAATGAAGTGTACCACAAGAAAGCAAAAAAGATAGTCCTAATGAAAAAAGAAAAGGAGGTATAAGTTTCACTAGTACTACAGGAACATAAATGATAACAGACATGAGAAAAAGATGTGATGAGAAAATATAGTGCGCAAGATATCAAGTTATAAGAAAGATATAAATATTGCTTCATGATGAACTGGCAACACGGGTAGAGAAAAGAAGGAATACGAAAACAAAGTGCTGACTCACAATTAAATTTTTATTTCCGGAGCCACAATTACAAGAGACGAATCCCGTATATTTCAGAAATGTGAACCTAATTTATGCTTTGAGAAGAGCCAACAAAAGATGACATTCAGTCGTTGGATGTCAAGTTGAGGCCTATGAAACAAATGTTTGTTGTATACATTCCCCATGATTCCCTAAACTGCTCTCGGACAAGACACTGAAAGGTTAAGATTTCTTCTTTACGATAATCTACTACTAACACCTTAACCGTTTCACCGAGCACAAATTGTTCCGGCAAAATATACCCAAACTGTTTTGGAGGAGTCCTTATTATATATCCCTATGACCATTTTGAACACAACTTGCTTGCTTCCAAGCTAGTTCGAGAGTCACTTAACAAATGACAGCAGCTGCTTGGAAAATTCTTCTATTTTAACCATTTCACATTATTTTTCCGATTTATGTTTAAAAAATGTACAGTGAGGACAATGAGTGCTTTGTGGTTGCCATCTACACAGTTTTCAACAGGCCCGGTCTGTTTTTCAGATGTTAGGCCGGCTGCCAGTACGCGCCAAATACTGGTCATTATTGGTCACTTTTTCGGCTATCTTATCACTATTATTCTAATTCACTTTTTTTTTCATTTTGTAAGCATAAATTTAGCAACTTCAATGACACTAAACATTTTTCATTGGTCATCAAATATTTCCCACAATTCTCAGCTAGTTGCTCTCTTATGCCCATAAATACTCTAAGTAATTAATTCCTCCAGTTATACCTCACTTAACTTGAGGGGAAAACCAACATCAGTGGCCATGTTTTTGCATTGTGAGCATGAATCCTCAATCTTCAGAGCAGCCAAAAGTATATCGATGTCTGTTTTAAAAGATTAAAGATTTGAACCCAAGAACAAGAGCTGGCTCCTGGCCATGAACAACACGTATTAATAATAACTTCTAGGACCTTATATTCCAAGTATATAGTCAGCATTTCTTTTTGTACTATCAATAGGGTCGCATAGTTACCCGTATTTTGTTTTTGTGCATGTGTATTACGCGGGTACGCACAGAAATTCTATGAGGTAATTTTCTTGAAGAGACATAAGAACCAGTTTGTTAGGGTTAAATGAGGAGTACCACATCAGAAAACCACTTCGTTCACGTATCAGTGAATCATCAATGAGGATGCATGATTGCAAAAAGGAGTTTTTAGACAAGTACATGTCAATTTTGATCTATACAGGTTTGATCTACCGTATAAACGCACACGTATTCAAAACGCGCGCGTGCATGCGAGCTTTTGAACGTCGTCAATAGATGGCGCGAAAAACGCAACCATCATCATCAATATCAAAGTTTACAGCGGTTTACAGGTGCGTCACTAGTATATTTTGTTTAACTTTGTTCGTGCTAAGGTGTTCATAAAGTTTGCTAAATATTTCAACTTTTTTATTAGGGTTCATACGCTCGTTACCTGAAGGTTAAACCGGGATTTTATCCTTCGTGCCTCGCACCACTATACAAACGCGCTCTCGATATCGGCATCAGCATCACCAACTTGTGCAGTTCAGCCGGCCATTTGTAGGAGTTGTGCACGCCGTATTGTCTCTCGTGCTTGTCTTCTGCCGAGTGTTCACGTTGTAGCACGATGGGCAAGCACCTGAATAGTTACACGGCTGGCTACAAGTTAAAGGTGGTGGAGTTTGCGCTCGAGCACGGGAAACGTGCCGCCGGCAGAAAATTCGACGTCGACGAAAAGTGTGTTCGAAGATGGTGCGCACAAAAGGAAGCTCTGGAAAACACGAACAGCAAAAAGCGCGCTTTCCGAGGAAAGCCAAGCAAGTTTCCGGAACTAGAAGAAGAGTTGTTCCGATACGTGACAGAAGTGCGGAACGATGGATATGCACTAACTACAGACATGCTGCGCGTGAAGGCACTAGCCTTGGCACGTGCGAAGGATATACCAGCCGGGACTTTCAAGGCTAGCGCTGGCTGGGTGCGACGATTCCTGAAAAGGAAGGATCTCTCCTTTCGGCGAAGGACCACGTTGTGCCAGCGGCTGCCAGAAGACTACACCGATAAGGTGCTTAGTTTTCATAAATATGTCATCGGCCTTCGCCATCAACATAATTATCTACTGTCGCAAATAGGGAACGCAGATCAAACTCCTGTGTGGTTTGACTGCCCGGAAAACTACACAGTCGAACTGAAAGGCAAAAAGAGCGTCGCCGTGCGGACCACCGGCGCTGAGCGCCAACGCTGCACAGTGATGCTTTGTGTGACCGCGGACGGGCGGAAGCTACCCCCGTACGTCGTATTGAAAAGAAAAAGAATTCCGAACGAAGTGTTCCCCAAGGGAGTCATAGTTCGAGCCCAAGAAAAGGGGTGGATGAACGATGACTTGGTGCTCGACTGGGTGAAGTGTGTTTGGCAAAACCGACCAGGAGCGCTGTTAGCCAAACGGTCACTTTTAGTATTAGACAGTTTCCGCGGTCACCTTACCGACAAGGTGAAGGAACAGCTGCGCCGTGTCGGCACAGACATGGCCGTGATTCCGGGCGGCCTCACTGGAATGCTGCAGCCTTTGGACGTCAGCGTTAATCGACCTTTTAAGGTGGAATTCAGAAGGCTGTACACGGAATGGATGGCAAGCGGCAGCCACGAGCAGACGCCGACCGGACGGCTGAAGAGGGCACCGCTTGCGACTGTTCTCGGTTGGGTACTGTCGGCGTAGAACTCAGTCTCGACGGACGTTGTGACCCGAAGCTTTAAAGTCACCGGCATATCAAACAGCTTGGATGGCGCGGAAGATGACTGCTTGTGGGAGGACGGTGCTCCGCAACACACCATCTCGGACACCGAGTCTGAGGACTCGTTGAGCGACGACGATTAAGCACATATGCTGTATGCTGCAATAAACGTTCTTCGTTCGCTAGCTGGTACGTTTTTTTCTTTTGCTTCAAAAAAAAATGCACGTTGCGTGTATGGGCCGCACCCTGAAAATCGGCCCTCATTTCTTGAAAAAAAAGTGCGGCCCTTACACGCGTTTATACGGTATATATATTTTGTGTGTGCGTGTGCTAGTTCTTTTTTTTTTTTTGCACGCATTGACTGTTGCTGTCCTTTAGTTTCTGCAGGCTGCAAACATATGGGGTTTGTCTCTTGTGATTGCTGTTTCTGAAATAAAAATTTCATTGTGAGCCAATGCAGTGTTTTTGTGTTCTTTCTTCTCACTGTCTGTGTGTGGGTACTCTGCTGGTGAATCATGAAGTAGAAGAGTAGTCCAAGTTTTAGTTTTGCAGGGATGCAACAGCCTAAAAAGAATTCAAATAAATTTTTGGAGCAGCAAAATGTTACTTTTGAAGCACCAAAATACAAATTCGGAGCAGGTTACTAAAAAAAAATCCATCTTTTATCAGGAAAGATCAGATTTAGAGCAGCATAAAAAAAGGCTTACATTTAGAAAAAGAAAAAAAAAAGATATGCATGAACCTTTCAACATCACCTAAATTGAGGATAGGGAACATAAGCTGTGCTATAAATTAAAGTAGTATTCTGAACCACCCCACATTGTAAGCAATGCTGAAGTCCACGTTAGCATTTGCTACGACTGTCAAAGCCTAAGACAGACTCTGCAAATGCAAATGTGAACCTGCCAAGCTGGCGACCCTGAGTGCTGGAGATTCGTAAAACTCAGAAGACAGTGGCAGAAAAAAAAAATTGCAGTTTTTTTTTTTAATATGATAAATTGCTCCAATTGCTTGCCAGTAGGTCAGCAATCAATCTATTTTAGACATGAGAAATCATACCATATTTACAATTATATGCTGTATAGACACATAAGTATTCGAAAAGAATTTGCTGTGTTCCGTGACTAGGGCTGACAGCCCCTTCCAAATGCAAAGACGCTTTTTCAAAGGGAAACGGTATACTGCAGAAAAAGTGGTTTAAGCAGCATTCTGCACGAGTTGAAACAAGGCCAAAAAATTTCCGAACCTTAAACTTTTTACGATTCGAAAATCTTCCCTTCTCTTCTGCTTCCTTTCTTCCCTTCTCCCCATTCTTTCACAACTTTTCGGCTCCCTTGCAAGGCACGTTCGACCAGATAACATTTTTAAAGATATCAAGAAACTTTGTAATAAGGGCGTGCACCTGTTGGACGTGGCAACAGCGTCGGTTATCGCTCGCTAGGGCGACGCGACTTCAAGACAGAAAAATGTTTTATATGCCGCTTTAATTACAACAAACGTGGTCACCGGCAATGTCAGCGTTCGCAGAATGTAGAGTTTGTTCGTGTGCCGAAAACGCAGCATACACGTCCAGCTTCAGTTGCTGAAATTCCATAGCCACGTTTTTCTGATAAGGAAATTCATGTTTCCCGCGAGGCGCTCTTGGCTACAGCAACGCATTTCTGACATTAAGTTGCGTCATCACGCCAATTAGTATCCGCTGCGGTCAGCAGACCGACGGGCGTGCAGCGTTGTTACTTCAAGACGTCGATCACGTCTCGTGAGTGTCCTGATCTAACGAGTCTTACACCGTAGTTCATTTAGGGTCTGCGAGTTGGATTCATTGATGACACAAGCTGCGAGTGACTAACATTGCCTCCATTTCTCGCTGAAGTTATCGTAGCTGAAAAAATATTGACTCAGGATGAACATTCTGGCGCAGCGTGGCACACATTAAACAAATTTCGTGGTTTTGGCGCAGCTCGGTGCAAAAAAAGTAGAACAGTATCGAATTAGCTCAACTGGCACAGCTACTGCACCCCTGGCCTTGTTTAATAAATAATGCAGTTGTTAACTATTAATACTACTACTACACTTGCTTGTGAGTATGGAAAAAGTTTACAACAAGAAATCTCATTCATTTACTCACCGAGAGATCCGGATAGGGCGGCAAAAGGATGTCACCAACTTGTGCTGAGCCCTCTCCTCATTGTACAGCAATGAGTTGGCCAAAGTGCAAGAGAATATTGTTCTCAGTCCATCCATAGCTTCCTTACACAAAGAAAACCTGTTAAAATATGCCAAAAGTAGGAAAAATGGTGGAATGTCGGTATCATAAATGCATTGAGATCAGGACAAACATCTGGCATTGTGGAGGCCTCATTCTGAAAACTCATCTTTGGTTAATTGAAAAAAATAATGGTGCAATTGAATTGCTTCTGTTTATACCTGCACAAAGCAAAGATGCTGTATGGTATACCACATAATCTTTCACTCAGCTACCCCCCTCAACAAACAATTACTATTTATACAATGCCAGGAATGGGCAGAGATACGTAGAAAAGTATTCCGGAATACAGATATCGAAAATACATTGGTTGCAAGCTTGAAATACAGATAACAAAATAAATTTCTCATTGACGTAACACATATTTCGGAAATTCTTTTGCGAATGCCACAAAAACTATTTCGGCACACAGATACAGGAATACTTCTTTTCGGGTATGCTGATATTCCACAGAGACATTAATTAGAGCAACATAATGTTGTAAACAATGTTGTAGAGCACTGAACCTTGCAGTTTAATTTTTTAGGGGTCAAGCTCCTTAAGATATGGGTCGTTTTCTCCACTGCAATAGTATTTGTAGAAGCCACTTCTAGTTAGTTTCAATAATTTCCCACTAGATGGCGCTCTGTGTATATGTAAAGCAGTTCAGTTCAGACTGGCATGGTGGATGGACATGTTTTTTGAGCGCTCCTGAGCGACTGCGGAGATAAATGGTTTCACATCTTTTGAGCTTGCTTTTCTAACTATTAAGGCAGCAGTTTAAACCTTTGTAGCACTTATTACATTTTACGGTTTTTTGAGGGTCAGTCACCAGGTATTTACTAGTTTGTGTGTGTGTGTGTGTGTGTGTGTGTGTTTTTTTTTCTCTTGCCATCCCATGGGGGAAGTGCACGTACACAGAACACCCAAATTTTTGTAGTAGAGCTTAGACTTTCTTTTTTTCATAGGGCAGGGTCCGTCGTACGCCCTGTTTTGTAATTATCGAGTGGGATAATTCACAAGGACAATTGGTGTCAAAAAAACATGGTTAAAAAGGCTGTAAAATGTTCAGGATGCGGGGTCGGTTTGAAAATGGACCCAAGTGCCGACGCGAATAGAGAGGAGGCTGATTGATTGATATGTGGGGTTTAACGTCCCAAAACCACCATATGATTATGAGAGACGCCGTAGTGGAGGGCTCCGGAAATTTCGACCACCTGGGGTTCTTTAACGTGCACCCAAATCTGAGCACACGGGCCTACAACATTTCCGCCTCCATCGGAAATGCAGCCGCCGCAGCCGGGATTCGAACCCGCGACCTGCGGGTTAGCAGCCGAGTGCCTTAGCCACTAGACCACCGCGGCGGGGATAGAGAGGAGGCTGACGCCAAGTGTAGGTAATGCGAGATCGAGAAAAAAAGAGAGAAAATGATGGTTGCCCAGAATGAACTGCTGATGAGAATCACCGAGCTGGAGACTGCGTTGGCGATAGAGCAAGAGAAAACGAGGGCTATGAAAAAAAGGCTCAAGTCCGCCGAGGAGGCACTAGGGAAGGTGAACAAAGGAGTGGCAGACGGAGGAAACTGTAGGGCACCGGCGACCGGAACAGCGGAGAAAAAGAGCAAGCAAGTTCGGAAAAAAACAGGTTCAGCCGGTTCAATGGTCGCAAGACCCAGCTTCGGCGAAGTAGTGGTGGGGCTGGTAGGGGACAAAGCAGCCGGCGTCACAGGTGCAAAGTAAAAAGTCACCAGGTATTTACTAATTTGTGTGTGTGTTTGTGTTTTTTTTTCTCTTGCCACCCCATGGGGGAAGTGCACATACACAGATTTGATTGATTGATATGTGGGGTTTAACGTCCCAAAACCACTATATGATTATGAGAGACGCCGTAGTGGAGGGCTCCGGAAATTTAGACCACCTGGGGTTCTTTAACGTGCACCCAAATCTGAGCACACGGGCCTACAACATTTCCGCCTCCATCGGAAATGCAGCCGCCGCAGCCGGGATTTGAACCCGCGCCCTGCGGGTCAGCAGCCGAGTACCTTAGCCACTAGACCACCGCGGCGGGGCACAAGGACAATTGGTGTCAAAAAAACATGGTTAAAAAGGCTGTAAAATGTTCAGGATGCGGGGTCGGTTTGGAAATGGACCCAAGTGCCGACGCGAATAGAGAGGAGGCTGACGCCAAGTGTAGGTAATGTGAGATCGAGAAAAAAAGAGAGAAAATGATGGTTGCCCAAAATGAACTGCTGATGAGAATCACCGAGCAGGAGACTGCGTTGGCGACAGAGCAAGAGAAAACGAGGGCTATGAAAAAAAGGCTCAAGTCCACCGAGAAGGCACTAGCGAAGGTGAACAAAGGAGTGGCAGACGGAGGAAACTGTAGGGCACCGGCAACCGGAACGGCGGAGAAAAAAGAGCAAGCAAGTTCGGAAAAAAACAGGTTCAGCCGGTTCAATGGTCGCAAGACCCAGCTTCGGCGAAGTAGTGGTGGGGCTGGGAGGGGACAAAGCAGCCGGCGTCACAGGTGCAAGTGCAGGGCGCTCCAGCTGAAAAGCCACAGCACGTGATAATCGCCGGGGACTCGAATATAAGTCAATGCGCAGAAGCAATCAAAGAGAGGGTAAGAGGCGACAAGAGAGTTGCAGTAGGGACATTTTCAGGACGCAAGCTGGAAGCATTCATGAGGCAAGCGAGCGCGAAACTCAAAACTACAGCTGATGGATGAAACCTCATGATAATTGCAGGCGGTTTAAACGATGTATCAAATTAAGATACAGCAGGACTAGCGACCACACTGGTGAAAAGGGTCGATGACATGCGCGCCATTTCTCCCCAGGTGCAGGTAGTAACATGCACAATATCGGAGGTACCGATGCGTGACAGCAACCTGCAGAGAGCGGTTGTCAACCAAGAGATATGATGGATGAGTCAAGAGAAAGGCTTTGAGGTGGTGGAAATAAACAGAGAGGTGCATAGGTGGGGTGGTTTTCAACGAGACAGAATTCACTTCGATGGGAGACTAGGTCATCAGGTGGGTCGGCGACTTGCAGGACGCGCAGTAGATTTTTTGGGGGCAAACGGGCCCTTCGGGCTACAGGATAACTAGTAACAAGGAAAACAACCAAAGGGCTCTTTGTCAGGTGGTATATACAGATACGATTCCAAAGTGGCACCAATATCTAAGACACGTAGAGTCCGGGGCAGAAATCAACGTAGCCACGAGGGCTGAGCCAATTCAGACGTAGGGTATATAAACATGCAGGATGGCAGAAATAGCTTGAAGTAGGAAGAGATAGAAGAACACCTAAAAGAGGAGAGGCCGATGGTATATGGTTTTGTAGAAACACATCTTAGAGACATGGAACAACCTCCTAACAATCCGAAATACGCGTGGGAATATTGTAATAGAACAGAAGGCAGCAGAAGGGGGAATGGTATTGGGGCATTCATTCATAAAAGTACAGACTGGCAAAGGGTCAAGCAGGAGTGCGAGGAACATTTATGGCTAAAAGGGAAAATGCCAGGGCAAATGATTCTCCTGGGTTTTGTATACTTGTGGACAGGGGCAAAAGCCAGAGAGGAAAATCAACAAATGATGCAGTGCATAGGAAACGACATTGATAAACTAGGAGAAGAGTGCGATGTAATTATATTATGAGATATGAATGCGCACATAGAAGATATGGATGGATATACTGACCCAACAGGCAGAATGCTAGTGGATATGTGTGAAAGGCATGATTTAATCATTTGCAACAGCACCGAGAAATGCGAAGGGCAGATAACATGGGAGGTGGGAAGGCTGCAGTCGACGATAGATTACGCAATAATGTCACATAGGGTGTATGATCGGCTAAGGGTGATGAACATAGATGAATATGGGTCCAGAAGCTTAGATAGTGATCACAAACGTATCAAGCTGAGTTTTCGAAGAGGAATGAAATTGGAAAGGTGGCATTACGAGCAACCACACAGTAATATTTATTCAGAAAGGTAAATAGAAATAGCAACTAAAGATATTGAGAAAATAATTACCGAAGATACTAAAACAGAGTGGACATACACAAATATAACTCGATTGTTTGAGTCAAAGCATGCTAAGGTACGAGTCAAATCAACCGGGAAAAGCAGAAACAAACCCAAGAGCCGGTGGGGTGAGGACGTTAAGGACGCCATAGTAAGACATCAGGAAGCCTCCAGGGAACAAAAATATGCTATACAGAGGGGTGAACCGGAAGATGGTGTCAAAAGAAAATTTGATAACTTTTTGAGCTGCAGAAGGGGAGCATCCGATTTGATAAGTGACAATATCAGAAGAAAGGTGGGCCCAATGAATGGCGGAAGGAAACAAAAAGGATAGAAAGGCAGGTGCAAAGTTTTGGAACCATCTTACTTCTCTGTTTGATAAGACAAGCATGAAACAGAGGTTTATAACTACAGTTCAAGGGGTCAGACTAGAAGGGGATGAGGAAATAGAATACATAAAAACAATGATAACAGAAAAATTTATACAATGATTACAGAAAAATTAAACACCAAGAAAGCGCTGTACGCACCGTACCAGATGAGGATGGACCAATCAACTCAGTGGCTCCACTAGGACAACGAGAGTGGGAGAGGGCAGAGAAAAGAGTTTCTAATAGCACATCGACCAGCTCTGAGGGCATCCCAATCATGCTAATAAAGAAACTAGGACCAAACTCTAAGCAAACATTAAGAGAGGCAGCGAGCAAAGCAATAATGAACGGTGAAGCTCCCAATGGGTGGAAACTAAGCAGGATGAGTATGACCTATGAAGGAAAAAGGGGACAAAGCCTATATAGACAACTACCGTCCTATAACTGTGACATCAGTAGTTTACAGGCTTGTGATTCAGATAGTAGAGACTACAGACATCGGTGAAAAATGAGAGGGTGCTGGGAGAACTACAAAATGGGTTCCGTAAACGAAGGAGGTTGGAGGACAATCTGTTTTCATTGATACAGTGTAGAAATAGAAGAAAAAGAACACAGGCCCCTGTGGCTGGCATTTCTAGATATCAAGGGAGCTTACGATAGTGTGATTCAAGAAGACTTGTGGGAAACACTGAACACACTAGATGTGGAAGATGGAATAACTAATCTTCTAAAGGATATCTATAAAAGTAACAAGGTAGTTATCAAATAGAAAGAACAGGTATCTGAACATATAAAGATACAACGCGGACTTTGACAGGGATGTCCCTCGTCACCGTTGTTATTTATGCTTGTCTCCAGGGACTACAAGCAAAATTAGAGGGAAGTCGACTCGGATTTTGCAAAGCAAGGAAAGCACATTGAACAGTAATTACCAGCATAGATGTATGCAGATGATATAGTATTAATAGCCGACAACAAGGAAGATCTGCAGAGATTGTTAGACATTTGTGGCAATGAGGGAGATAGGTTAAACTTGATGTTCAGCAGGGCAAAATCGGCAATCATGATTTTTAATGATAACAAAGGTAGTGAGCATAAGATACAGGAAGTCACGCTAGGAATAGTGGATAAATACAAATACTTGAGCGTATGGATAAATAACGTGGCTGAGTATCTAAGGGAGTACGAAAGATACGTAATAACTAAGGGCACCAGGAATGCAGCTGTAATGAAAAATAGGGCACTGTGGAACTACAATAGGTATGACGTTGTGAGAGGGATTTCGAAAGGTGTTATGGTCTCGGGTTTGATGTTCGGCAATGCGGTCTTGTGCATAAAATCAGAAGTTCAAGCAAGATTGGAAATTAAACAACTTGGCATTGGTAGATTTGCTTTGAAAGCACACGGGAATAGTCCAAATCAGGGGGTACAGAAAGCCATAGGATGGACATCCTTTAAGCGCAGGGAAGCTAGCAGCAAGATAGAATTTGAGGAGCGATTGAGAAAAATGGGAGAGGAGCGTTGGGCTAAGAAAGTTTTCAATTACTTGTGAAGAATGTCGATACTAAATGGAGAAAATGAACTCGAAAATTGTCAAGCAAATATTTAGACAACAGGAGAATACCAAGTCAAAAGAAAACATCGCCTAAGGAAAAGTTGAAGAAAACAGAGAGGGACATGTGGAAGATGGGAATGCTTACGAAACCATCGCTGGAGACCTACCGAACTTTTAAGCAGGAAATTGCAAGGGAAAAGATCTACGATGATTCTCAGGGTAGTTCTCTGCTCTTTGAGGCTAGAATGGGAGTATTGCGGACCAAGACGTACATAGCAAAATACGGAGGCACAGACACGGTATGTAGTGTGTGTGGAGAGGAGGAGGAAACAGCTGAACATTTGATAATGTTCTGTAAAGTGCTCCACCCTCCAGTCGAAGATAATGGCACCGAATTTTTCAAAGCATTGGGGTTTAGAGACAGTGAAGGCAAAATAGACTATAAACGGGTAGAAATAACCAGGAGGAGGCTAACTAATTGGTGGGTACAATTGAACCGTAAGTGAAAAGAAATCCTTAAGCACACAGTGATAGTACTTAACTTTATGGTTAGGTGGCGTGAGCCACCACCCGATCTAAAGGGCACAGCTAGATGGACCCATCCCATCCCATCCCATCCCATCCCATCCCATCCCATCCCATCCCATCCCTCCCGTCCGTCCGTCCGTCCGTCCGTCCGTCCGTCCGTCCGTCCGTCCGCCCGCCCGCCCGCCCGCTCGCCATTCGTCTGCGGGTGATATGCTGTCGTCATGCGATGAACCATGTTGCACTGAGCGAGCAACGCTTGAATGGCGTCAGACAAGAAAACACGCCCCCGGTCGCTCAAAAGTTCGCGAGGAGCACCATGGCGAAGAACAAAGTTGCGCAGGATGAAAAACGCAACTTCCCTCGCGGAGGCTGCGGGTAGTGCTGCCGTCTCCGCGTAACGCGTGAGGTGGTCCACGCCGACAATTATCCACCTATTTCCAGAAGACGACGTGGGAAGTGGTCCGTATAAGTCGATACCGACGCGGTCAAACGGACGCGCTGGACAAGGCAGAGGCTGAAGTGTACCGGCAGGGCGTTGAGATGGGACTTTACGTCGCTGGCATGCAGTACAAGCACGTACGTACTTGCGGACAAATGTGTACATGCCGCGCCAGTAGTACCGCTGACGTAGACGGTTGTACGTTTTGAGAGCGCCAGCGTGAGCGCTTTGCGGGTCGTTGTGGAAAGCAGTACAGATTTCCAAGCGCATGTGGTTGGGTATCACTAACAGCCAACTCCGACCTTCAGACGTGCAATTCCGCCGATAGAGTAGGTCGTCTCGAATAGCGAAATTTGTGGCTTGACGGCGGATAGTTCTTGAGACCAAATTAGCTAACAGATCAGTCAGAAAAGCGAGGAGTTGGGAAATCCACACATCTTTGCGTTGTTCCGATGCCATGTCTGTGAAGTCGATTGGTGTTATGACAGCTGAAGGAGGTGACGAGGAGGTTGGGTCAGCCGGTAGCGGCGAGCGGGATAGCGCATCAGCGTCGGAGTGCTTGTGGCCGGATCGGTATACAACACGAATGTCGTATTCCTGTAGGCGAAGCACCCAACGACCAAGGCGCCCCGACGGGTCTTTGAGCGATGATAGCCAGCATAGAGCGTGGTGGTCCGTGACGACTTCGAAAGGGCGGCCATAAAGGTATGGGCGGAACTTTGTCAAAGCCCAGACTATTGCGAGGCACTCTTTCTCCGTGATGGAATACTTACACTCGGCTTTCTTGAGGGTTCGACTCGCGTAAGCGACCACGTATTCTTGGTACCCTGGTTTTCGTTAAGCCAATACAGCACCAAGACTGACACCACTGGCGTCGGTGTGGACCTCCGTAGGCGCAGCGGGGTCAAAATGACGTAGTATTGGAGGTGATAATAATAACCGCCGAACCGCGGTGAAGGATTTGTCGCACTCTTTTGACCAAGCAGAAATGCCTTTGGAAGTTGTTTACAGGTTAGTAAGAGGCACGATGATGGAAGAGAAGCTGCGCACAAATCGACGAAAGTATGAGCACAGGCCGATAGAACTTCGAAGCGTCTTGATGGAATCGGGCTTCGGATAGTCGGCCACGGCGCGGAGTTTCACCGGATCTGGGAGAACACCCTCTTTGCAGACGACGTGACCCAGTATAGTGAGCTGACGTGCGACAATATGGCACTTCTTGATGTTAAGTTGAAGGCCAGCAGAGGTGAAACACGTGAGAATAGCACGAAGACGAACAAGGTGAGTCGAAAAGTCGCGAGAAAAAACGACGCGAAAACGCGAAAAAAACGCGAGAAAATGTCGTCTAGGTAGCAAAGACACGTGTTTCACTTGTAGCTGCGAAGGATGGTGTCCATCATCCGTTCGAAGGTGGCTGGGGCGTTGCAGAGTCCAAACGGCATGACGCGTACAGCCCATCAGGTGTTACAAATGCAGTTTTCGACCGGTCAGGATCAGCCATTGGAACTTGCCAATATCCTGAGCGTTAATCTAAAGAGGAGAAATACTCTGCCCCTTGCAAGCAATCGAGAGCGTCGTCGATGCGTGGCAACGGGTACACATCCTTCCGAGTTATCTTATTGAGCCGGCGGTAATCGACACAGAATCGGATAGACCCATCCTTTTTGCGCACAAGTACAACAGGGGACGACCTAGGGCTCTGCGATGGCTGGATGACACCACGCTTGAGCATATCATCGACTTGTTCGTTCATAATACGACGCTCTTTCGCTGAAACTCGATATGGTCGTTGGCGTAAGGGAGCATGAGTACCGGTGTCAATGTGGTGCGTGATGTTCGCTGTGCGACCCAGAGATGGTTGAGTGCAATCGAAGGCAGAACGAAACTCTCGAAGAAGGGACAAGAGTTCCCTTCTTTGTGTCGGCGATAGCTCAGCGGCAACAGAGGGCTGGAATGAGTCTGGCGCGGGCTGTGTGGCCACAGGTGGCGTCATAGCATTGAGCTGGAGGTGAGGTGCGTATTCGGCGAACTCTAGAGGGCGCAAGAGGTCAACGTCTTGTATGTTACCCAAACATTCTCCGCGAAGTAAGGTAACTGGCGACGATAGCGAGTTCGCGACGAGCATGGCGGTAGCACCGGATTCCATGGTGAGTACGACAAAGGGCAGGTGTAGGCTATGGCGGCGGGTAAATACGTCAGACGGAGTGAACAAAACAGTTCCGGCAGGAGCGGCCGTACAGGTCAGGGCTACAAGGGTGGATGTTCTCGGTGATATTTCCGTGTCTGCAACAACGATAAGTTTGTAAGCTTCAGAAAGAGAATCCACCAAACAAGAGGTTGGCAGCGGTGTAAGGGCAACTTCTGCACGTGAGCAATCTATGATGGCCCGATGACGCAAAAGAAAGTCCCATCCAAGAATGACTTCGTGGGAGCATGATGCCAGCACAAAAAATTCAATGGCATAAAGTTCACCTTCGATAATGACACGTGCAGTGCACACAGCTGTAGGTTCTATGCACTGCGAGTTGGCCGTGTGGAGCATCAGGCCCAAAAGAGGCGTCGTCACCTTTTTCAACTTGCGGCATAAGGTCTCACAGATTATGGAAACGGCGGCCCCTGTGTCGATAAGCCCTTGTGCGGCAGTCCCCTCAACATTGACGTCAATAACATTTTGCGGCGAGAAAGATGAAGGCCTTAAGCAGTTCGAATTGTATGCAGCTGTTGCCTCCGGAGCTGCAGCGATCAGTTTCCCTCTTCCGTAGCAGGTCGGCGACGCATAGGTGACAGGGAGCGTCGTCGGGGCGATGGTGACCGATGGTTTGCGTAGGGTCGAGGACCGTCAGTGGTGCACCTTGATGGCGTCCTAGACGACGACACTAATGGCCTGCCCACGGTGTCGTCTGGAGGGGGATCTCGGCGACAATGGCAGGCGACGTGTCCAGCGATACCACAGGCGAAACAGATGGGCCTATTATCCGGCGTCCTCCAAGCGTCTGAGCGACAGTAAAATGGAGCTGAAGATCTCGCGTAGGGATACGGCGCAGCAATTGGGGTTGTAGGCACGACATAGGGTGGCGTTGCAGGTTGAGCATATGGCATACCCTGTTGCGTACGCCGAGCAGCGACGGCGGCGTACGTGAGAGGCGTAGTGACTGGTGGTTGCTGATGCACCGGCGGAAGGGCCTCAGTGACTTGAGTCCGAATGACGTGTTGGAGGTCCGGTGCCAAAGCTTGAGTGGGCTCATGTGTCAGTGGCAGCAGTGACAGCTGGCGCACTACCTCTTCGCGGACAAAGTCCTTGATTGTTGAAAGGAGCGGCTGCTGATCGGTAGGATGGGCAGCTAGGTGCAAGCTTGCGAGCGTGTCTGGCATCGTGAGGGCTTGACGAGCAACTGCGCGCTGCCTATGCAATTCATCGAAGCTTTGACAGAGGGAAACCAGGACAGCAATTTTGGGGGGATTTCTCGTGAGCAACATGTGAAAGGCGCCGTCGTCAATGCCTTTCAATATGTGCCTGATTTTTTCTTCCTCAGGCATGGTAGAGTTGATGCCGTTGCATAGATGCAACACATCTTCAATGTAGCCTGTGTAGGTCTCGCCTGGTTGCTGCGCACGGTGACGTAAACGGTGCTCGGCTTGAAGCTTGCGTGCGGTAGGTCGTCCAAAGACGTCCGTAATAGCCGTCTTGAATGCAGACCACATAGTAATGTCAGCTGCGTGGTTATTAAACCACAGTTGCGCGGTGTCCGCAAGGTAGAATGTGACGTAGCCCAGCTTACTTGGGTCGTCCCATTTGTTACTTGCGCCGACTTTGTCGTACCTGGCCAACCAATCTTCGACGTCCGACTCAGTGGAGCCCGTGAAGATAGGAGGGTCTCGTTGAGGATACATGGCGCCGCAAGTGACATGGACGGTCGAAGGTCCCACCTAGAAAAGGCGTCTCGGTGGCCATGTTCGTGTCATGTAAAGGGGGAAGCTTACGGGAGCGAAGTTTCAGGTTTGTACGGGAGTCTACACAGCTCTACCAGATGTCACGCAGTTTATTTACGTACAGAGCTACTGGAAGGCCGAGGAACGCCAGAAGAGCGAGGAACGCCAACAGGCCAAAAATACAAAACAAACGCATGCTCGGGTCGAGCGTGTGCACCAACCCTGTGGCTTGCCGTTTCATGCTGCTTCGTTGTTCGCATAGTTCCCTACAAAAGTTCTGCCTCCCCTCAAAAGCACTGAAAACACTCTGAGACTCATTTCTCACAGAATGAAAATGTAACGAGGTACCCCTGTCCTGCATAGTATCGCGATACGATCAATACATCAGACAAGTAGTATTTCAATATAGTGAAATATTTGTACGATACAAATACATTTTTAATATTTATCTTACAGAAATATAAATACTTGAAACTATTTACAAAATATTATCGTGATACTCTAGTATTCCTATACTGCCCAGCCCTATATAATGATTATAACATTACTTGGCAAAAAAAAAAGGAAAGGTCCACAGATTGGCCGTGAAAGTAGTGAGAAAGAGGTGATGGTCGTGTTGGTAACCAAGGTTAGAAGTGAGCAGTGTGAGCACGCAACATATTAATGAGTACTTTTTTTCCAGAGATGTCAATGATACAATATACGTAAGATTCATTTAAGAAACAAAGACTGCAATACCGGCGAGCAATCATCATAGGCAATAACTTTTGCATGCCTATTTGTGAGCCCCACGCTATAAAACTTCGAGATAAACAGGAAAAAGTAAAACATTAAAGAGCCAGTCAACAGGCTCCGACATTTTTTTACACCCCCCAAAAGAAGCTCGACAATTGGTAGAGTAGGCCGTGGCGATCCCGTTTTACGAAAATTACAAATCTGCAAGCTGCACAGAGCCTCCATTTCGAAAAACCATTCCCATGCTCCTTGCCTATGCCTAAACAGTCCTTCCTACCCGCGGAGTGATACAAAGTCGCCGATCAGCAAACTTTACAAAGCACACAGCTCGTCAATTGGTCTAAATCAGTGACGACGACGGGCTTTGCCTTCCCCTACGGGTGAGAGAGAAGGGTGGCGAGGCCGCACGAAAATATGAAAACAGCTGAAACCGATGTTGTAGCCCCTGTAACTTCCTTAATGTAGCACATAGTCCCCTTGATAATAATTTTTGCACTTCAGTCAACGAGTAGCAATTCCTTTCTTAAACAGCTTTCTTGAGCACTGTTGGACAAAACTTTGAGGGGTTGGGGGAATGCCCATGCATTCTGTGATAATTAATGAAGGCAGCTTTTTTTTAACTTGCTAACTGTACACCTTCGACGATCGTGGAAGCAACATATAGTTTCTAAAGTACGAGCTACAAAAATGACCACAAGGCAAGTACAACATGAATACATAATGGCTTGGTGAAGCAAAAAAGCATGCACAGATAAGAAATGCCAGCGATACAGTACCTAAATTCATATTCCGATGGATCGAGGTGCGTCGCACGCAAATTGTTGCTTTTGGCGTTTTTGGCTGCTATCGTGACTAGCTTGGCAGCATAGTGTTTCAGGTAGGCCTCTAGCATGTCAACCACATCTGGAGTGCATGGCAGATGAACAAGCTGAAGCAGTTTAGAAAAATATCACATTATTAATAGCTTGATACCCTTGCCTTTATCAATATCATGACATTTATATGCACATTATGCATCAGCACTCGTAGATAAGCTGCCTTCTAGATAAGCCAGCAGCCGACGAAGTAAAGAAACGTGTGGCAATGCCCACTAGTGAAGTTCTCAGCGCTCTGTTTAACAATGCTTTGATGACGCTAATGTTTGAGGTAAGCATGTAGGGTTTTGCCTGCACAAGTAGAATTTTGTCAAGGAAATTCACAAACTTGGTGTGTGACATGCACACTACTTTTTGCTTTATCAACTTCCCCACTAATTACGGCCACTAAGACACACGCCAAGTCTTTTTCCCCTATCAGCTGTGGTGAAGCATCAGTGGTGAAGCACTGGGGGAGGGTCATTCGCTAGCTCAAAAAGATGATAGCACCCTCTTTTGCAAGGACCTAAAGTTAGCCGAAACTGAAACGACTTTAGCAATTTTAGTTAATTATTGTGATTACCCCTTGGTTATTTTTGTTAATTATACAGTGAACTTTTGCTTGTACGAATGTCTGTTTAACAAACATTTCAGAATATTGAACTTTTAGAAAATCTCCGTCGGTTTTCTTGAGCATTCTATGAAAAAAAATTTCCATTAAAGCCCCAAATTCTGAATAGTGAATATTTCAGTTGAAAGAACTTGATCTCAGGACCTAGGGATCTTTTTTTAATTCAATTCAATGCAGTTTTCCAGCCTGCAGCACTGGAATAGCCGACGCATACAGCCTCCAAATCACCCATCCATCGGTGGCGGTGCAACATCACTTGTGCATGCAGCGTTCAAGGGGGAAAGCAGTAGCACGCAATACAAAAATGAACTACATGCGCTTCACTGCTCACCCAGAACTATTGGACTTCGAAATTGTTTCTAGTGTGCGTACGGAGCCTAGAGAAGAATAGCATGACAAAGAAGCGATAATCGTTAAAGCAGGTTCAAATCCTATATCTCTAGCCGAGACTGTGGGATATATTAAAATGTTGCTAGACTTCGTGTCACAGCAACAAGCTGGGCCAGAGGCACTGCACAGCAATGTAGACTCTCCGGACAGCTTTCTCTTCTTCTGCTTTAAAGACCAACTCTGGTGATTTTTTAAACATGTCAAACTAATGGTCCTTTTATGTTCCCCAGGCGCCCCGCTCCTGTCGTGAGCCTGATGGCGATTTTTTAAACATGTCAAACTAATGGTCCTTTTATGTTCCCCAGGCGCCCCGCTCCTGTCATGGGCCTGATAGCAAAAATACACGGCAAAGTTTAGAATAATTTTAAATAAACAAGAAAGTGAACACACACTGAAACCCAGCCGCAGTAATATCCTTGTGTGACGTAAGCCTTTGTAAAAACCATGCAAACCGAAAACCATGCACAACATGCTGGTCTCGCCAGCATGGAGTATGAGGGCTGCGAAGAGCAGACGCTCAGCGGAGAGTTTACCCCATCGCAACAACCACACCATGTCTGTTACTGACTGTGCTATGTGCAGAGCACCTGTTAAAACATGACAGCTGTCGAAAAATGACAGCTGAGTATCGGACACTTGTGGAGGCCAAGAAAAATTGCCAAAGAAGAATGGCGATTGCTGACTGTGCATTTTACTGTCAGATGGCACCAGCTGTCCAAGCTGCTCAAGTTTGTGGGGCCGTGATCAGTGAAATGCTATCACTGAAGAGTTTGTGGACTGACTAACTGAAGCTTCTCAATATTGCTGTAGGAAGAGTGCATATGTCTGGCAATAGCGGAGTTTAAAATTGCGCTGGCAGAACTGAAGAAAATTAATTAGGCCAAGTATGTGCCCCCTTTCGCACGCACACTAGGGCCGGTCATGGTGCGCCAAGTATACATTATAAAAAGTGTTTCCATGCGGTAATGTGCTCGCTTAGTACACTATCATAATGTTCACGCATGGACCCTCTTCTGCCGGTACAGATTTAACACAGTTTTCGTGAAGTGAGCCCACATTGCAAGCTAAATCAATATATGCTATTGAGACAAAGGGTAACCTTTGAGTGTTTCCTGGATGTTCAATGTAATTACACAGGAAATCGTGTGCAACCACAATGCAACACTACCTGCCACTCATCGCTAGCAGGCCCACAACGAACTGAAATTCGCACGCCGAACCAACAAAACGCTGGCTAAACAACAATCGCGATCATTGCCTTGTGAACAGCAGACAATGTAGGGGTACCTTGGTTCCGTCCCTCTGACAAAAGCGTTGGCACACACGTACAATGTTGCTAATAATTGTTGGAAACGAGTTGGCAGAGTAAAAAACAAAGTACAAAATTCATTTGTAAAAAAACTGTGAATGACTTCGGCCTGTAATTGGGAACGAATTATGAAAACATATAAACTAACGCACCCAGTGAATTTCATTGGAGCTATTGACCTCGAAAAATTGCCAAAGTTGGCCTTTAAGCGCACTAGTCTGAACGAAAATTACAGTATTGCTTTCAAAATAAATTGCATTCACGCTGTTGAGTTGATATTTGCTGTGCACGCAATGCTGCTTCTATTTGAGTGAATATTCAGTTCAATGAACTTTCAGTAAAGTGAACTACTTCCCTCAGTCCCTTGAAGTTCATTCAAGTGAAAGTTCACTGTATTATTACCTTGCTTGTTCATTGCAACCCAGCTTTGAGCATTGCTGGCACTGTTACGGCTTGTATAGAGGACTTGATTGTGAGCATAACCATGCCAGAGGAGATGCATGAATTGGATACAAAGCAGGCTCCTAAAGTGTTCCACACTTAAAGGGCCACTCACCAGGCCCCATACCAAACTTTAGTTAGACCGTGGAAGTTGTTGGGTGTCCGATGAGGAACATTTTGCCACAAAAAATTTTTGAATCGGTTCATTAATAGCCGAGAAAACTGTTTTTTTTTTTTTTTCAAGTGGTGCAAAACGAGAATGAGAGGAGGCGAGCTCGAAACCCTTGCCGCTCCTCCACGTAGCCTTCGCAAGCCAAATCTCTTCCCTACCCTCTTCGGCATTCGACCAAGAGGTCACGTGCGCATGACGTGCCCGAAGAAGCCCAACCCCCATAAACACGAGCGACTATTTATTTTTTTTGGACCAGCATTGTTTTGAGGTCTACTGCCCGTTTCTGTGGAATAATTTGGAAACACTGGCTCAGATGTGGAAGAATAGATGAGCACAATGAGTGCCTGAATGCGTGGGAGCGTTCAGGCACTCAACGGCTGTCGTTTGCTCAATGCGCTGACCGCGGAATTGCGGGGACACAAACGCATGCGAAATGCCGGCACATTAGCCCCGCATCTCGTTGCAATTCATGGGGGAAAAAAAAGAACGCTCACATTCCCTTATTGCGTCTCATTATTTATCTAGAGATTTATTATTATTTACATTGATTTATTATTTGCTTCAAGACATTTATTAATGTTTTCAAGCAACAAAAACATCAACTACGCATGTTGTGTTAAATGATTTTCGCCACATCATGTGCCACTGTTGGCAATGTCAGAGCATAATCATCTACGTAGAGGACCAACGTCACTGCATTGCCGTGTACGTAGGGCCATTCATTCGTGCACAACATGCCCTCATTCTCTAGGCGTGCGCCTGCAAAAGGAAGAGAAAGCAGCGTTCATCTTGAAATTTGACCCATTTTCGCGGCGCGTAGCATTGAAAATTTGGGCAGACGTGATCATGAACGCCTCATCTACGCATTGCGCTTGTCAGCTCAATATTGTCAAACCTAGTGAGTGGCCGTTTAAAAAAAAAAATAGTACATTTAATCTTTGTTACGATATGATCTCATCTAACAAGAAAACACCTCCTTTTTTTTTTCCTTGGCTTCTTTTCTTCTCAGGCAAGACCATCATTTATGAAACGATGCACAATAGAGCTTATTGCCACAAAAATCACACAGGTCAACAACATTTCTGCCATTAATACAATACCACAAGTAAATGCAAATTATGAACGGCTTGTTTTCAATCACTTCTATAGATTTTAGGTTGTGGCAGGAAATGCCTCAGACTTCACATAACTTCAGCAACATCGCTCCGCATTTAGAAACACTAGCTCCATTCGCACATCATATGCACAGAAGTCTTGTTCTGGCGGAAGTGTTTTCAGCCATATACTGATGAATAAATTTCCCTGCAGTGTAGATGTGTGCAATGCACTTCTTCCTTTATTCAGCAGCATACTTTCTCGATCTTAAACTTTCGCGCCATTAAGTTTCCCAGCTATTGTGTTTGTTTGTTTTTTCTTTGTTTTTTTTTTTGCAGTTCTGTGATAAATATATTAGATGGGATCTATTGTAGGCACTTAGGTGTGCTGCTTCTACCTCAAAAAGTATGTTACAGAAGACATGCAGTATATCACTGTGGTCACTTGTAAACAAAAGATGCCCCTACTGTCCCGGGGGATGAAATGCACACAATGAATGAATACCACACCTTTTTTTGGACAGTGATGCTGTAGCAATCGTCGAGCAGTGTCTTTCGCAGTACCTTGGGAATATCAATGTTGTACTCAGTAGCTAGTTCCTCTGGCTCCTCCTCACTGTCCTTCTCTTCAGATTCCTCACTTTGCTGCTAAAGAATGACAAGACAGGCGTGGGATTAGTAATGAGGAGTAACTTTGCAGCACAGCTGTTGTGTGTCGCAAGGCTTGCCGTGTCCAAAAACTATCATCGTCCCGAGCCGGCATTCAGTCTCTTCATCTTTGCCCTCTTCTGCTTCGCTCCAGGACACAGACACCGATTTGTCCAGCGCAGCATGCAATAACTCTGATGAGCAAGAAAGCGAGTGCCGAGAGAGAGAAAAATAGAGAGAAATCCCGGCGAAAAAAGATTTGTGGCGAGGCAAGATTCGAACCCGTGTGCCCGCGATCCGAGGGCAAGCATCTAATTACTCGGGTATCCAGGCATGCTATCAGAGGACAGCATAGCCTTACGTCGTGTAGTATAGCGAGGGGCTGGAAGCGCATAGCCTTTTATCCAGTATAGCAAAGCGGTAGGAAAGGAATTGAAGGTGAGGACAAGGGAAAAAAAAGTACTTAAAGAGAGAAAGAAAACTTTATTAAAAAAAAAAGTCAATAACTTCTGGTATGGCCCCTCGCAAAAATATTGAAAGACAGAAAAAGATATAGACAGAGATATTGAAAAATATTAGACACAAAAGAAGAGCGACAAAATAAAGGGAGAGAAAGCATAACCATGTATCATGGAGTATAGCAAAGGGTGGGAAAGAAAGGGGTGAGGGTGCAAAAGCCTAGCCAAGACGGGACCAGGTAGGGGCCCACCAGCTCTACTGTGACACACCCTTGCACGACTTGTTGCAGGCTGCACTTGTTTTTCTTTTCTATAGACCCTGTAACAAATTTTTGTGAAAAGCAATAGGTGCTTTAATTGTTATAAGGATCCGCCTCAGCTGGAAAAACATGCCACCAAGAATGGGACACTGTACTAAGCTGCACAAGAATCTGCATCTTGTCCAAAAATAAAGGCTATTTAAAATGCTTTTTACATTTACAAAAAATTTCACCATTGTCTCCTTAGTCAAAAAAGCTTCCCTACTTCACATGTAGAAGAGTCCTGGCCTAACTCAGCGAACCATGCCCACAATCGCTGCTTCATGATTGTGCAGTGCATCGAAGCTAACAAATCTCCAGCATCCACAAATGTACTAATCTGTCCACTATGCAAAAAATGTATCAATGCCATAAAGTTCTTGCAGCTTTCTCGTGCTCATAAATACCTAGCATTTGCCGAGATGCAGCGCTAATTTTTATCCCCAATGGCTTGTCAAAAACCAACAGCTACAGGCAAGCCAGAACTGCACCTACTTGTTCACTTTCACTACAGAGCACTGAAAACAAAGGCAATTGAAATACATGTGTCAAATCAACCCTTTTACCAGGCTGAGGAATAGAGTCAACTAGAATAGTTGATTTCAATTTTATCTGATACTTGTGGTTATAACGCTTGAAAGCGCATGCCCGAAGTGCACGAAAGAAAGGCTAAAGATAGTGAAAGGGCAGCAGGTCACCTCTGGAGAGTCAGATTGTGCCGACAACTCTTCACCACTACTCAAACCACTTCCGCTGCGCTCCTTCCTGTTCCTGCCACGTAGTTTTCTGTCCAAAGGTTCTTTCAGTATGGCAGGAACCTTGCCTTTCTTTGATTTACCTGTCTGATACCTAGAGAGTGGGGAGAAAAATAAGAAAAACGACACTGCTGTTTGGTGTTTCTCGAAGCAGCACGGCTACTATGACTCACAGTTTTTCAGCTGCTTCCTCCGCTAGTTTTTTCATGAGCTTCCTGTTTTCCAGGGTGTTGGGCAATATAAACTCTTCCGCAACGCAGCGGTCCCAGCTGTGAGAAATAGACTATGGCAAGCCCAGCAAACACATTTGCCGCAGTGGAAAACGTACCTGCTGCTCCAACCGCTAAAATGGATGAGGTATTCGGGCATCTTGCGCCCTCGAGGGTCTTTGCCAACCACGAGCTCCAGTACCTGGGCAGAAGCATGATGTACACTCGAGTGCACTGTTTGATGTTTTTCTGGGCGAAACTCGAGCTCTGTAGCTTATGCTGAGTGTTCGGGGACACCTGGAGCAGCCATGCACGCACAAAAATATTAAACCATAATGAAAATATCGAGCCATGTTAAATATTTTCGGCTACTTCATCACTTGTCACAATACACCGCACTGCTGCAACACCTGCGACTAGCGACACACTATTGTAATGAAGAAAAAGAGCGACTTGCTCGGACGGGAACAAAAAGGAAGGGTTGTTCCCTTATTACTATACATACACTGCTAGCCCGAATTGCCAAGCAACAGCGTTGATCGGTTAGGTTATTTGCGATGTAATTGGGTTGCCCGAGGTTCTCACATAAAAGTTTATTTTGGCATGCCGAAATGGTGTTCAGACAAGCGCAGGGCTATAAAGACGTCTACACGTCGCTAAAGACTACGTTGAACACTCTCAGCCAGTATATGAACTTCGCATTTTCGGTCACCTTAGACTCGTAGAGAACTTTGGCTTTCGAGGAATCGGGCTCGTAGCACAGGACTTTTTCTCCTTCAGTGAACTTGAATTTGACACCGCGCGCCGAACCATCCTCGGGCTGAAATTGCACGGTGCGTATGAGCGATACAGGAAAACATACGTTCTGTTAACATTATCGTCTCTCCTTTATCGGGCGAGAAGAAGCGCAATGATACCTGCGACTGCTCGGCGACCTCGGTAGTCGCCATGGTCGCGGGTGTATGGGTGCAGTGTGGAATAGGCTTGCTGAAAATGTGTGTGTGTCTGTGACGGCGCAGCAACTACAACCGCCTTAACCTAATCTAACGCTTGGAATCGGCTTCCAACAAATGTTCCCGTTTTGCTTCACAAAGGTTTGATATTACTAGAGTGTACTATACTACGAAGCGACAGTGCGGAACGGAACACTTTGAGGAAATAAACTGCTGAAACTACGCAAAACACACGGAGGAAGTGGCAAAACAAAAGACTTGAAAACATGGAGGAAGCCAAGCCACAGAAAAAAAAAAGAAAAAAGGTGTGGCACGATCATTGTTGCGAACAGTGTTACGCTAGCCACTAAAAGTAGTGACAAAATCACAATTTGGTGCGCCCTCTTTTACTTGTTTTAAAAGAATTAATTAATTATACGTTCGTTTACTGCACGTTAAAAGCTTTCTAGCAATAATATTGTCGCTTTATTAAAAATGCGCTTAGTTATGGTAGTTCGAGATGGCTTTCACCAGCTTTCGATTTTGCGTCTTCTGCTACACAAGCGCGCTCGGTTTCACTCGCAATCTCTTTGACGAACAGAAGTAGATTTGCAACGGTTGCGACCACATCACGATTTGCCACTATTTGGATGCGTAAAACAAGTCGCGGTTTACTGCCGATACTGCACGACAGCACGCGATAAAGCTTATCGTACGTACCATGGACTCGATCAAGGCCAAGTGAAGCGTCGGAAATCGAAGATCGCCATCGCCTGGCAGACGGGACTGCGCCGTGCAGGAAGAAGAAGAGCCTGTAAACTGTGGCACGAGAATTGCGTAAGCTTGTTTCTTCGTTTTTTTTGCTTGTTTGTGCGCGTAAAATGGCCCACATCCACGGTGGGGGATTAGTCAGGGGTCTGTTAAAATAAGAAGATACATGACACCTTGTTTTTTTACTGGAAGTATTGGGGGACGACAAAAGATCCCAGCAATAAAAAAAAACTCGGGGGGGGGGGGGGGGAAACTGAAAATGTCACATATATGTTAATATACAAACAATAAACACTCAGTTCGTTTCTTATTTGAACCATATATGTGTGCCTAAATGTATTGTTTTTGTGAAATTTGTACATCAATGGTGTTTTCGCATTACAAACTCCCGCTCCTAAATAACATGGGGGCTTCCTTCGATTGATTGAAGAAACTTTACAGAGGCATCTGAATATATTGCCCCTTTGAAGGGCTTGAATGCAACAACTTTTACTGCCAACATTGAAATTAGCTATCGTATATGTGGCGCATTAACAGCTTGAATTTTTAACGATGGTCGGATAACAGTACACCGTTAAAACACGTCTATAGAACAGTGCATGTATTAACAAAGGTTGTAACAATTATATTTAATTTTATTTTTAACGTGAACAACAGCTTAACTTCTGCACTCGTAAAACAAGCAAAACAACAGGTAGCAGACGGCACCGTTTACTGCGTAGTTTCCTAGCTGTCACTTTTACATAAACGTGCCCTAAAGAGTGTTATTACACTTGGCTAATACATAACACTGCTTAAATAATAAAAAATGACATATGCAGGTGGCGACGCTTTCTTGAAATTTCCGCAACAGTTCACCTGACGTCACAAATTTCGACGTCGTCTGCAGGCTGAAATTTGAAAATGATGCCTTAATGGTGAAAGTGTGTTCTAAGGAAAAGAGAGAAACAATAATTCAAGGTATAACAACTTTTATTGTGCTTGACGTGTCCAAGACATGGCTAGATTTTTTTATATATTCAGAACGTCACGATTACGCAATGCCCATGTTTCAAATTAGGCGCGTAATTCAAACTGATGCTTCCCGCTTTTGTTAATGAAGCTTTATCCCAACTTAACAACCAAGAATGTAGAACTTATTAATCTAAACCAATGTAGCATTTCACCCTTAATTACTCTAGATTTACTGATCCAAATCAAAGCAATTTCTTTTTTTAATTTCGCTTGAGCAGGATCTGCGAAGATATGCATGCGCAACTATATTTGCATGACCAATGAGAATATATTTGACTTATTAATGCTGATAAACGTACACCGACCACTATTCTTACTAATAGGGCATCGTTCGAGGACACACCACGCTGCATCCACTGCGTGTATCTCTATAGGTGCATATTAAAAAAAAAACAAAACCGGCGTTTGTCATAGCGGTAGCGCGCGCGTGTCTCTGCTAAATGTTGTCGCTGGGTAATAAAAGCGATCATCGCACCTACTAATATACCAGACCGTGTACATTACTTCTTTAATATAATGCTTTAATACCCATATGCAAAACCGCTTTCTTAATGGGATTGGTGTGCAGCGCCAATGAATATCACGGCTCAAAATTTAAGCGCGCAGCGTTTGAAAAGGGTCAAGATATCGCGCATTCAATCGCCAGAATATTCCGTGCTCAGCATCGCCTACAAAAAAAAAAAAAATTAGGATAGAGCTCGCGTACGCGGAACAATGTACCTTCACACATCGTTAGGGCGAGCAAATTGATACCGTATTGCGAACGAAGCAAGTGTGCACCTCTCAGTTGAATTCGCGGTGTGGTTGAATTTAATTCAACGTCGTTTGCGTACCTAAACACAAGGGGCACTAACATTCTCTAAAACTCACATTGATGGTTTCACCTTTCAGTGGACGCCATGTAACGGCAATTTTGCGCAAAGAAAAACAACAAAGAAAAGAAATAGGAAATTCAAGAGGTTTACAGTATAATCAGCAAGTCATGAAACAGAACAGAACATAGACACACACACACGTACTATCATCACAGTGCTTTTGTGATGTTATGACCCGAACTGTATTAAAGCAGGGTGTACGCGGCGACTGAAATTAATCAAACCTGGCCTGCACACAGCTCCGTACCTCTTCGCAGGCAGCGCATTTAAATCGCTCTCCGCGCGGAAAGCCTGCAGCTTTCGTAGCGCATCACAAAAAGGCGTCAACACTTGTGGTACACACTGACTGAACGACGATCTTTTTTTTTTATTATTTCGTTCTGAGTGTAGCGTAGCTGAAGAGCGGCACACGCACAACCGCACACACAGCAAGCAGACAACGCAATCAACAAAAACATAACGGGTTTTCTTGCCTAGCCTCGAAACGGCGTGCTGCGAGAGACAAATTTTTTTCCATGACGCTACAAACACGCGTTTACCGATGGCTGTTACATAATCAATACAAAGTGTTGTAAAACAAAAAAGCGTAGACCGTGAAAGTACGATCCGTACCAATGGTCCGCGTTTTTGGGTTCACCGAAATCCGGGGTTGAGAATGTCGTCCTGTTTTGTCGTAATGGCGGACAATGATCCGTTTTGAGAGTTTATTCGAAAAAGAAATTCGCAGTCGCCTCGTAAAGGGTTACGATGCTTCCTTCAGAGGAGCGGTAGTGAGAAAAAAAAATAAATTCACCATGACCGACTCCGACGGCGTGGCACAGGTAAGCCGGTTCCCTTCGCTGTCTCGATCATATGACATGAATCGGAGGCTACGCGCTTCCCCGCTCTGGCTGGATAGCAACCACTTTAGGCCTAAAGAGCACGTAAACACTCATCCCGCCGAGTTCGCCTTGTTTACCAATACATCGCTGGACAGAAGTAACATTGCTCGCCTAAAAACCGCCGTCGCAGTCCGAGCATTGCTGCGCGGCCGTCGGTAACGCGCGTGGAAGGTAACCTTCGCGCACCGTAGTTCGCTAAGCCTAATACGGCGCTATGTGTACGGAAACGTCGGACAGACGAGCCGTCGCTATGCACGGAGCAGTGTAAGCTGTCTTCTATCGCTACTACCGGTAGTTTCGTGTGCCACCTCGTCATGTTGAAGCTCTTGGACTCTGTGCGTAAGCATAGCAACGTTGCGACTGACATTTACTGGCCGGTGACGGATACACGGCGACGATACGGTGTTAGCGTCAGTTTTGACTGACCCACTGCTGTTTCTACGAAGCTAGTTGTCACTGCGCGTGTGCACGTTCGCGTACGGTTGTTGACTGACCGCATTCGTGTTCAGTGATGACATTTTTTTTTTCCCATAATCAGTGTACGAGACAGATGTGTCAACAGTGTTCACCGTTGCCGCGCCTGCTTCATGCAGGCGGTGCTCACGTATTCTTGACTTGGGCGTCAATGCTGTCCTCCCGCGAAGGTGCACGAGTGGCCCGGAAGACGTGCCGTCAAGTCGTGGCTTGCACCGTGACTGCGTCAACGTGAAGAGGGAATGCTGAACGTTGTCTCACCTGGATACCAGCTGACGTAAATGGTGCTCCGTGCAACGACGGGTCATCAGTCTCGGTAAGTCCGACCGCTGCTTTCACGTTGTGTGTGAGCCGTGGTCGATCCAATTAAAATATTTATTTATTCGCGGTGAATGATAATTTGCTTGGTATGTGACATTTCCTATTATGAGGTGGTTTACCTGTGCCGTCGATAAGCTATTATATGCGTGGTATATATGACATACAAGCACGATAGTTGACGGAACCCGTTCCGTATGAACTCTGTAATGTCAGCAGTAACGATGTGGTGGTCATTCATTGTTACTTGATCACTAAAATGTGCTTGCTATAGGGTTGTAACACAAATATTCTTGACTCTGCAGGTGGCCAGAGGTCCGGGGCAAAGCGTGAGCCCCGGCCCGGCGGCATGATGAATGGCGAGGGCCCCAGTGTGCCCATCACAACACTCGCTGGCATCCAGAGCATCACTGAGCTGCTCTTGGAGCTGCCTTTGCCGTCTGCCCTGCCCGGAGCCGGCCCTGCTCGGTCTCTGCTGCCAGCAGCCCAGGCTGAGGAAGCCCGACGGGCACTGGCCAGTGATGCCCGTCTCTTGCCCCCACTGTTGGATGCTTTGGCCCAAGTCAACACCGACCATGTGGAGCTCAAGGATGGCGGGGACGGTGCCCTGCCGCCCCAAGGCTGCTCCCCACTCTTGCAACTGTTGGTGGCACGAGGACTGTTCAAGGGGCCACCTCTTTGGCAGCAGCAGCAGAGCTACAGCCCCGCTCAGCTGTGCTCACCTGCAGAAGGTCTGGATGGGAGCCCAGGCTTCTTTCCGCCCACCCCGTTCACTCCGCACCCACCGCTGCACGACCACTCGGTGGCTGGCATCCTGGATGGGACACCCTTCTCGCCCCAAGTGCCCAAGCAGCCGTCAAGTCAAAACTTCTACTCCAACGGAAACTGTGTGACCCCGTGCGACAAGCGGACAGAATCGCCAGTGGTTCACGCAGCAGTGCAGCAGCAGCAGCCACCGTTGCAACAGTGCCCTGTGCCACCAGTGCCAGTGTGTCCTGTGCCCGTGCCCTGTGCTGGTAGTAGTGGCAGTGCTAGTGGTGTTGTGAGAGTGCAGAATGCAGTGCCACCCTCACCTGTGTGTCCACCTGTGGAACGTGCTAACAGTGTTCCTGTAGTGAGCCCGCCGGTACGCGAGGTGTCCAAAGAGCCTCCGAAAGTGTGTGTGGTAAACAATGTTGAAAGCAGTAGACCCAAAGCTACCCGGCGATCAGCACAAGCTTCCCCGGCCAAGCAAAGTGCGCAAGAAGCTACACCAAAGGCTGCGTCAAACAGAAGCAAGGTTGTGAGAAACTCCGTGCGGGAGAATAGCCGATTGCAGTCATCCTCCGATGATGATGATGGTCCACACGTAGTAGCACGAAAGCGACCAGGGCGGAAGCAGAGGGAAAGCATTGATGGCAAGACTGCGAAAGGGAATGATCGACGCAATTGCCACAGACCATCGCCAACTAAAGAGACATCAAGCATGGACAAGTACGCCAGTTCTTTGAGCGAGCGAGTGAAAAACAGGCGCAGGACCCATCAGAAGGCCAAGTATGCGGAGTCCCCAGTACAGTCACAGCACAGCGAGAGTGAGCACTCTGCATTTGAACCTGATGAAGAGCCAAGCCGAGTTGCTCCAGCACCTCCGCCTGTTCGGGAAAAGCCGAAGGTAAAGCCCAAGAAGGTGAGGAAGGAGCCTGTGCCCACCCCACTTTCTGCAGAGGAGCTAATGGAGAGCAATACATACCAGCGCTTCTCACGCACTGTTGAAGCCATTTTTGACTCTATGGAAGATCTAGACCTTACCCAAGAGCTGGATGACGAGGTTGGATGCCCTCCGGAAGCACTAGTGTCTGCATCATCTTTGCGTCAGCTGTGCAATGAAGCAGCCAAGCTAAAGATTTTGCAAGCCACAAACCAAGTGCCACCAGAGCGTCTTGTTCGCTTGTTGTCCATACTGGAACGAAATGTAGTGGACGGTGCTAAGCTTTGTCCGGTAGACCAGGATGATCAAGAGGATGAGGAAGGCCGCTTGTATGCAGAACTGACCATGGAGCGCATTACACGATCCGCAGATGCCTCCTTAACTGCCTTGTACATAATGACTTCAGCCAATATGCCTAAGCGGGTCTTTTTGGAAGATTTGATTGAGCGCATTGTCATCTTTGCAAAGTTTCAGATTCAAAACACCATCTACCCATTGTTTGACCCAGTTTACCGGGTGGACTCTCGTGGAAAGGAGGGCTGCAATGCAAGGCAGAAGCGTGCCCATGCCTCCCAGAAAGTGAAAGACCGTACAGTGGTTCAGCTTTACAACAAGCTTCATGAATTGGTTGGGCTGCTCGCAGAACTTTTAGGACTGCAGACATTAACAGACACCTTAATCCTTCAGGTGTCAACGTTGGGCGTTGGTCCATTTTTTGTTGAAGGTGTCAGTGAGCTTCAGCTGCATGCCCTGCGCTTGGTGACCACCATTTTTGCTCATTATGAGAAGCACCGGCAGCTCATTTTAGAGGACATCCTGGCTTCCATTGCACGCCTGCCTACCAGCAAGCGAAGCTTGCGCAACTATCGCCTAAACTCTGAAGAGTACATACAGATGCTGACTGCACTGGTTCTTCAGCTGATACATAGCGTCGTTAGACTTCCTGAAGGATCTCCTGTGCCAAGGGAATTGGCAGAAACCAGCAAAGACAAAACAGCAGAGGGGAAGGACAAAGCCGTAGATGCAGATGTCTTGATTGTAACATCTTACGATGCAGCTGTTCACACTGCTGCCAATTTTCTGTCTGTGTTTCTGCGTAAGTGCGGCACAAAGAATGAAGACATGGACTATAGGCCAGTGTTTGAAAATTTCGTCCAAGACCTGCTGAGCACAGTCAACAAGCCAGAGTGGCCCGCATCAGAGTTAATTTTAAGCCTTCTTGGACGACTGCTTGTTCAAAACTTCAGCAACAAATCGCTGGACATGTCTCTGCGAGTAGCGTCTCTCGATTACCTCGGAGTAGTTGCTGCACGATTGCGTAAAGATGCCGTAAGCAGCCAGATCAAGAAAGAAACTGTGAAGGACATTCTCCGTCAGATCGAGGAGGATGAGGAAGATGACTTGCCTTTGACGAGTCTTTCTAAAGGTGCACGGCCAAAGGATGAGACTCAGCTTTTACAGAGGGCACTACTTCACTACCTTGACGCCAACCTTGACAGCGACCCATCGCTGCAGTTTTCAAGACGCTTCTATGTGGCACAGTGGTATAGGGATGCTATGGCTGAAGCCAAGGCTGAAAAGAACCATGGTGACGAAGAAAAAGAAAGTACAAAGTCGCCAAGCAAAACTAATAGCCGCACAAGCAGGAGCAAGGCAAGCCGGCGAAATTGCGAGCCTGAGGAAGAGGATGAAGATGATGAAAAGAAGACGTCTGCACCAAATGAAGAGCAGCAAGCCAAGCTTGCAGCTTTGGTGGAAGAGCGAAAGAAGTTTCTTCTGCACTTGGCAAAGCCTCAGGACTCTGGAAGTGGCCTAAAATCTGAGCAAGGCACACTGGACTACGCCACTGCGGAGCTCATCTCGCGTTTCTTGGCATCTCGGCGGCCGTTCTCACAGAGTTTTGACGTATACCTCACCCAGATTTTGCGAGTCCTGAGTGAATCGGCAGTTGCTGTGCGCACGAAGGCAATGAAGTGTCTCACACTTGTGGTTGAAGCAGACCCTTCTATCTTGGGCCGGCCAGACATGCGACAAGGGGTGCATGGACGTCTGCTCGATCATTCAACAAGTGTCCGTGAAGCAGCTGTGGACTTAGTAGGGAAGTTCATCTTGGTGCGACCAGAGCTGACGCACAAGTACTACGACATGCTAACGGAGCGAATATTAGACACAGGTGTAAGTGTACGCAAGCGAGTCATCAAAATTCTCAAGGATGTGTGCCTCGAACAGCCAGAGTTCGAGAAAATTCCAGAAATATGTGTAAAGATCATCGGTCGTGTCAATGACGAGGAAGGCATCAAGAAACTAGTTGGAGAAGTGTTCCAGAGCATGTGGTTCACACCCCAGAACAGCGAAGAGAGACTTCTGCAAAAGGTGCGCCACATCACTCATGTTGTAGTCGCGTGTCGCGAGATGGGACTTGACTTGTTTGAGCAACTGCTCTGTGGCCTCCTGAAGGACCGTGAAGACGGGCAACGCCGAGGTGTATTGGAGTCGTGCAGGCAGATAGTGGACTGCCTGGTGGAACGGCTGCTTCGACTGGAAGAGGGCGCTGAATCGTCACAACATTTAGTAGCCTGCCTTGGCACCTTGTATTTGTTTAGCCGCATTCAGCCACAGCTGCTCGTGCGCCATGCTCACACCATCCAACCATACCTAAGCATGCGTGTATCGGGCCCACAAGACTATCAGGTGCTGCAGCATGTCACTCGTTGCCTCGAGCTGGTGGTGCCTCTGATGGAGCACCCGAGTGAATCATTTCTAGCACAAATCGAAGAAGACCTGGCCAAGCAGCTCATTCGCAATGCCATGGCCATCCTTCCGGCCAGCGTTAGCTGCCTCAGTGCAGTGGTGAACCGTGTAACACACAACTACCCACTAGTTCGAGACATGTTTCACAAGTTCTTCATGCTATTGTGCTTGGTGAAGCGGCAGCATCAGGCTGGTCGTGATTACAGCCGCCAGAGTCTCCAACGTTGCCTCTACACATTAGGCCTGCTGTGCCGGCATTTTGACTTTGAGCATCTAGAACCTGCTCTAGATAGTACTGTAGAGTCTGCTGCTGCTGAAGACGCTGACCAGCCTCTAAAGCAGAGGGTATTTGCTGCAATGATGTACTTTACGGAACACGAAGTCGAGGACATTCGGCAGCGTGCACTGACAGGTCTTGGCTTCATGCTTGTGCGCCAGTACGATTTGATGCTTGGGCCTGAAATCAAAGAGCTGTACAAGCACCTGCTAAGCAGTCCCCTAGCGCCTGCAGTAGCAAGAGTGCAAGTGCTCAAGAACCTCACAGCATATTTAATGGAAGAAGAGGCCAAGATGATTCGCCGAGATGCTGAATGGAGCAAGCTGTCCAAAGGGGAAAACCTGAAAGAAATGGGTGACGTGTCCTCCGGAATGGCCAGCACAGTGGTGCAGGTCTACCTTAAAGATATTCTGGCTGCAGCTGCCCACCCCGACCAGGTTGTGCGTCGTGCTGCCTTGCAAGTATTGCAGCTGGTGTTAGGGCAGGGCCTGGTACATCCTGTGCAGATGGTCCCACACCTTGCCTGTCTGGGTTCCGACGATGATAAGCTGCTGCGTACAAAGGCCGACCAGTTGCTGCAAGACTTGGAAAAGAAATATCCGGGCTTTGTGCAGATGAAAGCCCTCGCAGGCATGCGGCTCTCTTTCGAAATGCACCGAACTTCCCAGCTGGGTTCTCTCGTACGTGGGTATCGCTGTCCAGAAGCGCCCGTCAGCCGTAATGGTTTCCTGTACTCCGTGCTTCGAGCAACGAGGCAGAGCAGGCGTGCCTTTTTGCTGGCCCTGCTCAAGCTCTTCGACGAGCAGGCGAGGGTGCCTCTGGCAGAGCTGCTTTATGTGGCTGACAACATTGTATACTTTCCATATCAGGTGCAGGACGAGCCACTGTTCGTCATGCACCATATTGATGTCTTGCTGTCTGTGTCAGGCTCCAACTTATTGCAGAGCTTTCGTGAAGCACTGTTGCCTCGCGAGGGAGTCACACGTACTGAAGAATACGACGAGGAAGATGACGACGACCTGGATGCTCTGACAGCGAGGCTCCCGGCAGATTTGGAACCTCTTGAAGAAAGCATGCAGGCAGCACAAGGCTGCATCTTGCTCCTCTTTGTAAAGCAAACTCTGAAGGATACGTACGGTTTTACAGACAGCCGCATTCAGCAGTATTCTCCCAACGAAGCTGCCAAAACGTATGAGAAGGCCCTCAACCGGCGTTCGGGGGTTCGGTTCAATCCAGAGCCGACGGTGCAGTTTCTGAAATCTGGGGACGAGGGACAGACTAGTGGAGAAGAGCTCTGCCGCCGCTATCTCGACTTCAAGCAGCTGATGCTGACCATCGACCCGGACGATGACGACGATGACCAGGACACGGGCCAGCCACGGCCAACAACAGCGGCTACAGCCACCGCGCCCCCTTCAGCCACAGAAGACGGTGCTGCTCCAAATGCAGGCGCCGCAACCAGCATCGGAACAGCCGCTCCCACCACGGCAGCGCTGCCCACAGTCGCCGTGGCCACCTCAGTGCCACGGCAACGGTTGTCGACAGCTGCCGTGACCCATCGCGGCCGGCCTCCGGGTCGGACATCTAAAGGTGCTGTTGCAGTGAGTGACAAGGCAAAGAAAAAACCTCGCAAAAAGCGAAAGCGGGTCATCTGCTCTGACGGATCGAGTGACAATGAGGACAGTGATCCGTCGTTCTGTGGGGATTGACTGTGTGTGGTGGCTGTACTTTCTTATGTAAAATGGGGCCTTGTACAGTTTCTGGGAAGGGTTGCGAAGTCTATTTTGTAGGGTGCAAACAATGGCAGAGGCGGGAGACTAAAAGACAATTGCTCTCGTCATCCCCTCCGGTGCGTTGTTTTTCTCCGCGGGACCATCACGACATGCCGCGATCTCTCCTCTCATCTGCATCCTTGCCTCGGGTGGTGTCTGCAGCAGTCGGTCTCTCCTAACTTATTTATTGTAGACAGTCATTTCAAGTTTTACTTTCATGTGGCTGTTGAGCCCTCACAGGCCAAGTTGCTTGCACACTGTCACCAACTCCTGATCTGTACATTGGCAACTCATCCTCCACTGTCATCTACAAAGGCGACCGTGTACATAGGACGTGTGTGTCTCCCCTGCTTCCATAATTCGCGCCCTGCATTCTTTTGTAGAGCACCAAAAACTAACCATGTTTGCAAACTATGATGTACAGGTTTATGAAGGTCATTGACCATCTCTTTAGCAGTTCACCTAGCTCATTTCTCCGTTCAGTTCAGTATTGAAAAAGAAAAGCTAATTACCTTCTGCTAAAAAAAGTTTGTGTTTATAAATTTCTCTAAAGTGACAAAGAAAATGCAAACAACTGGAGTTTATTCCAAGTTAATTGAGACTGCAAGCTTTCCTTGCTTTCTTTCTCTGTTAAAAGAGAGTTGAGACTTATTTATGATTTTTTTTCTATGTATATGACTTAATGTCTACCATTAAAAAGGCACTATTTGACATAAATGTTTGCATTCGTCTGTTCTTGATGAATGAAAATTCACAAGTGCTCTCAAAATACTGGAAGTTATTTGAAGTGAACAATGCTGGATGTTTCAACAAAATGTGCTCAGAAATCCTAATAGTAAGAGGATGGCAATATTTTCTCACCACCGCTGGTGTTAATGTTTGTGTGAAGGTAGACATCTGAAGCTGACTAGAATCATTAACTATGGCATGCATGTAATGGCAAACGTTAAATACCTATTCAATTATAGAAGAGAAGTGGTTCAATTAAGAGGGAGAATTCAAGCCTTTCTGTGAAGAGCCCATTGCTGCCTTGATATTTCCAAAACTTGGCCCTTATAAACTTTCAGGGGTTGATAAAATCTGACCACTATTAACCAAAAGTCTAGCACAATTGTCCCACTATTCCAAGACATCCAGGACAAGTGAGTTTCTTGAAATGGGTGTGCGGGCTGCACTTGCCACGATAGCATGCATGATGCACGTGCGTTGAAGAATGCAAAACTATCACCGTTGCAACTGTTAAAAACAGTGACACCATCTTGCTTGTCAGCTGTGCATGCCTGCATCGTCGAGCTTTTGTTTCGCTGGTGAATTTCGTCACTCCCCAAAAGTTACCAGTGGCCACTTATTGAAAATCTCATAACGGCGATGGGCTTTTTGCAGGAAGGACTTCAATTCTCTCGTTTGACCCAGCTGCCTATCTTCTCTAAATAAAAGTTATTTTAATTTTTATATTTAATGTGGCAATCATAGTCTGTTGCCACAATGTAATTCATAAAGGCAATGACCAAACATTGCATTTCACTAATTTTTTAGAACTTGCAGGCACAAGTCTTGAAACACCCTGTACTATATTGCGATCGGTGGATAGTTGGAAATGCTAGGAATACTACGTGAACTTACTATCATCAAATGTAGTTGGCTCAGAAGCCAAAGTATAGCATTGACAAGGGTTTGTCTAACAAAACCACAATCAAATTTTTTTTAGGCAAGAAGCCTGTTTAAAGGATCTCTGCAACAAACTTCATATTTTGCAGATGTGCACTGATAATTTATAACCTATTTAACTGTTTGAGAGCCAGCGATGTACGTGTGCAGTACTGCAAACAAGTCCGAAATGGTTGGTTCTGTCTGCTTGTAGAAAAAAAGAATATCACGTTTTCATCCTTCTTTTTCACAGCAGAGTAATCACCCTGTGATGATGCTGGGAATTCTTTTCTTGCGCCGCGGAACATCACTTTCCATTCCAGAGTTAAGCACCAATGCACCGGTATGCAACGGTAAGTTTGGTTTGGGGGGGGGCTTCACTGGTGACTTTCTGTTGTTGCGCTCGCTGAAATAGACATCTGTCTGCTTTCTGTCTTTGAGAGGGTAACTGACTGGTAATAGGTCGTTTATTGCCCCAAGAGGTGCAGTTGTGCAGAAAAGTGTTAATACATACAAACAATGCTATTATGCGTGGGTGTCTTCCTTCCTGATATGTGCAGGTTTTTAAGCCCGGGAAACATGTTTACACCAATGTAAATACTTTTTTCTTAAATTAAAAAGATGGGCTTCTTCCTCATTATTGTTTTTCATAAAGAAGTTGTACATCTAAAACCATGAAAAATCATTTTTTTGTCACTTCACAGTCGCTAAGGGTAATTTATTTTTCATACAGGTCACGATCCTGAATATGCGATAAAACAAAAAAGTCAGTCCTGGCCGAGTCACACTTGGCTCAAAAATTAAATTTTCGAAGACTTAACCAATGTGTAATGCCTCGCTTTTGGCCTTTTGAGAAGGAACAGATGAATTTTCATTTAATATTTGAGGCAATGCATGCTATAATTTTATCCAGTAATATATGTACAGCAAAATATACTTAACTCACACCTGCCAAGTCTACCGAATTTTGAATTTTCCGGGAAGCTTCCGGATTTTGACCGTTTCTTTCGTTTGTACGGTTGTTATGAAACTCTCCCGGAAATCGAAATTTCTGTGCGTGATCTGGTCGCATTGACAAAAATGCAGGTCAATCCACTCCAAGTTTTCTGCGGAACCGCCACATTTTATTATAAACAAGTTTAGAAGGTTTTCATTTAAACGTACAGTAGAATCTCAATGATGCAATACCGCGGCAGATATGAATTCGTGAAATTCTCCAGCCAAATTTCAATGTCCGTTGGGCCAATATTCAATTGTTCCGAACACCTTTCTTAATCTTACGGCGAGTAATATGAACTTTAATACGTACTTAAAACCGTCGAACGAAGGCCGGAGCAGCGTGCTTGAAGCTTCGGAAGTACGTGCCCAGCCAGTGCACGCACTCTTTCACAGTGTGTGTGTGTGTAATTGTCGTTTCCACAACCACTGTGGACGTAACCGCGATCGTTCTTGAAACGATCATCTATGGCGACGACGTAACTGACACAACCTCGAAAGTGTGCGCACGTCCAATGCTTGACCAGTCAAAGCAACGTTGCCTTCTGCAAACCATGTGGACAAATCCGTGGCAGATGTGATGACAAATAGCGTAAAACGACTTAGTTTTGAAGGCACGTGTGCAGCCAGCGCACTCGGACTAAAAACGGAACTACCACTTGCCACAGCTGCCGCCCACGAAACCGCAGTTGCGGCGATGCGATAGTGATCTACGAGCTGGGAGGGCACACAGCGTTAGATTAAAGGCAGAAAAAACCTAAAAAAAGGCTAGAAGCGCTTTGGCGTTTCTGTCTAAAGAATCTAGTCGCGAGCAGAACTTTGACCCGCGCTTTCGCGGCAGCCAGATGTGCTGTCCCCTCTGTTCAAATGTTTCAGGAAGATATACACGAGTTGTTTTGACAGAAATAAATCTTCCTAGATGTTTTAGATGACACAAAATTTTGGGAGTACTTGCGCTCCCCGATAGAGTTAGGCTTTAACCTTAGTGGGGAACCCTACCCTCATGTGTTCAGCCACTCCAAGCCATCATAAGACCGCAACGCCGATGTTGGCGCTTGCGATTGGGACCTCCCCCCAACTTGTCTCGTTTTTCGTGATGTTTTTGTTTTTTTTTGTGCATAATAAAGAGGGCAAATAATTGAGCACGACCTTCCCCTTGTTGCGGAAATCTCCCAGATCCAGAATTCTTGAACTTGGCAGGTATGCTTACGTTTATGGTGCTGTCATCTAGAACACTATAAGCTTTGCAAACACAGAACGAAACCAGTCTTTATGCGCCACATTACTTGAGCCACCTTCTGTCATTCTGTAAAACCTATCCCCCTGAAAGAATTTGTAAAATAGTTCCTAGATATTTGTCTTGGACAAGAATCCTTCCAAGTCCCAGTTTAGTCGTTCAGTAAATACTGGTAATTCTGTGAGCTGGCTCGCATCAGCATACTGTTCGCTCGCTCGCGACCTTCGGCGTCACCGTAGCTCTGGTCGACTGGGCTGGCCCTACGTCACCTCCTGTCGTCGACGGTCTTCGACGACAGCGCAGCTCTGACCTACTGGACCCGCTCTACGCCATCTACAGACGCCAACAACATCTCTCGCAAGTGTACCCCGTCGTCGGACTCCAGTGACCGTGTTTCCATCTCTCCTGTCTCTCCTATCCCCTCAGTTTGTTGGTGCTTCTTCTTCCTCTTTCCTATTCCTTTACTTCTACTCTTTTTTATCCCTCCTCACCCCCATCCCTTGTGAGCCCTGTGGCGGTGTCGCTCACTGAAGCAGACAATAACGGGGCTCACTTTTCTCTTCCTTTCTCTATCTTAAGAACCACTCGCATACTGTTCAGGCAGCATGCTATTGCAAGCATATTTAAACAACTTATTATAAAGAACGCTGCTTTAGCAACATCCCTAAACGAACATAGAGAACGCAAACGTAGCAAAGCAAGCTTTTTTTTTTTTTTTTTTTGCCGGCATTAACATGACTCAATTGTGTGCTTATAATGGATATTGGACAAACTGGCATATTTTCGTGCCAAACTCGGCTTCAATGGAAGTTCGTCGACCTGTTAATCTAAGAGAATGTCGTAATGTTACACCAACAGTTGTAGACTTCCATTAAGTTTCACTAGAGTTTGCAGTATGCCAATCGGCTGAAAAGTCTTGGCCTTTAACCTACTCCTTGACAAAAATTATCACAAATTATCGATTTTGGAGTGCTCTATGCAATCGCACATCAAGTAATGTGAAACACATTCAGAACAAACTGTTTCTTTTTTTTTCATCTAACAGAAAGTTGGCTTTCCTTGCATGGTTTGCAGTTTTACTTGTATTGTAATGAAAAATGTTTTTGTATCACCATATGAGCATGAAAAACAGAAGCAGGGGTTGACACAATGTGTAATGAAGAACACGCTCCATAGCAGTGGGTGTATGAAATACAGTAGATTCTCAGTAAACGTAAATCTGTTAAATGGAACTGTTGCCTCTGCAATGCTTGGTTTTTGGCTTGTATTCTGCACCCATGTTCACCTCTCAGTAAACAGAACTCCTGTTAAATGAAACATATTTTACCGGTCCCTTCAGGTTCCGTTTACTGAGAGTCTACTGTACCTCTACATGCCAAGTTTGGAGTCCATGGAGGCAAAAAGGGTTAAAGGTTGCAGATTTCAGATAGTGGCTAGTGTCTCAAAACAATTTGTCACTACCTATTGATAGGCATGTCAATCCAGGACTTTAGTCGTGGGCAACTGGCTTCATAGCAGTGCAATACTAATGTTGAGAGTTCGGATCCCACCTACGCAAAAGTGTAGTTTTTCGTCCACTTCAATTTCTTTCAATCACTACAATTTCCTTTCTTGGCTTAACTGTCTGTCCATTTGATTACTTTTATTTAATGTTGAAATATGAGTCCCACAGACCCTCACTTTCTTAATCCAGGACAGAATAAATATAGAGCATAAGGTATGAAAACAAAGAAGCATATATTTTGCTGCTCGATTCTTGTACAAAACTGATTGTAAAGCCCTAAGCACTTGATTTCTTGGTTCTTGCTATATCTTGTTGGGTATGAGACTGAGGAATGTGAGGGCACATCTGTACGTGTGCCCTCGTTCACCACTCTACGATGGCAGGCCTTCCTGTGCGGTGCCGAGAGCACGCTTGCCAAGCATCCTACGTCTGAAGTTTTCCTGTCGTCGCCTCTGCTTTGCCTGCTGCTTTTCAGAGCGAGGCATGGTGAATGTGATGCACTGAAACAGTTATTCCGACATGGATTTTCTGCGCCAAGATTCCACCAATGCATGTAAAAGCTGCAGAACCACCCTGGCTATGACTCGAACAACTTGATTTGCATAATACTATAATTCTGGTGAATCATAAAAGAGTTATTTTGATTTAGGTAATCAATTTTTCTCAAAAGGCTTGGTAAAAATCTTAGAATCTAGAAAAACAAAAATATCCTTGAAATTTAGTTCGAGTTTTTTGGAATTTTAACAAAAAAGCCTAAAAGCATAAATTAGCTGACAATGGCCACTAAGTTTTTTCGTGCAATACGTTTAAAGGCTGTTTCACATGCTGCGATTGCAGCGAAAAAAATCGTTCCGTTTCACATGGACCGCAATTTTCGCTCTGCGACTGGAGAGGCGAGTTCTTGCCACCGCTCATTGTGACAGACACGAATGTAATGTAATAATATGTGCATTATGATATCATGAAGTTACCGTAAACGGTAACGAAGGGCCCACTTGTTTCGTCATTTAAGAACACCTTCCAGTCTGAATTCATTTTAAAATGCACAGCATTGGCCATTACCGACACAAACACGTCGACTCTATTTCGACGGCTTGGCTGGATCAGCCCTATTTCGACGGGTCCCGACCAAAAATCGCTCCCGCCGTTGCGATCAGAGCGAAAATTTCCAACATGGTGGAAGCTCGCTGTGGACTGCTGCGGCGGGAGCGAACTGCCCTTTTTTTCGCTGCGAGTGAATTCGCAGCCTGAAAATCGCTACTTTTTGTGTCATGTGAAACGGCCTTAATCAAATTGATCCAGAGTTTGCGTAGCGAGAGTGCTTTTGCAATTTCCATGTTCGAAGTGGGAAACCAAGAGTTGTTGCACGATATTGCTATCCTAGTAAGGTATTCCCAAATAAAGCAGAGGGGGAAACTAAACGTTCAATAATAATAGTAAGCGATTACAATGATATATTGTACTTCATAATACCTCGCTTTAGTAAGAGGCCCTGCCTGTAGTGATGCATGTTATTGTGCTGAAGTAATGGGATGGGTAAGCAGGAGGAAAAGAGTGAAGCTTTCCCGCACGAAGCAGCATGCACAGCGATACCGAAACCAGTTGGCCTCTGCATGTGATCCGCTAAGGCAAGCAACGATTGCATACACCTATGCAGATTCGGTAAAATGTATTTCTAGCAGTTCCCATTTTCCTGCCAATTGCTTGCAAACATGCAATACTTTTGCGATAGGGCTCAGAACAATGACTCCTTTTTGAGACAGGAACCTGGTCTTACTCGATAAAAAAAGCCTCGCATGGGAGTCCTGGCATTACCAAACATTGTTAAAACGGGGGCAAGAATAAGCTTATGTACAATGATGCTCACTTGCTCATCCAGATAGTTTATCAGGCTCTTAGAAGATATCCTGATATTGGCTTGCTTGAGATTTAGTCGAAGCTTTTGGAAGTCAATAGGCTGAAAATAAGCAAGAAACACAACCACGATTGCAAGTTACAATTTTTTTTTAACGGTAAGATAGCATTCCATAATCGTCTCTTGCAAAGTGGCTGTGCTGACCGTGCTCACCTCGTACATTAAGATGCTCTCTGACAGCTCAGTGTTCTTGCGAAAGAACCGTCTCAGTTGTTCTTTGATATCAGTGTCACTAGTATCACTGCAGCTCCCATCTTCATCACTGCTCCTTGCAAGTTAGAAAAGAAAAGCCAAAAGCAAGCATTTTCTTAAGGTTAATTTCTACTGTGGCAGTGCCAAATTAACCCTACAGACAACTGAAATGCCGAAAAGCTATTGCCTCTGAACTAAAAGCATGCAATTAGTTAATGTGGTTAAACAAAAGGCACCAATGCTCAGGCAAGTGCATAAAAAAATGTGTAGGAATGACACCCATGGTAAATATGCAGCACAGAAGAAAAACTTGGCATAGTAAGTCTTTATGGAAAAAAAAAAAAAAATTGCATGCGCTATGCCAGCAGCACCTTCCGGTACTGCACTGGTCAGGATTCATGCTCGTGTACATGACAAAATTCAAAGGCTTTCAAGTGCGAATTTTCAAGGACCACATTGTCTGTTAGAAACCCAATTAACAGAGGTTCAGGGAAGGATGGAGGCTTGAAATACCTAAAATTAATTTTAAAAAGAGTAAGATGTCAAAACATGGCTCCGATGACATTTTATTTCAAGAAAGCTTTCAATCATAGTTTCTTAAAGCTGCATAAATAATCACTTTTAGTTGACACAAGACAAAAACTTTTATTCAAATAGAAAAAACAAAGAAACAGTTATTATGCAACGCCTTGTCGCTTTTTCTGAATTTTCATATCAGTATCCACTATCTCCTGCTGCTGGAACTCGGCAGTATTCCTAAGGTTATTTGACTTGATACATGTCAGGTCGCCAATTGTCCTTGCCTTTTTTTCGCATATGAGTGTGCTGTAGTTGTTAATTTCCTAACAGCGGCTTCTCGTTTTCTTTTTTGTAAGCATTTAGCCCTCCTCCTCAACACAACATTTCTTTTTCTGTTTCTCATCCTCCTGCTCCTGCCTTCTCTGAGTCACCAGAAATTAATGGTGTTGATTCTGTGAAGAAGCTACTGATGTTCTCAATTTTTCTGTTATAAGCACATGACATATGCCACCTGCTACATTTATGGCATCCGAATGACATTCTTGATGATTAATGAAAAATGATTTATGGCATCCTTTATAAAATAAAAAAAGGAAATTCAAGGATTTTCAAGGATTTGCAGAAATTACAGCACTTTCAAAGCCTTGAGAACGAACTTTTCAAATTCAAGAGTTTTCAAGGATTTAAAGGATCCGCATGAATCTTGCTGGTGAGTCTAGCTACAAGCCCTTTGTGAATGGAAAGAGCTTGCCATATCAATGAACCCTCAAACGAGTGACATATTGACCGAATGGCTTGTCAGATTAATTGACGGCAGGAATTAAAGTTTGCCGCGGCAATGACAGAAATGTCACTTCGGTGTCTTTACAGAAAAACAACTCTTTCATGAAAAGATATGTAAGTTATGCGCCTTGTTAATTACTGACATACTATGCCAATTACTAGTAAAAACTTGGAGTGTGCGTAGGCTTCACTTTTGAGAGTTGAATGCGATAGCATAACGAGGTGTTCGCATCGTCTTTTCATTCAGTTGCCATGCTTTGCTTCTCGGCGGACACTACAAGCGCACCGTGAAGGAAAGAACGACTGTATGCAACGTTGGCTGTTGTAAACTCTTTTTTGGTCATTTACTAAGCATAATTCCAAAGTACCCTACAAACCATAATTCCCCATTTTACAAAGTAGCAAAGAACCCATTACATGTCTAAGGCAATGTGTGTAAATACATTGCTGCACAATTTACCAATGCTGAGGCCGATAATGATGATGAATCATGCCTGAGCCCTTTGCATGGCTCAGCAGCTGTAAATCACTCGCTCATTATGCAATCCACATGGTCTTACGCCCAGTGAAATTCTGTGCAATGTATGATACATCTGCTAACGCGACTCCTCACCCAATAGGATTCCTCCACAAGGTCTTTTTCCGAAACATTTTCAAGCACTGGCATGCCTCTGTGATAGAATACTTGACTCTCAATCAGAATGATTGGGCTTGATTTCAGATAGAGCTGATATTCTTTGCATCCTAGAATGTTCTTGCTCATAGACAACACTGATGATGCTTGCAACATGGCTTTCTTAACAAAATACACATTCCCATTTTATAAACGCATGGTGACTTGTGTTTTCTCTTATTTTTCAACATCTTGCAATTCGACAGGTTTCCAAGCAGAAGACGACGACTGTGCATCAGTAGCGTCCCTCGGTAATCCTTGCTATGCTTTAACAAATCCCTTAATTAAGCAGTTACATAATAACAACGATAAAAAGTGTGCATCTCTATATAGTATCATTGCTCCCATATTTAACTAGTATTGCCAACTTAAATGTGATGTCAAGGCACCGAGCAAAGTTTGCAACAGTAAGACTAGGTATGATGAAATCGCTTGTAAAAAAGCATAAAGTGTGGGCGTGCATGTTTGGCTGCCTCAGCTGGAAAAAGCAAGAGACAATGCGTTATGACCCATCCACATTTTATGGCATTCAAAGCAGAATTGTTCACGAGGACATACTGTTATCATACTTGATTTAGAGAAGTTGAAGCTTGCTAACATTTTGAGATAACTGTGCAACTCTCGAATGGGCTGCTGTGGTATAGCATTGGTTCTTCTTTACTATACACACATAGCATTTTGAATGTTTCATAACTAAGCTCATCTGCACTCATGATCAGATGATGAGCTAGTGCAATGATCTCCATTCTAATGGCTATGCTCACATATGGTTGGGTTGTCTATGCAAACGTAGTCTTCTGTGCACAGGCAAGTTTCGAACTGAACAAAGTGACGTCACTGCAGTGCATGTGAAAGTGAGTAGCCATGCATGATGTGCCCAAGGCGACATAAACAAACATACTTTATTATTCCTACAAGCAAATCCTTCAACAATATACAATAAACATTACATTATTCGCACAGACATGTCGCAAAACTGCCCAGGGCAGCCCTTTAAGGTTACCTTGATGACAAACTGTAGTGAGAGGGTTCTTCATTAGCGCTGGAACTCCCGGAGAACGACTCGGGTCGGCCGCTTCCCAACATTGGTGCACTCCTATAGTCCCTATCGCCACCTGCATTCATGCCCCTCTTCGGGAACGTAATCCTCACGGGCGTTTCAGGAACCACTGCAAAGCATCATCGAAGAAGGGCACTTACCTATGTGCTGATACTAGGCATAAATAAGTTCTAAAATACTTATTCATGGTTTCTGCAGTTTGTGCTATTTATTCCAAACAATGCACAGCTATATCAAGGTCGTTGATCGTGCAACAACAGAAAGTGTACTAAACTTTTTTAAGAAGGACCAACCAAACTTTAGGCTAAGTTGGTTTTTTCCGTTCAGACAAAGATGTCTGTTACTGCTAACTATGACCCAAGGTACAGGAGCCACAGGCACGGCGGCCCATCTTTTTTGTTTCTTCAGTGTTCGACTGAGGGACATCAGTTCCTAGAAGCCAAGACTAAAAGCAACATTGTAAGCTCTGAATAACACTTGCGAGGAAACCTTGCAAGAGCATATGAATGATCTCACTGTATCACACTTTACAAGTGGCAATCAGTGCATTCTTTTGCTATTGCTTTACTGCCATCGTTTTCACACTGTCATGCTGTATACCAAAACATGTTGACAGCAATTTGTGCCACCATATTTAGACACTATTTATGTGAACAGTACAGTAGAACCCCGTTGATACGTTTTCAAAAAAAAGAATGCGGAGGATAAACGTGCATTCAGGAAAACGTACGATCCGAATCCAGCAAAAATTGAGGCTGACAAGTCCATATATAGGTGTATGGGCAAAAAAAACATTTATTTCTCAAAAACATGGTGCTTTTCTGCTGCTGCCTCTCACCCTTGGACAAGAAAAGCTCCTTCTGCAAACACTGTAGACCCTTGTCCACATTTTAATTGTTTTTGGTGCAAAAGAAGCTTAGTAAATCTTTTATCTAGGAAGGGCTTTGGCGAATTTAGCCAGTTGGCGCTCACTTTGGTTTCTGCCACTGCCTCGCATTGCCTTGTCCCCCTACCGCCTTTGCTGTGTCGCCCCCCCCCCCCCCCACCTCCGCAACAATCTCACGACACACTTTGCGGCTCGCAAGTCGGGATGTTGTCTATCAAAACAAACTCGGCGAATGATGCATCGGCCCCGGCGGAGAGCAACCTCTCCACAGTATTGTCGTTGATGTCACACGTCAATGCCGCAGGGTTGTTTTCGCTGCGTGATTCTCCGATGCAAGCTGCTGCCGAAGGACATCCAGCTTCTCCTTAACCGACACGGGCTTACGCTTCCTCAACACCATGCTAAACGCAACTGTCTCAAATCCCGAACTACTGAGTAACGTGCAGTCTCGCACAGGGCCAAGCAGCCCCGGCCTGCATATTTTCAATTTTTCTTTCTCCATGAAATAGTAACAATGAGGCTCCGATGATGACTCGCATTGGGAGACGCTCATTTCTGCTGGAGATTGCCCTGCAGAGTTGCAGACACCCAGATAACACAATAGGGCACGCATCCCCCTCAAATGACAGGGGGAATAGCGTGGGGAGATAATCGTGTCGCGTTCGCATCTTTCCCACTGAAAGGTGCGTGGCTAACATATTTATAAATACTCACGGCTTTGTAAATCTTCTAAAGGAAAAACGTGATGGCAGACGCCAGCTCTGCCTAAGACGGGGTCGGGAGAGGAGGTGTTGTGTAGCGGAGGCAGCACGTTCGTCTCGTGCCGAATCATGGCGAACTGGAGGTGACCGACAGCGTATCCATTCTTTGTGCCACATAGTTATCTGTAGTGTTCTCCTGTGGCTGTTGCAGCCATGGAGTCTGAGCAAAAGTGTGTGGGATGATTGCATTGGGATGATTGATCGTGACAATTGAGCGCAGCAAAGGATCGCCATCGCCGCGCGGTGGCAGTCTGCCACTTGGTGCTTCACAAACACACATTTTTTTTTTTTTTTTGCGCACCTTAATGAGATTTTATGCCTGCGAAACGCATCATACGCCTACAGTTTGCCGCAATGCTGAACGTTGCTGCTGAATAATTGTATTTTCTGGGAACATATGACATGGTCACTGTTAGGTTTGGCCTGGAGATTCGTCTCTCAATCCCGTCGGCGCCCGGTCTGAGGGACGCTGTCAGGTATTTGAGCGATTATCTAGACCAGGCGGCGGGCAGAGGCGAGTTCCCGTCCTTCAAAAGCGGACCTTTTGTCGTCGCTTCAAGCAGAAGCGGTGACTAATGGACTCGGCGACTCATCGGGCGACGGCAAAGCTGGCGTGGCCGGCGCCGGAGCTGACAGAGGAGCGGTGCTCCCTTTTGATCCCCAATCACCAAGCCGACCGGCCGACTGCCTATGCTCGTCAGGCATTGTACGTGCTAGCCGGAGGACCAAGACGTCGTGTCGCCAAGACGCCGTTAGCCGTTCGAGAGAGGCCAACAAAGACGGCGTCTTCCTGAAAGAGACCGCGACGGACAGCGCACGCAGATCGCCCCGCTAATTGGGCGAGCTGTGCAGTGGACCCTTTGAAGTATGCGGCCAGGATCGTGGGAACTCTCGACTAACGGCACACCCACGACGAGGAAGAGCCCTGCTGGCGCCAGCACAGTGCAGTGTTCATGTGGACCGTGCATGTTCGCCCTCCTCACCTGTGTGTGCGTGATTGGTGTTCGACTCGGGGAGGAGGAGCCCGACAGGCCATAAAACGACGAGGCAGAGTGCGGAACCTGTCTCTGAACCTGGCTCTGAACCTTGCTCTGAACTATGTAACGTTCAACCACCACGCTCGTGGTTTGTGAAACCACTATCCCTTCTTTTCTGTAAATATGTGTAAATAATGTCATAAACCATGTTCCTGTTTTTCGCATCCTCCAACGACCTGCTTCCTCCTTCGTCAACATAACAACTGGTGGCAGCGGTGGGATGCCATCATCCTTGCGACCTTCCTTCCGACTGCAACAACTGGTTGGCAGCGGTGAGATCGACTTCACGACATGGTGCTGTGCTGTGGTGAGTGCTTGGTCTTTGCTTTGACTTTCCAGGCTTCAATTGTGCGAGTTTATTAGAAGCTGGATTGTGTGTGGATTAGGGAGATTACCGTTTCTGAGTTCTGAGTTGTAGGGATCCCCTAATTATGTGTGAGATGCAGGACCAAAGTACAACGGCAATCATGTCGTGGAAGGCAATGCTAAGAGATGAACTTTTGCTTGTGAGTAAGCATCTAGGCATTGAAGTAGAGGAAGGAATGGGCAGGACAGCTATTGTGAGGCTGATCTCGCAAAAAGACAGTGAGGTGAAGACACTGCTAAAAGATGGTCTTTTGTACATTTGTGAAGACCTTGGTATTAAGATTAAGAAAGGAATGGGCAGGTCAGAAATTTTAGAGCTAATTTTGGAAAGCGCCAGTGAGGTGGATATTGGATACGCGTTAAAAGCTTTAAAAGGGTTGGAGGAACGGAAACGAGAGGAACGCGAAAGAGAGGCACGGAGAAGGGAAAGAAAAGAAGAAGAAGAAAAAGAAAGATTGGAAGGACAGAAAGAAAGAGAGCAGTGGGAGGAAAGCCTGAAATTAAAACAGGAAGAGAGAAAAAGATCAATACAGTTCCTTAGAGCGTCTCAAGTAAATTCGAGGATCCATGCATTCGAAGAGGGGGAGGATTTAGAGAGTTATCTAACCTCTTACGAGAAAGTTTGCAGAGAACTAGAGCTCGACGAGGAATATTGGTCTTTCGCCTTATCGAGTGTCCTTTCGTGCAAATTGATGGGTAGGTTACTATACCTTTCCGAGGAACAGTTCAATAGGTACGATGTAGCTAAGGCAGCTTTACTGCGGTGCTTCGGCATCAGAGTTGACAGAAAGCGAATAGAGTACAAGCTCACGAACACTCCCGTGAAGAACGCGCGACGTTGTGCTGGTAGTAAAACCAAGCCTGAGAGAGGTCCGCGTGTCTCTTATAGCACCAAGGTAGATAGTGAGCGAAAATGGGAGATAGAACAATGGGAGCGAGGTGAAGAGCGTGAGCGAGCACTCAGCCTAGTGATTGAACTGTCGGAAGAAAAAGTCGAGGCAAGGCGGCGGAAGATTCAGCCATCCGCAAGTGTAGCGCACGAGAAGTGCGAGGTGCAGCCCAGAGTTTTAGAGAAGGCTAGCACGTGTGAAGAGCGCAGCAGGTTCGAAGACAAACCAAATGTGAGAGCTGCGAAAGATGCTGCGCTGCGTAGCGAGGCCGACGAAGGCCAGAGCGAATGTGACGAGGTGCTGTGCCAGTTAACTGTTAGCGAAACAGCTAGGATAGCTGTAGAAAAGCTGGTACAGACCTCAACTGTGTTTGTCGCAACGGTGGATCTTGCAAATGAGGTCGAAGACATCAGGAACACCGGAGAAAGCTCAGGAAAAGCAGCGAAAACAGAGAGTGAGAAGAACAGTGTGGTTGTAGGCAGCTCCGAGCAAGACGAGCGAGATTTTGTGCGGGAAAGTAGCTGCACTGTTTCTGAGAGCGTCGAGCTGTCCGCCGATCTAGAGTGTGGAATATGTGATTTTCTCGAAAATCATTTAGACGGCGCGGGTTTGACAGCGGACGAATACTGTGAGAAAGCTGACGAGTGCAGTGAGAGTGTTAGCGACCTTGAGCTGCGAGGGGTAGGCTCAGAGACGAGTCGCAGAAAGCGGCGCAGACGCAAGAGACGTCGCAAAGTCGCGAGTGAGACAAGCAGCTCTACGCATGTTCAGAAAAGTTTGAAGCCTATTAGCGCAGCAAGCAGGACTAGGCATTTTGCGTCAGCGTCAAAGTTCATTTGTATGCGTCTGAACTGCCGGACGAAAGAAAAGGGGACAGCGGGTCCTTTGCAAATGAAATCAAATGGAAGGCGCCAGTTTCGTGGGGTGCGTGAGCACAAGGTTAGCGCAAGTCAACCGGCCCGACAAGGCAACACTGCCGAGAAATCAAAGTGTCGAAGCAGTAGGGCAGGTGGTGCAGAAGCACCCTTGATCTGTAAACCCATCGATGACGCGAATCGAGGCCAATTTCCTAACGGTGCAGGAAATGTTGGTCGCAGACGTCGCCGTAGACAAGTGAAGGGTACGCGCGCGACAAAGCGAAGGCACGAAGGAGGATGCAAGCATCGGGGAAAAAGGAAAGAGGGTGGCTCATCGGCCAGTTCAGCGAAGAGGCCTTTGTGGCGGGAAGTAAGGCGCCAGCGGCGAAAGGGTAGACCACAGCGCGCATTCGCGCAACGGAATGCGCGCCGGAGATTAAGAGCTTTGCGGGGACGGGAGTGTCGAAGGGGTCCTACAAGAAAAGCGACAATAGCTAAACACCGCTCGGCTAGACCTAAGAGGACACCGTCACTCTTTCCCTTGCATTGCTCGGGTTCCCTCCGCCAGATTGACAGAAGTCGGCCGAAATCGCAAAGGAGGCGTAGCGCTGCCGTTCAGCTTGTAGCACTTACGCGACGTTGCCTCGGGCGCCCTCGAAATCCGCCAAGTCCTCGACCGCCACGTGTACGACTGAAGAGGGAGCGACGGCTGTAGGCTGGAGAGTCGGACACAGGAGTTTTTTTGGAAACATATTTGTTTGTTTATATTTGGTTTTAAAGTGGTGTTCCTGTGTCATCTCCACAGCTAGTTTGCTTCAAAATACTTTTTCTTCCCTCTAAATTTTGTTTGTGTGTAAGCTTTGTCAAAATTTTGAGTTAAGTTCTTAAGCGGTATGCGGAAGCAGTTACCCACATCAGTCAACCGACTGCGTGAAAGGAGTTTTTAAGATAAGAGCACGCATGTCGTAATTGAAGATTTGGTACGCCCGCTAAATTTTAAAGAGTGATGGCTATAGGTTAGAGCGATATCACCTATGGTTAGGTGTTTGATTGGTGTGCTGACGCTCTTTGGATGAGAGTATGATGTCGTGCTAGGGCGCACAGCAATGTGCGTTCTTTAAAAACATGGGCTGACATGAAACTACATCCAGCAAATGAGCGTGTTAGTACACCAGGATTACTTCATTTTGTTGTTTTAGTGATTGCTTATAAGGATCATATGATCGCTTTAGCTGAGGGAACTGCGTTCACCAAATTTTGCGACTAGATATATTTCAGGAATTTGTAAAAATGCAGTTTGATCTGTTGTGAGCGAGTTTTCGTTGGCGCCAGAGTGTCCTCCAAGTAGGCACTCACGACTACCTTTTAAGTTTGTAATGAGAGAATAGAAAATGCGCCCAGTTACCTTTTATAGGTTTAGGCTGCCTTTGTGCGGAATTTAGGTAGTTGTCTTTCATGAAATTAGTCATGAAGTTAAATGTGAGTTACAACTTATTAGTGCGGACAGTGGGAGAAAACTAGTTTTGTAAAAATGGGATTACGGTTATAGGGGGCCAAATGATGTTCGCCTTTGTGTGCTTTTCTCACACGGCAAATAGTTCCATCTTTGGTAGGCATCTCCACGTCCATGATTGTTGTAACTTTGGCGGCACAAAATTGTCTCAAAATTTTAGCGTTCAGGTTTCTCTTTTGTTTGTGTTGAGAAGCCTGGAGGGTTTGAAGCGGGTCCAATGTGCTTGGCTGCGGCATGGTATTGTGTTGTGTGGTTCGCCTTGCTGTTGTCGACCATTGTGGGCTGGTTTGGGAGTGGTTTCGAGTTTGCAGCTGGAGAGAGAAAAGCCAGGCCATCGTCCTCGTCACCACCCATTCTCTTCGTGCCCAGCGGTTGGGAGCGCTGGCCAGCCGAGATTTTCCGGGCGGCGGAGGAGCTGTTAGGTTTGGCCTGGGGATTCATCTCTCAATTCCCTTCGGCGCCCAGTTTTACCGACGCTGTCAAGTATTTGAGTGATTGTTCCAGACCAGGCGGCGGGCAGAGGCGAGTTCACGTCCTTCAAAAGCGGACCTTTTGTCGTCGCTTCAAGCAGAAGCGGTGACTAATGGACTCGGCGACTCAGCACTATCGTGGTCTCGAAGGGTCACGTCGAGGTCCCGAGGAATCCGAGAAGCGAGCCTCCTGCGACTGCTGCAGGCCTTTGCAGTTAGCCACGCAGCATACGCGGGGGCCTTTCACAAGTGGACGGAAGCGGAGAGGAAGCGAATCGACGCGGCCATCCGCAAGGCGTATGCGGGTGCCATGGGCCTGCTCAACGGCACCAAGACGACGGCCTTGCTATCTCTGGGAGCGCACAACACGCTCTCGGAGATCGGCGAGGCCCAACGTACTGCTCAATTGACGCGCCTGGGCCGCACCGCGGTCGGCAGGCGGCTGCTGGAACGAGTGGGCCTGTCCTCCCCCGAGGAACAGGACCACGAAACGTCTCCACTCACGGAGTCAACCATGCGAAGACTGGTGGTGTATCCGCTGCCAAAGAACATGAGTCCCGGCGAAAGCGAGGGACGACGAGCGGCGCGAGCCAGGGCGCTGCTGCTGCAACATCAGAACGACGAGGGCGCCGTCTACGTGGACGTGGCCAAAGTCAAGAACAAGGACGCCTACGTGGCGGCGGCGGTCGCCGCAACGACGGGCAAGATCGTCACGTCATGCAGCGTGCGTACGCGGAGCGCGAGCCAGGCCGAGGAGATGGCGATAGCCTTGGCGGCGCGCTCCCCGGGCGTGCGGACAATACTCAGTGACAGCAAGACGGCCATCCGTAGCTTCTCGCGCGGAGCCGTGTGCGGGGCGGCTGCTAGGGCGTTGGCAAGCGACGAGTCCAAGTCGAGGCTGACGCTAAAATGGTTCCCGGCTCACATGGGTAGGGACCTGATACCAGGATCTCCGAACCGCAACGAGGAGGCGGATGCCGCGGCCCGTGGTCTCGCCACGTGCCGGACCGCGGCCGCGCCCGCCTCCGAAGACGCGACGGCGACCGAAGAAGAAGGCGAGGAGCAGCTGCTCGATTACGGCGACATCCTCGCGTGGTACAGGGAGCAACGGCGTGGCTTCCCGCCTCCGCACAGGGATCTTACCCGGTGGGAGGCGGTGAGGTTGCGCCAGCTCCAAACCGAGACTGTGCTGACCCCATCGCTAGCGCGACACGTGTGCCCCGAACTCTACGTGAGTGAAATGTGCAGTGTGTGCGCGAGCGCGAGAGCCACCCTGGCTCACATACTCTGGGGATGTGATGCAGACAGCGCGGACGGTCCGGTGTTACCGCCGCAAGTAGAACAGCGTGTGGGGTCTACGGACCCAGAAGACCAGCGAAGGGCCGTCCGGCAGCTCGAGGTCGCACTGGCGCTGCAAAGGCGAAAGGGGGACACCCTCAGTAACCCGAGCGGCGCCGGGGCACGAAGGCCTTGAGGTCTAGGCCCGCGTGACATTAGGACTTCTAGTGTAACGTGAGATAGGGTGAACCCCACGCCCTGCGCGGCCGGAGGGAATCCCGCATGCTGGAACCCAATAAAGTTTATTCTCTCTCTCTCTCGAAGGTGTTTATTCAGCGGAGCCACCAGACCAAATCTTTGGACGAAGAATATGCTCATAACGATGATGATTATGTACAGGTGAAGAGAATGAAGAACAAATGCAGTGAATATTGTGCTCATATTTTTCCAAGTAAGACACAATTTTCTTTAAGGGGGGACACGGGTCTTTGGAGCCGAAAAATCGCCAAAAAGCAATTTTTTGTAAACAGCATTTTCAGAAACTACAGGTATTTTTTTACAGGTGTACTGACTTTCATATCTCTCCGATCAATATTTTAGCTGTAATATTAAATTCCTAGTCCGTGCGCGTGCGGAATTCGCGCAGCTCCGTACACCAAAAACCAGTTTTTCATAAATTCGTAACTCCATGTCCACAGCTGCACTCGCGGCCATTTTGGTATCGTTTGAAAGAGCAGTTTTTCGCCTTAAAATTCCCGCCACTGTGGCTTCTGTGCGTTTATTGGTTGCGGAGAAAACAACCATCAAAAAAGAGTAAAAACGCATGCTACGATTGGTTGTTTAGTGCACGTGACCGTTTCTCAGAGCATGATTGGCTGAAGTCGGCTTGTGGCGTCTGCTCTGGCTGCGTTGTGCGCGCTTTGCTGGCCCCCGTCGGCGCCATTCCTGAATTCTGCGATCGACGATGGAGCGGTGTGCGTCGGCGTCTCGAGCGGGAAAGTTCCACTCAGTGCACAGATTCGAAAAGAAAAGAAAAAAAAAAGCCTCATCGCTAACACCACGAAGCGTCGGGCAGCACCAGCAGCGAGCGTCGAGGACGGCCGGTCATCAGCGCCAAGCATCGCCGCCGCCGAGCCGGCTGGTGTAGGCCTAACGGCTCCACCAGCGTGTGAAAGTGCGAGTGGAAGTGGCCGCGTTCGCATTGATACAAAAATCCTGCAGCCAGCAGATTTGCACGAAAATGCGAGAAATGCCGAAGCCAAGCTACAAGAGCTGGCGTCAATTTCAGCAACGACGCCAAAACAAGATCGCCTGGCTGCTGCCGGTGACGGTGCCGCGGCCGACAACGTGAGCTTCGTCGTCATCAGCTTAGACTGTGTGAATGACTTGTTGAGGTGTGTGAATGACTTGTTGAGGTGCGTGAAGTGTAAAACTTGCGGCGGTGATGTGAATATCAGCAAATGCGATCGGGAGTATGGTCTGGCTGTGAAGCTTTTGATTACGTGCGTCAACTGTGGCGACATTTCGTCAGCGTGGAGTTCGCCGCGTGTGGCCGGGGACCAAAACATAAACCCATTCAGCGCCAACATCCTCGCAGCGCGTGCAATGCAAAGCACCGGCAATCGTCAAACGGCGCTCAACGACATTTGTTCTGCCATGAATATATCGCACCGGGGTCTGCACACGAAGACGTGGCAAAACTATGTGAAAAAAAAAACTGACGCCTGCAGTGGCCTCTGCTTCCGAGGAGTTGATGACCGAGTGCGCGAGTTCCGTTCGAGAGCTCTATCGCGAGCTCGGTACAAACATACCTGGCAACATCGCCGTTTCCTACGATGGGCCTTGGATGACTCGCGGACATTCTTCCCACATCGGCGTCGGAACGGTGATTGAGCTTTTTACAGGGTTTGTATTGGACTATGTTGTCTTGAGCAACTTCTGTGCAGCCTGTAAGCAGCAGCCTAAGGAGAACGACCCTTCGTACCAAACGTGGGTGGAAAACCACCAATGTCAAAAAAAAACACCAGCAAGAAAGCTGGTGAAATGGAAGTTGAGGCCGCACTTATCCTTTTCCGAAGGTCTCTCTCCAAACACAACCTCCGCTACACAACCGTGTTGTCAGGCGGAGACAGTCGGGCCTACCTCGCTTTGCAGGAAGAAAAGGTGTACGGCTACATGGACATCCTGAAGGAGGACTGCGTCAACCACGTCCAGAAGCGCATGGGGACAAACCTGCGAAAGCTGCTTTCCCAGCACAAGGGGCATGGCCTTGGGGGCAAGGGCAGACTCACTGGAGATTTGGTCAACAAGTTGACATCATATTATGGGTGGGCCTTGAAGTCCCACAAGGGGGATGTAGATGCAACGCACAGGGCTGTTATGGCAACCTACTTACATGTCACTTCACGTGATGATGCACCCAACCACAGCCTTTGTCCAACAGGCCCTGACTCGTGGTGCCGGCAAAATGCAGCCGAGGCCAAAGGACAGCCGCCGCCAAAGCACCGCTACAGCTTGCCCGCCCATGTGTGTGAAGCGTTGCTGCCTGTCTACGAGCGCTTATCGGATAGGAAGCTGCTGGAGCGGTGCCAGCGTGGCAAGACGCAGAATAACAATGAAAGCTTGCACGCCATGATCTGGGCGCTTGCACCAAAGGAGCGGCACGCTTCACTGTTTACTGTTGAGGCTGCTGTCGGTGAGGCAGTCATGAAGTTCAATGCTGGCTATACAAGAGCTGCAACAGGCATCCTCAAAAAGCTCAGCCTGACCCCTGGCCGGCAAAACTCGAAACGCCTGGCAGAGAAGGACAAGCGGAGGATGACGGCATCTGCTCGAAAGCATGTGTCGGCTGAAAATGTGAAGCAGGCCCTGGGAAAGCGCCACAGAGTTGACAAAGGTCAAAAGGACTATGTTCCTGGTGGATACTAGGCACTTGCTAGTGTAAGCATGTAAATATTTCCTGGTGTTTCTCATTAAATTTGACGTTTTGTGTTTTTGCTCATTTTCTCAAAAGCTGAATTTCTGACTTCTTGCAAGCTTGCCGAAGCAATATCTCAGCACTGCGGGAAGATAGAGCTATAATTCTTTTTTTAGGACAAAGCCAATTGGGTGGTGTTTGAAATGTAGCAAACAGATTTTTGAAATTTCTTTCGAGCGAATTTTAAATTTGCTTTATTTCTGGGTGACTGGTGGCACTATTTCAAGTGCTCAAGTTCAGTTAGCTGTAAAATCTCTTACAAGCAATTGATCAAAAAACTGCTTGCTATGTTGCAATCACCAGTGTTTCTAGTATCTGACATATGCAGATTATAGTTTTTTTATGAATACTTTTTTTTCTATTGTTACGGAAAAACATGGCGGATTACCTCTAATTATCTTGAGAACTAATTGGCTGATGGAAAAAATAATTGCATATTTCAAATCAGCAGAAAAAAAGCAACAAGACTGGCAAGTTTCGTTAAGTTTGCTTAAAAAGTAAGCGAAATTGTTTCAAGACCCATGTCCCCCCTTAATGAGGTTTTAGCGTAGTAGGTTCTGTTACCAACTATAATCTCATAATCAGCAATCATACACACAATAGTTTAAAGAAAAGCACATGTTCATGTTTGTATTCCTTTGAAATATGAAGTACTCGGCAGCAACCTTTACGTACGTGGATGAGTCTCATCGTATATGTGGTTCAGGACGTTCACAGCTTGCTTCCGCGGCAGCCTGCGCACACCATACTGCTGAAGCTGGTCTCGCAGCTCAGGTGTCTGCATGGCGCCATAGTCTGGCAGAGGGGTCACCGGTGTGTAGGCGCGACTCGGTGCTCCAAAATATTGAGGCAATGACACAGGTGTGTGTTCAAGACCAGTGGGAGCCGCTCTATTATCTGCACCTGCGTAGTGATTAAGGTGACAGAAAAAAAAATGGTTAGGATGGCTTGATGGTCTAGTTAATAATGCATTATGAAAAGCTACAGTGCTCGTATAGACGGCGACAATGGAAGGATATACAAGCACTGTGTTTTATGTATACTTATGTCGTCCCAGTCTATATGTGCACTATATGTGCCTTTCACGTTGATTTAACTACCCAGTTTCGGTAACTTCCTCTATGTTTCACTTGTTGGCAGCTGGTTTTCAGATGCATTTTTAGAGCAATATAACTGGAAGAGGCAAGGAGGAGAAAACACGTTAAAATGTTATCCTTCATGATAAGCTTGCCACCCCCAACAGTGCATCCAGTTTTTGTAAAAAAAAAAATGATGCGTTCTTCATGCAAATACGTTGTGCATCTCCCTCAGAAACTTTTGATTTGTTTTGTGCAAAACTGTGGGTACTGAACTTTTCTCGTACTGCATTATTACTATTGCTACGGTAAGCTGGTTTCAACACAAGTAGGTCTACAGTACTGAAAATGTGATGAGCTGCTACACACTTTACTTTACAGTGGGTACCAGAACCACCATTATTTTCGGGCAACTAAACACGATAACGAGAGAAATACCAGTAGAAGCTTTGAACACCCACAGAAATGCTTAATTGTGTTCCAGTCAACCGTCTATTAACATACCAGACAGTGAACAGGCTTATCTTGACTTTTCTTTGGCACTGGAAATATATCGGAGACAATCACATGCACGCCTGGCATGACCTGGGTGTTTGTTTTCTTCACCACAGCTTTCTCACTTTAGATTTACGGCCTTCCTGCACCAGAAGTGGTCTGGTTTCTCATTTGTTCTTCAGTTGTTGTGCACACATGTGCTTCATTGTTCCTTTTACCTTATTGTGAACAATAAAAGCTAGCCATTTCCTGATAACAAATTTTAGTTTGAAGTAAATGCTCATCTTGTCCAATTTTTTACGTGTATCTTGTGTTTTGCCCTCCCAAGTACCTCCGCGGACAATTAGCGTATTTACTCACGTAATAAATCCACCTTTTTTTTTTTTTTTCAGAAACTTTGACGCCAATTTGGAGGAAGGGTTCATTACGCGGAAGAAAAAAAGTCGCAGGAGTTATAACAGCGAAGATTTCGCGTGACGGCTTCGCTTGTTTTGGCCTGAGAATTGCGCGACAACTATTTTTTGTAGCCAGAGCTCTTTCCGTTTCCTCCCGTAATAAAAGCGCACGAATCGATGCCCAAATGTCGTCCAGCCACTCAGTTTCCATGCTACAGCGCATGATTGATTGATATGTGGGGTTTAACGTCCCAAAACCACTATATGATTATGAGAGACGCCGTAGTGGAGGGCTCCGGAAATTTAGACCACCTGGGGTTCTTTAACGTGCACCCAAATCTGAGCACACGGGCCTACAACATTTCCGCCTCCATCGGAAATGCAGCCGCCGCAGCCGGGATTCGAACCCGCGCCCTGCGGGTCAGCAGCCGAGTGCCTTAGCCACTAGACCACCGCGGCGGGGCATGCTACAGCGCATGCTGTTCATAACCCGCTGTGTAGCTAGCGCACCGGCCGAACGCGCCCTGTGCAGCACGTGTCTCAAAAAAGTTCACAATAACAAACCCGAGAACGAAAACGCAGCGTCGGATGGCAGCACACAAACGTTGCGGTAAACATTGCGGGTGCACGACGCGCCATCGTAGCAGTTGCGCTTTGCAGGGTCTCCAAGATGGCGTGCGTGTGGCGTGTTTCTATGCCGCGCACCCACCATTCCGGAGGCCACGCGCTTTGTTTTTGTGCCGCTGTGCTTGCGTGGCACTATCAGCATGGAAGTTTCTCCTCCATTCGACAGATGGTGCTTTGCCGCAAAAGGCGCGACTTTCAAATTTTGATTAACGTCATCCGCACTCACGCTGCTGGCAACTGTTTAGCATGGTTGCAAAACTACGTTTTGACTTTTATTGCGTTGTTATTTTGTGATATAATGGCTTGTTTGAACGTTGTTTCGATGGTTAATCGCACTGGATATCATATGGAAATAAAATGAACAGATAAATTTTTGAAAAGTTTTTTTGTTTTTTTCAAGAACCAAGGTGAGGGATGTGTTCATTATGCGAGTGGGTTCAATATGCGAGTAAATACGGTATGTAGCAAACCTTCTTGGGCAAGCTGGCTGATTCACAATAAAGCTATTCTGATGCAAAAAAACACAGAGGAGAGGTTCTCCCCTTTTCTCTCTGTGTTCTTCTACCCTCTCCTGTCTGTGTCCAAACACCACATGTCCCACGACACGTGGTGTTTTGTGGGGAAGAGCTTTTGATTTCCTATGCGGAGGACAGGGCATATTGTCCATCCTCTTCTCATTGTTTTCGCTCTTTTGCGCTACCATGGCTTCATCGGGATGCACAAATATGAGGATTTTTTCAAAAACACAGGACATAAAATGCCTTGGCTTGAAAAAAAAAAAAAACACACACACACAGGAGGAAACTGGCGAACAGTGTGATAGCCTCACCTCCCTGCTCCTCAAAAAAGAAGGAGTCGAGCATCTCCCGAGGAACCTCTTCCACGCCGGCTGCTTTGGCAGCAGTGGGTGACTGGCGGTCCCACCTCGAAGCAGAGGGTGGACGACGCTCGGGAGGAGCAGCGTCCAGCTGCACCCCGTCGTCGAAGCCATCCCAGACACAGTCCCACACATCGTCCGTGTCCTTGCACTTCTCTCCGCTCCCTTGAGAGCCATCCTGCGCCGCAGTTTTATCGACATCACTGTCTCGCTTCCGCTTTGCCTCCTGTCGCGAAGGCGCCCTTTCTCTGTCTTCCATGTCCTCGTCTCCTTCTGTGACGTTGCCCACACTTGAGGCCGAATCATTGGACTGCCCAAAGAGCTCCTCCGAGCAGCTGTCACTGTCCTCGTGGGCCGATGCTGTGCCCTCAGCGTGGTGATCCGTCTCTTCACCCCTGGAGTCATCGTGACGACCCTCGTCACGGTGGTGGCCATTTTCGTCAAGGTCCATCCACGCTAGCTCGTCTTCAGATTGAATGGGACTGGTGGGAGCAGCTGCAGCGAAAGGAGTTCCCGGCCGTCGACGAATCTGCTGCGAGACTTCTGCGCTGCTCTGTTCCAGCAAAGACCTTGTTGTTGTCTGCGTTGTCAGTTCCAGACTAGCGCGAGGTGGCACAGGAACCGGTACAGTCTCACTGGTGAGCTCCATTGCGTCCTTGGAGCATTCGACACCTTAAAAAAGTGTTCAGAAGCCACACAGACTTAATTTTGCAGAAAACCGAGCAAGTACATATTTTCCATTCTTTGAATGCACTTCCCCAAGCAAACGTTTAAAAAGAGAAAGAAAGAGGCTGGAAAACGGCTATTAACTACTGTATTGACACAAACATAAAATAACAGCAATGAAAGGAAAGACTTGCTAGAGTATTGCACCTCTAACATTCCCTATTGTGCAAGAACATTGTGGCATTCTTTTTCATGTTTTTAGAAATAAGTTTTAGTTAGAACGGAAGCAATACTTTATACAAGTTGTGAGCAGCCATTCTCATGTTACACGTCTCATTTCATATTAGCATGACCTTGCCAATTAGCAAATCTACTTCATACACTGGCTAATTCACAGAAATTCATTTCCTAGACATGGCTGCTGATTCAAATTTAATGTGGCTCGTTTTCACCATTTCACATAAAGAATTGTTACATTGCCAGTTGATGCATTCTCAGGTAAGAGGTGCGATAAACCAAGATAGGCACATGAAGATTACATTGTGGTAAAGATTGGTGACACACCAAAATTACTGCTGCAAATGTGCTGCCTCTAACAGCCGAACCGCCGTGTGATCAATATACTTATATACTATATTGTCATGGGAATTACAAATACACGGTAGACAGAAGAGAGTGTACGTACAGCATTTACTAGTAAATGTGTCACCAAAAAGCTAGCAGCATCTCGCACGGCGAGTGAGCGTCTTCATCATTTCGTCTGCAACGGCAAGGTTATGCCCACTACCTCGTAACAACATAAAAAAACCTTTCACCCTTTTCTGCCCATTGACAGTGCGTACTGTACTGAATATGTTACATTGAATAGAGATTTGCTAACAACAAACTAAGAAGACTCTTACAACCCAGAATTTTTCAGCACTAACATTGTTGGCACTTTGATTCGTTTTTGCACAGAATGTTGAAGCTAGTGCACTAAGGTGAAAGTTTTATTTATTGCGACAGCAACCATGTGAACACTCTCAACTTAATTTTGCCGCCGGTGTCGTCATCACTTACCGTATATGTATCTACATATATTAAAAGGCAAGAATGAAATATAACCCAGAAAAAGACTGGAGCACGGAATCGAACGTTGGACCTCTGAATTGTGAGCGTGCGGCCACTGAGCCACGAAATAGCACCTCCTTCAACATCCAAACAGCAAGCTATCTATATGTACCACTTACCGCTGGCGATATACCTCTCGGGAGGAACTATCGTGTTTTCAGCATTACCAGCAAGATGGCGCAATGAGCGCGCGCCGCCACATCGTCCGGACGCGGTGGCGCGCGCTCCCATCTCCCATGCATACTTTGCCCCGCAGGAGAGGGGTAGGCAGGGTGGATGCTCACGTGTGTGCTTGCTTATCTCTCGGTGGGGACAATTGTATGCCTTGGGCTTTCACCGAAACAATACTGTTGTTACCAGGTGCACAAAAGTAACTGAAATCATTGCACAGTCTCCGTTTGCGAAGAGCACGTGCTTTTCAGACACAGCAAAGTAACAACTGAGACGCTTATTCGCGTTGATCCGTACCTGTAAGTACGTTTTGTGCGTTATTTGTGCGTGAGAAACGCGGGGCACGTTTTGATCTGCTTGCCATTTTGCACGTGACCTTCGATTTGTTGCTATCGTCTTCATTGCTTCGCCTCTGCGACAAAGCTGCGACTTTTCTTTTTTTTTTTCCCCCCAGAAGTCTTATTCTGGAGGCACGCAAGAGTGAGCCAAGCTGCAAGGGCAGGCCCTTTTATGAGCAAAATATGGTAATTACAGAAAGACTAAGCTATATGCAGTACAAACAGCACTGCACTCATTGCAAGAAAAGTAAACACCACCCGTGATGTACTCACTTTTAGTCTTTTGTGGATGCTGACTTGACAAGAATTCGCAAACTTCCTCTAATGACTCAACATTGTCACCATCGTCACTGACAGGATCCTCCTCTCTGTGGCCATTGCCACCATCGTCTATCCAAAAAGACGAAAGGATTTCATCGAGACTAGTATCAGCCACACCATCACCGTCATCATCTTGTTCAGACTCGTTTCTGAAGTAGCGGTCTTTCAGTTCCTCACACAGCTCTTCCATGCCGTATCTGAATAATGTGTGAGAGAGAGAAAAAAAAAGAGAATAGAGTCACAATTGCATAGATGACAGACACGTGAAAACAGGCAACTTAATAGAATACAAACGTAACTCACTAGTCGTATCAGAATGTGTGTGCAGAAAGTTCAGTCCCTCACTCCCCCACCTTTCTTGACTCATATCTCAGCAGGCCCATCAGCAGCTGGATTTTGTTCTATATGTGTAGCGTAATGAAGGAACCTCGCACAAATACGCTTTAAAAGCAACGATGACAGGTTTATTTTGCGCGTCCCACTCTCAATGCACAGGGCACACTTCAACTTGGCTCGGATCCCACATATGAAACCCACTCTGCTTTCCAAGGAAATGCCATTCGTGGTTAAGATAATATTGGTGTTCACACACCACAAATAAAAAGTTGACTGTACACAGTGAATGGCGGCACGATAACAACAGTGGACAGTCAACCACACCTGACTATGCTACAATTAAAGCACAGTGACAAAGAAAATTCACAAGCAAGATATATGTAGCTACACGAATACACTCTAACCTTGATATAATGAACCTGGATATGACAGAATATAGATTATAATGAAGTAAATAAAAATAGTCTTGTAATAAATATAATGTTAGGGATAAACCTTTATAACGAATTTTTGGATATAGAGCACTTATTTTCGTGTACGATGCATCTTTGTTATAATGAGTTTTTCAGTTTCAAGTGTACTCAGAAACAAGCAGGATAGTGCAATGGAGAGGATGTATTAGCTGTGTTATGTAATATTGTAATTGCAAAAGGCATAACAAAGAAACGAAATGCTACCTGAAAGCCATGCCCCTGAGATCAAGATGAAGACTTCTGTCGTCTTTGTCAAGGTCGAGAGCACCAGAGTAAATGTAGTGAAGGAATGCTAAAATGCAAGCCTTGGACCTCTTAGTCCAGTTCAACAGTAGCCCTTTCTCACCCGGACGAGAGACGACCTCCTGCAGATAGAAAATGTCAGTGGCTGGCTGTAAACGATCGTCAAACACACTCTTACAGATGTTGCGCACAAAAATTGTTTGCCCAGAAGTCTTCAGAGAGAGTGAACCATCACTGGCTTCCAGGTTCATATGGCCTGCCTGCGCCACTACACAATCTCACAAAAGAATGGTAAACAGAGCCAGCTAGAGATGGTTCATTGCAGAACAGCAAAGAAAAGGATGAAATGCCAGACAAGGGGACATATATTCTCTTTCCTGCAACTTTTGCAGCTTCTGTGTTTTTCTTACAATATATATATATATATGTATGTGTGTGTGTGTGTACACACACACACACACACACACACACACTGTAAGTAGACTCACGATAATTCGAACTTTAATAATTCATACTTTCGGGTATTTCAAACAAAATTCAAATTGTTGTTTGGCCCTCTATTCTTCAAACGTAATTAAAAGCCCCTTAATTCAACTCCATCATTCGGTTATTTCATACTTTCTGCAGGTCTACACCAGAAAATATCTGCTGCTTTCCCACTACTTTTTAAAAATTTGTGTGCTTATATAATCATAACAATCTAAAATGAAAAATAAGCACCTGAGGCCTTCAAGAAAAATATCTTTGCAAGTAAACATATGCTTGAAACGAAGCACGTGCATGGTAAACTGTGATTCTTCTCAACTTGTATAGGGAGCTTCGTGCTGGAGGCACATACCTATAGCAATAAAGCAGTTGGCAATTTGCGATATAAGAGGTCTGATTAGCAATCAAGGACCAATAAACTTGTGCACTTTACCCTGTTTTCCGTTCACTGCCTGCAGTTTGGCCTTAAAAACACTTTAAGAAATTTTAAATGTGATGAAATCAATGCCTTATCATATAACGTGTGGTGTCACCTCACCCACAGTCATCTATCTGAGAACTTCTCATTCAAACTTTTTGATAATTCAAACAAAATTCAGAGGTCCCTTCAAGTTTAAATTAATGAGAGGCAACTGTATATATATATATATATATATATATATATATATATATATATATATATATATATACCGTATATATGTTGGCTTGGCCATTGAAATAAAGCTTCAGTGGTTAGATGACGCTTCTTTGTGTCTCCTCCTCAGTGGTTTCATTTTTTTTTCTGTTCCGCATTGTACAGATTGTTTCACAGTTAGGGGGAAACCTTAGAGCGTGGGGCTTCGTTAAGTGGAGAGCGCTGCAGTTGCACGCCGGCAGAAGCTCATGCAGGCGCAGCCGCTCAAAGGGCATAGGGTTGAATCACGTCGTCTGCTATGACAGCACATGCTGGCCACATTTTTCGTGAAGTGTGGTACTTTCAGGGGCACACTTGAAAACCGAACACGTTGCGTGTCCACTTCGGCGCCTCTTTCTTGTCACTGCATATCACCGTAGCACACACACAGAGATGAAATGTGCATGCACACTCCCTATAGCCCGGCTTCCTGAAAGAACAGAAACAGCACGCTATCAAAGGAAGCTTGTAGAGTTCCCTTCTTGGTGTAGCACACCGTTTAGTCAAGACTATGCGCTCGGTTACAGAAATAACAATGAAGTTCGTGCACAACCCCTTAGAGCAGCACGCTTCCAGAAAATGTGGCCAGTGCACGCTGCAGTAGCAGACGATGGGACTCTTGACACGTCTCAAGCATATGTACGTGTGAGCTCCTGCCACCACCTCACTCCAGCGCTCGCCACAATGCAATGCCATGTGCTAAGAGTTTTCCCCTGAGGATGAAAAAGCTTGTACATAAGCTCTGACATTTCGTCTACGCTATGCCTGCAGTGATAGACTTTATAATAATTTCTGCATGAACTTGGCATTTAAACAGCACAGCTTACTTGCTGAAATAGCCATGAAGTGTTCAGAAACATATTCACATTTACGAATAACATTTATTATATTGGACGAGCACACCACATAGAACAATGTTCATTTGATAATCGAATTTACTAGATATCAACACTACCCTAATCGTAATTCAAGTTCATTGTGGAGAATGATAACGCGAAGTGACAACTGACATTCACGAAAAAAAGCTACTGTTAGAAATGATAATGCAAATCATCTCACGGGAATACACAGCACCTGTTTCACCACTTGAAAAGAACTGGCATCAAGCCAAAAATATGCAAGCGCTCGAACCTTTTCAGCAGCAGGACACCGGGTGAACAAGATCGACCTGTGTGCGTATATGACCCCACTATCTTTAGTAAATATCCGGATGTCGCAAAATCGTCTGTGGCCAACCAAAGCATCAAGATCCTGCAAGACTTTCCTTCCTCCAGGTGTCAGTAACGAGTCTTCCTTAGTCGTTTTTTGCTCAGTTTCCTGCAGAGTAGAATCAGCATTGAAAGTGTTAAATGTTTAGGCATTTACTTTTATTCTTAATTCTTTTTTAATCACCCGGAAAATGCACAAACAGACCAATAAAAATGGCTGCCTAAACAGTTTAACAAGCACAGCCTTTTTTAGTGTGACATCTCAGTCACAGGAAGAAATCATCCTGAGAGAAAAAGACAACTGTGTAACATTGTTGTATTACAAGTAGGGGTGTGCGAATATTCTATATTTCAAATATTTTGTGAATAATGTTTGCTGTTCAATTCGATTTGCATTTGAATTGTTACCGTTCGAAACTATTCGAACTTCCCAAAGACAAATGCAGTCAACATCCGATTAAAAGTGACCCCTTCAAATCTTCAATATGCTTCACCTACTCACTTTATCATTATGCGGCAAAGCTGTCTTTCGAACTCCGCTACAGTTTATTAAGGGGCCCTGCAACACTTTTTGAGCATGGTCAGAAAACGCTGCCGATCGGCTCCCGACAACACGCAAGCCAAATATTATTGCACAGCATGCGGCCTGTAATTCACAATAAATTATCGAAGTCAGCTAAAAATTCCTTTCTCTCCTCTCGACAAATCACGTTATATACCCAAAAATCACAACTCAACATCCCATCTGTCAGCCATTCGCTGATTTGAACATCGCGCGTTCGCTCTTTACAGAGATCGCCGCGGGAGGCCACTACTTGTCCACGTGTGCGCGCGCGATCACACTTGAAAAGCGGCGCATTCAAAGCTAAAAAAAAAAAAGTGCTCAAGGTCGCGAGGCTCGCGTGACGTTTTTCTGCGGCCCTGCCATCACTCCCAACTTAGTTTCCAACGCTTTCGTCGGGACGAGAGTAGAGAGAATGCAATCGCAGCATGCGACAAACCTTTGCAACTCCACCTGCACTGGACGGTTTCTTAAAATTTTTGTGTCAATTCAATTCAGGAGGCAATAAGCTCTTCCAGTGAATTCCTTCCATGGTTACTTGAAAAAGTGTTTCAGGGCCCCTTTAAAGTACATTCAACATCAAATTCAAAGTAACCCTTCAGATTTTTCAAATGCCTCACCTCATCACATTCCCGTATTGCGGCAAGACTGCCGTTCAGGCTCCAGTAAGGTCTTAAATGCATTGACTCAAGAAAACATTTGTTTAACATGAAGATTAAAGATGTGGCAGAGGTAGGGGCCCAATTAATGCTGTTTTAAACCTCAAATTTGGGCGGGAAAAAATCCAATGCTAAAGATTTCTAGCATCCAAAATTTCAAACGTTTTTGTAAGATGACACTTAGGAGGCAGATTTGGAACTGCAGAGCCAAAGCAAGGACCCCCTTGTCTGCCACATTAGCTGGGCTTCCACAGAAATTTAAGGGGAGACGCGGGTCGAAAAGTCGCGGTTTTCCGGAAAATTTTCGCTGTTTTTTCCCGGCTGTATTGGCATCCTTGTACTATAATCTATTAATTCTGAAAATATCAAGCTGAAATTCGCACGAGAAATTATCAAAAAATGCTTCCAAGTGGGCAGCGGTGACGCGAGAAATGCGCGAAAGTCGCGAAAAACGGCGAAGTTCGCGTCGTCCTGTCGCGAAAACGACGCGTTGGCCGCCATTTGCAATCGTGCACGCATGCTGCGAAGGCCGTATCCTTCATAATCCACTAGTAGCCAGTCTCGTGCCTTCACGCAGAATAAACAAAAAACGAGAAAAACAACGCGTACGTCACGCGTTTTGAATATCGCGGCACACAGCGCGAGGCCGCCATTGGACGGCGGTGCGCTCCACGCTCCTCCCCCTCCTATCTCTCCGGCAAAAGAGCGAAGCCTCGGACGTCGCGATCGAGTTTTTCTGCGTTTCTCTGCATTTTTGCGTCATGGCAAGCCCGAAGAAGTGCAGTTCAGATAATCGAAAGTTCAGAACTCGCCACAAGTATCGAGGGAAACGGCGTCGGACGCTTCGCAAAGCGACAGCGAACGACGATGTCGCCCCCGACCAACGCCCCGACGCTCCGACTTCGGATAGGCCTAACACCGTCACCGAACCCTGCGACAGTGGTTGTGAAATAGCCGCTGCCGTGGATTCGTTAGTGCATCCCAAAGGAAGATTGGATTCTTCGAGATTGAACGTAGACCGGTAGATGCTGCTACTGCGAACATGCTGCTTTGCGAAATCGATGCGCTGACGGCACTTGTGGCGGGTGCGCAATGCCCAACCTGCCGCGAACGGAAGCTCGGCGTGCGAGAGGCAGCTGGAAAGCGCAAAGGACTTTCGGCATTCCTCGAACAGTGCTGTCAAAATTCTTATTGCCCTGAATCTGCACTTTCGTTCACGCACACGTCGAGACTTACTGCTTCGGCCGGGGACCAAGGAACGAGCGCTCGTTTTGACAGCGACAGCTCGCGTGACAGCTTTGCTGTAAACGTGAAGGCAGTTCTGGCAGCACGCGCTATAGGCGCAGGCCACGACCAACTTTCACGATTTTGTGCGATTCTCGGTCTTCCGAGCCCGATGCATCACAAGACATTCAACGGCATTTGCAAGAAGCTCCATGGTGCGGCGATGACGGCAGTGAGCAAAAACTTGCACCAGGCACGAAACATCACGAAGGACGCAGTCGGCGGCAGAGATGTGCCAGTCATGTTTGATGGCACCTGGCAGAAAACAGGTCATAAAAGCCACAATGGAGTGGGCACAGTCGTGTCCCTGGACACGGGGCTCTGCCTCGATATAGAAGTTCTTTCGAACTACTGCCATGCTTGCAGTATACACAGGGACCTTGGGGAGGATGAAGAGATATGGCGAGCTTTTCATCTTCCAGTTTGCCAAAAAAACACTGACTGCTCATCCCATGCAATGGAACCTGCGGCAGCTGTCAATATATGGCAGAGGACCTTGTCTTATGGAACTCCACTGCGATTCACCAGCTTCCTAAGTGATGGTGACAGCAAGGCCTACACTGCAGTCTGCGAGGCAAATGTATACTGTGACACCCCCATTGACAAAGAAGAGTGCACGAACCACGTTGCAAAGCGCTTGGGAACTGCCCTACGGAAATTGGCAACGCCACTGCCACGAGGCGAAAAACTGAAAGATGCGACAATAATAAAACTACAAACATATTACAAGATCGCCATCACGAGCAACAAGGACAATGTCCGAAATATGTACACTGCCATATGGGCATCGTATTTTCATTGCTGCTCCAGTGATGGTGCCAGTAGCCACAACTTTTGCCCCGCGGGACCAAATTCGTGGTGCAAGCACAAGCGTGCGGAAGCACTGGGGGAGCCTGCACCACACCACACCCCACTGTTGACGAAGGCTCAAGGATTGGCAATTATGCCTATCTACAAGCGCCTTACAGAGGAGAAACTCCTTATTCGGTGCCTTCATGGCAAGACACAGAATGCAGCCGAATCGCTGAACAGCAAGATATGGCTGCTATGTCCAAAAACAAAGTTCGCCTCCAGAACAACTGTGGAGACAGCCACCGCTCTTGCTGTACTCTGGTACAACAAAGGCCACAGGGGCTTTGAAGAAGTGCTCGAAGGCATTGGAATTCTCCCCTCACAAGATCTGGCCACACATGGTGACCACTGTGACGTCATGCGCATCAGGAAGATGAACCTGAAGCAAACTGCAGAAGTGAGGGCACACCGTCGCAACACAGCGAAGAGAGCTCGTGTTGAGGACACTGACCGCAAGAGCCGTGAAGGACCAAGCTATGGTGCAGGGGACTTCTAGACACTTGCAGTGCATTCAAGGCAAGGTACTTTTCATTGTGCCCCAATTTGATGCAAAAAGAATGATTTCCTAATAAATGCCAACTTAGCGAACTTTCAAACTTGTTTTTCTCATTTTCATTTTTTGTGACAGTTTCACGTTTTCCGGGCAGCCTTTTAAAAACTTATATTCATTGTATAGTAACGAAACTTGGCACACATATTCTTCAACACATGCAGAATGCAAATATCTACTCTAAATTGCAATGCCTACCAGCATTAGTTGTGAAAATATTAGCTTATTGTTTCAAGAGAGATTGAAAATAATAAGTCATTCAATACAATTTTTTTTTCTTGGTTCCAATATTTCTGTGACATATCTATATAGATATTTGCATTTTTCAATTTACCAAGAGTCAAATAAGATCAGACACAGTGCTTTTACTGAAAGTTTAGTACATAAAAGAGTGCCCGCAAAAAATGTAACTTTTTGCTATTGTTTATGGCATAACTCAATAACTATAGCAGCTACACAAAAAATGATTGCATATTTGAAATCTGCATGAAAAACTATACTAATAACAAACTTGTCAAGTCTCTATTACTACAAATAAAAAAAAAAAACTTTTTCGAGGAGCGTCTCCCCTTAAAGAGAAGGAGAGGCTGAGGAAATAGCATCGTTGCCTTTCACCTGCAAAGCGTTGTTGGCAAGGCTTTGGTTGCGCCCAAGTCATGTACTAAAACAATTCGGCCTCTGCACTCCCCCCCTTCCCCATCATTATAGATAAGATTATGAAATACCGCCCTGCAAGACCTTCATTAACCAAGTAAAAAGAAACACTTTCATGCTGCTATTTCTTATAAGAATACGCCTAGGAATCCCCTCCATCTTTTTATTCCTGCAATTTCACTTTGAACTATCAGAAAAGAATTCTAAACATATTCGAAAAATATTAGAAGAGTACTTAATTCGATTAGCACTCACGCTTCAATATTCTAATTTGCTTTGGCCTAAAATTTTTTTAGTTGCACAGCTCAAACTACAAGTAAATTGAACAAAAAATTACAAAAACAATTTACATCATCACCTTTAATTTTATGAAACAAGTATTTTACATACACAATTAACAATTCGAGAACAAAATAGCATTTTAACTTTGAATAAAAAAATGAGAAAGCTATGTAAAATATTCAGCTTTAAGACAAACCTTAAATAATTTGGACAATGAAATCTGAGAGGGCCAATTCTAAATATTCAAGACATTCGACAAAAGTTCACTAGCTTCAGGTAGCAAAAAAAAAAGAAAATGAAGTACACAGGACTTGCATGTTAAGAACCTATTTTATACCCTGTGCTTTTCTATAAGATGACTAGGTTATGTGCAAGAGAAACCTCTTTGTTGCACATTTTACGGTAGCAGCACACTCCTGCTTACAATGACCAACGTCAAGCTCTGGGCCCTTTTGTATTATAAAACAGGCCCACAATGTACTTACACTAATGACAAAGTTTGGTATATTATATGAAAATTAGCTCAACTAATAACTATGCAAATTCTGTAGTGTGTGCATGTGTTCAACTTGGGAGACTACACAAAAGCTATGTAAAAACTCACTTGAGTGAGGAATCCTTGACCAATTTCACTAGAATCTGGCATTTTCAGTTGTGTAACGTCAAGGCACGCTGCTGTGGATGACAGTGTCGTGTTAAGTGCAGAGAGGAGGCCATCGCGATGCAGCTGCGTGCTGAGTTCTCTGTCGTTTTCCTGTAACAAATATGATTACAGATTTAGCCACCACTGACAATCTACAGCGCTCTAGTACACACGTACACTCATGAGCAAAAATTAATCAAGCCATTGCCTTTCGCATACTTTTGCCGTTTGTGCTGCCTAGTGGTGAGCTGTCTACTGTCAATAAATTTTTTTTTATGAATTCCTTCAGAACAATGTTTTTGACAGCCATACCGTCAGAGCAATCGTCTGGACACCGAATGGCTCGACAATGAACTATGCAGACAGTGATTTCGGGATGCGCTCTTGTGGTCCATATACTTTTGCTAACGGGTGCATGTTTAACAAAACTTGATGTTCGTGAAGTTGGTGCACAGCTTTTGGGAACATTAACCATCTGTAGTGTGTTGTTGGCCCTTGTGCGGCAAAGCAACACATATGCGGCAGTCTGTGATTGGACACTGCTGGGCTTCTCTCACAATTAATTCACACGCACGCTTTCTCACTACATTATGTGCCATCTGTAAAAGAGTAAGTCAACTTCTTTTACTTGAGCTGTGAGCTTTTTAGTTTCGGACCAGAATGGACCAAAGGTAAGAAGAAGCAGACATATATATTAGAAGCAAAAACACAGGAGTGGCAATAAATTTTTGTACAGTAAAACCTCAATATTTCGAACTCGGTTATTTCTAAATCCCACTTAATTCAAAATACTTCCACGGTCCCATATTTTGCAATGTAAGACTGAGCGGATAATTGGAAGCGCTGGTCAGCATCAGTCCGGTTAATTCGAAAACTTCGGGTGCCATGTGCCATTTCCCTGTACCGATTTCGTCGCAAATCGGCGGAAATGACGACCTTTAAGAGCCACAAGGCAACGCAACGTAGCGATACTAATGAGTGGCAGCTGAAGCACCCCAGCTTCTCTCCTTACAGTGGGGAAAAAACAAACAAACAAAGAAAATGGTCTCGTGGTCAACCAAAATGTGCACTTGCAGAAAATGAGGCGTGCTTCATTGCAACACACCAGTGACCTGCGAGAAACATTACTATTGCATGTTTCTCGCAATGTCAGAACATCATTATTTGCCCATTTTTTCTGGGATTGTAAGAAAAATTAATAAAAGACAGTTTGGCAAAATGCAAGATTTATGGGAACCTCCGATTGCCGGTTCCTCCAGCAATCCCCCCTTGCACTGCCGGCGTAGTTCCTGCTTGCAACGCCTACTTCAAAAACTAAATTAGAAAGTTTCAATTATCATTTTTCCAGCCACAACACATCGCGAATTTCGGCATTCACCACAACCCAAAAAGGGCATAAAATGTGAAAGAATATGTGTCAACAACAATGACATACTGACCATTAATGAATTCCTTATTTTACAAGAAAAAATGAGCGAACGGTCGCATCAGGACGTGCTGACGCAGCAAGGAGCAGGGGACATGCTGCCCGCGTATCACTACTCAGTACTGTGTGTTAGAAATGCACGAGGCCTGAGGCAGTTAGTGAAGGAAGATGAGGACGTAGACAGAGAGACTCTCGTGCAGTTTGGCCTGAGTGGCGTTTTGTAGCCTGTGTGGCGTTTTAGTAAAGTCTGTGTGGCACGTGGATTATGCTGTGTGAGTAAACCATGATTTTATTACGAGGTCTCATGTGCTTCAAGGATGCCCGACGAAGCCAACATTTGTCACAGAGAAGATGTCTTGTTTTCCGCAGGTGCACATTCCAATTGATCACGACAATGTTTTTTTTTTGTTTGTTTGTTTTTCGGTGGCAGCAGTGAGGCCCGCCGTTCTCTCTTGTTTGCAGCAAAATTAAGACTAGGTATTGCTGGACAACATAACCATTGGAACTGCAAACTGGCCAGCACAGCAAACGACCAGCTCATGATTAATTAGATTTCAAGTTCCTTGCATCCCACTTTTTGTATTTTGTGTTAATTTGAAAAACTGCCTAATTAGATAGAAGATTTTTTGTGGCCCCAGTGACTTTGAATTAACAAGGTCTTACTGTAAAGTTATTTTAGATCTTGCCAGGAAATTTATACAGAGAAAACAAATATGCACAGCAAATAAAACAGAGTACCGTAGCATGAAATCACTTGAGAAGAAAATGATCAAAATGCTTAACCTCCGCCTTCCAAAGCTCCATAGAAGTATCACTAACATGCATATCTCCTCTCTTCCTGTTTAGGATTGTGACCTTTCTGTGTTTCTCATTCTATATGAATGCCTGTTTGGGTGCTCTTATGTTCCCAAATGACACTTACACATAGTGATAGCACCTGCCTCCTTTGTGCTTCCTTATGCAACACCACCACAGGTGAACAATAGGCATCACTTTTGCAGAGATGGAAGTGACTTTGTACTTTTTGGAGCAGACTATAGAGCAGAAAGAGTACCACTTTAGAGCAGCCACAACTGTTTTGCGAGCATAAAAGATTTTAGTTTAGAGAGCAGCCATTGGTGTTTCAGGAGCAGGTGCAAAATTTTCCAAACGACTCCTGGGATTCAATGTATCGCCGAAGCATCTCAAATATATTAATGTCTATACTGAAATATATTTCACACAACAATCAATGCAAATTGCAAGAAACAAACAATAAAAGGGACACTAAAGGCAAATATTAAGTCGATGTTGATTGTTGAAATAGCGGTCTGGAAACCTCATAGTGCTACTTTTTTGCCAAGGAAGTGCTTATTCTGAAATAGAATCACGTTTTAGTGGTCCGCATCGCGTTAGCACACATAAAATTACTCGCATGAACTGGAACCTCTCATGGCACTGTTGCCGTGCACAACATTGCCCGGCTTTACTGTGCGGCTGCCAACACTAATAGAAGCACAACTAAAGTAGCAGCGGCCATTGAATGGCCATTTAACAATTTCCTGCCATGGCCTCTGAGATGGCAGGCGTGCTTGGTTACACTGGGCTCCGCTAGATGGCATGACCTGTCCAGTTTCACCAGGCGAAAATTGAACCTTTGAACCACTTGCGCCATTCCCCATAGTAACATGCAATAGTTCTTTTTTTCCAAAAATCAAACAGAAACGAACAAGCAGTATTTTATTATGTCTCCTAAAGGGACTGACAACTGATAATTTTTTTATGCTACAGAGAGCTTACTCTTTGTAGCGTCATAGCCGCAGTAGTTAATCTCAAAAGCACATAGTCATTTTATAAGCAGTATTTTTTTTATTTAAAAGGCTCTGAACATGGATGAGCCTTTTCATACAGCAAAGCTGAGAATTGACAGCCGTGCCGGTAGCATTTCTGGGGACTTGTGTATGCTGTCGTTCTGCTTTCGCAGCAGTTCTTGTAAATTAACCACATTTATTCTGGGCTTTACAACTATTTTTAATAATAACAAGCCGTTAAATTGAGACGATGTGGCTTTATACAGCTTCTCTGTACTTGTTCCATGTTGCGTGCGCCTTCGCCCAAGGTTGTTGCGCCTGTGTCGTGGATGGCTTGTCCCATCGTCGTTACTCTCTCGACACATGAGCCAAGCCAAGTCATCGAAAACATCACTGCAAAACCCAACTGCTTTGCGCGCACGCTGGGTTCTCATTTGCCGCATTTGCCAGAAGCAGAGACGGCAGAGACAGATGACTTCACAGACTGTGAGGAACTCTGTCAAGAGGTCATCAAAGGGGCCCTGCAACCTTTTTTGAGCATGGTGAGAAAATGCTGCCGATCAGTAGTAGAGGCTCCCGAGAACACACAAGCCAAATAACGCAGCACAGCACATGGCCTAGAATTCACAATGAATTATCAAAGTATTGCTTTCTCTTGTCTTGACGAATGACAGAGGAAACTCAACGATTCCTCGCAGAAGGCCATCTATCAGCCATTGGCTGATTTGAACATAGCACACTCGGTCGTTACAAGGATCTGCGCGGGAGGCCGCGACTTGTCTGCATGCTCCCGCGCGATCCCCTTGAAAAAGCCGAGTATCCAGAAAAAATTAAGAAAAAGTGCTCAAGGTCACGAGGCGCACGTGACACATTTTCTAGGCCCATATCATCCCTCCCTGCTTAGCTTCCAGTGCTTTTGCCGGGACAAGAGAAGGGAGAATGCAATTGCAGTATGATGTGACAAGTCCCGCTTCATACTGGATGGATTCTTACAATTTTTGCTGCATTGAATTCATGAAGCAACACAGTCAATACCAGATGTATCAAACTCGAATATATCAAATTAATGGCTATATCAAACAGTTGATAAATCCCCTTGAATTCGCCATCCAGAAATATGGGACTGGTGCACCCGTATATCGAACTCACGTACAGCAGGACATCCGCTATATCGAACACTGCGCCGCGCCGAAGCCCAGAAAGTGAATTTTTCCTAGCAAATATTGATCAATATTAGGCTGCATTCTAACAAGTTCTAATCATTTTTTGCTCGCAGGCGACGAAAAAAATAGTGTCATTCCATCGCGCTGACCTGGTTCGTTGCGGGGCCCTTGCGAGTACATCTGTACGTTTGATGCGCAATCTGCAGGTCTAAGCACGCCGGCATAGTGTTTTCCAAAGACCGATTGCCGAGGGCACCAAATTGAGAGTAAGTGGCTTGACGATCCTATTGCAATGTTCGCACTTCTTTCCTTGTTTGTTGGCTATAATGGCATTCGATCCTGAAAAGCATGGCCTTCGAGATGTGCAACCTTGACGTATTTTTAGTGTTTTCAGTTTTAAAATGTGTATCTCGGAGGCTTAGCTTTACTTTTACCTTTTCGCATCAAAGCCACTTAAAGCAGCATCTGCCAGCCACAAAGCCACAGTGACATCAATATCACCAACATGACGACGAATAAACTCAGCGGCATCTTTCGCGCCTTGAGTACTTTCTGCTTAATTCCTTATCCATCCTCATTCGGGAGTTGACCTGAACGTTGACCCGCACATAGCAATAAAAATTATGACTGGCGCTTGGAGAGACGTCAAATAAAACCCTGTCGTAAATGTTTCTTGCGAGCCAGGTGACGACTTCGGGTACGTCATGACTGCTGACAACGGCATACAGTGGCTTGGTGAATTCTGCAACTTCTCAGCGTTTCCAGGCGCCATCTCGGACAGCGAGCGAGATCATTGGTACAGATGACGAAGTAGCTGTTTTTGACTGCATCAATGCTGAGATTTTGGCTGCTGTTGTCGGTGCTGCCGAAGCATAGCCATGCGGTTATGAATGTGCCAATGCTTTTGCTGCCGCCACTAACTAACCTTTCGCCGCGCTACAAAGCTGGCATCAGCGCTCTGCGTCAATCAATGTTGTAGCCGAAGGAGCCAAATTTGGTTATTTGATAAGCTTTAATGATAATGAAGGTGACTGGAACTTGACGGCGTGCAAAAAGCAAGACAAGTTTAAGGACTATTTTCATGCGGAATTAGGTGTGGTCACATGCAGTTCGCACCTTGTTTTTATTATACTTTGAGTGAATTGCTATGTAACAATCTCTGAGGGCTGAAATGCTTCAACTTAGGCTTTAAATATGCATATTTTGTATTTCAAACTCTCGATATATTGAGCAATTTCGCGATCCCCTTCAAGTTCCATATATCCGGGATTGACTGTTTGCTCTTTTAGTGAATCCGTTCCATGTGTTTCAGGGCTCCTTTAAGCTTACAGCTAATGGTGCTGCCAGAAATTACACGACTTTTCTGGAGTGCGCGCTGTGTGAGGAAGATGTGGCAGTGACTAGAGAAATGACGGATGCCAAAATCGTTCAAAGGGCCACTAACATAGGGGACGGCAGAGACAAACCACCTTGAGAGGTGCCGACATCTTCTGAGACGAGAAATTTGCTGCATTTGCTTCGAAGTGAGGTGGAGTGCAGCGTTGGGGCGGATCAACTGATGCGATGCGTCAAGTAGCTGGAGGACGCCTTCATAGGCCCGAGTATAACCGCAAAGCAGACGAGCATTAGGAAGTTTTTCTCTGCTAAATAAAATAGCAGTGCGGCAAAACCCAGCTGGTTAAAATCTCTTGTATGTTATTTTTTTTCTCTTTCAAACCTGAACGAAAAGAAAAATTAGAAACTACCGTTGAAGAGCTGGTAAATAGTAGTGATTTTTCTGAAAAGTGCTCATTTTTTCAGCGAGTACCACAACATTGCTTATCTCAAAACTGTATTTATCTCAACATTTTCCCTGGTTTTTACGACTTCCGAGTCAACGAGGTATTACTGTATAATTTTATTTTTGTGCTGGAAGTAGCGAGGCTGGACTGCTTCAGCTGCCACTCATTAGTATTGCTATGTTGCACTGCCTTGTGGCACTTAAGGGCAGTCGTTTCCGCAGATTTGTGGCAAAATCGTGAATTGGCACACTGCACTCAAGGTTTTTGAATTAACCGGACTGCTGCAACCACTACTTCAAATTATCTACTGAAAATTATGTTGCAAAATATGGCACTGCGAAAATACTTCCAATTTAGCGAGATATTAAAATAAACGAGTTCGAATTATCAAGGTTTTACTTATACAGGTTTGTTTCACTTTCTTTAAGGCTTAAGATTTGGGCGTACAGTTCTTTCATTCTCTTTCTCTCAGTGCCATTTTGCAGCAGGTTTGGAGCAATCAACAACAATATGCACAGTTTACAGCAGCATTTTTCTTTTGAAGCAGTTTGGAGCAATTGGGGCAGCACTTCCATCACTGCTTTAGATGTACCAACCATAAAAAGGACATAAACATGAGCAACATCGATAGACACTCACCAATGGCTTGGGCTTTCCTGTGGCGAGGCCATCCACAATTTCGAGGTCTCCTGACAGGCTGCGGCCAGGCACCTGACTCAGAGACTTCAGTCGGCTCCCAACCTCGACTGTGGACGGCGTAACGACGGGACTTAGGCTGCATAAATAATAGTCTTCCTGCCGCTCTCTGCATTCACCCGCAAGGCTCCAGAGTGGTGTGTCCTTCATAAAACAGAAATCCAGCATTCGAGAGGGGGAACAAAAAGAGTCGCAGAGCTCTTAAGCACAGTTGGAGTGGAAATGAAAAACATGGCTGATCTCCCTATAGGAATCAGTATAACAAAAAAGTGAAACGTGTCTTTACTGAGTCAGTTGAGCGTTTATTGTGCATTGTTTCAGCAACAGCAACAAATTTCGAAGTCCCGTTAGGAATGGCAAGCAGCTTGAAACTTGCAGCGCACACCTCAAGCATAAAGAATGTACGAAATTAGCATACACAAGACAAGCGTGGACTAACAACTGTCACAGCTCAACACTTAAAGCGCGCTGCTCAAACAGAAAGACACAGGAAACAAGCGCACAAGTATACACGGGACAAATGCGAACTGTCACAATTCTTCCTGCGTCGTGCTTCAGCAGTGCGCCCCTTTCGTATACGCGGCCGTGGCATCGTGCAAAGTGACCTTCGTCCTCTTCCAAATTACGAGTCTGAGAAGCGCGCACGCAGGAGAGACCACGCTTCGTCAAGGCGGCGCTTCGTGGAGGCAACGACCTTTAGGGTGCACCAACGCGAGCCTGTCGTGCCATTTCGCCACTGATAAAGAAAGCGTGCTGAAGTTTCGAAGCTCTGAAGACTGCCAAACGGTGTATGATGTATCGTATTTACCCGCAGAACGAACGCACTTTTTTTCTCGAAAAATCAGAGCAATGTTGGGAGCGTGTTTATTATGCGGGGCAGATTTTATGAAAACTTTTTTAGGGTGAGCAAAAAAGGCGGTAATGCAAAAAGAAGGCCACCTGGCCTTTCGCAATTTACGTACACGTACACTGTTTGTAAACAGCTTTTTGTTGCCCTTCACTCACCTTTGGTGATTGAAGGCATTGTTTCCTGTAAGCTGTCCCTGCGCCGCCCACGCACTCCATAAAAGCATTTCACGGCTTTCTTGAAATAATTTAACCGCAACAGTGCTGTCAGCTCTGATCTTGAGGGGCACCTAGAAGCGTGCGCTACGCACTTTGCTAACTTCTTAGCAACCTCATGCAACGACTGCGACACCACCGTTGACATTGCACCAAGCTACCACCAAAGCAATCAAAACAAACCATCGATAACCAGATTAACGACAAAATACTGCTGCTGTCTCGATAGCCACATGACAAGTTACTGTAGGAAGTGTAGCCTATATCTTGCGTTCCTTGAAGTACGCGCGAATAACAAGCATGATGACCAAATTGGAACCGAAGCGAGAATCAGGGGTGCTACAAGCGATACTTTTCTTGGTTTTCCAGAAACCTGCGATGCGATGGCAAAGAATGGCCTTTCGCGACAGCCATGGCGACAGCACATCCTGTCATCGTTGCTCGAAAATCACGTGCATGTGGTTGGGTCTTGAAGTTTCGTATTTGCACGAAGCCACCGTCGATTGGTGCGGGCAGCGTCATGACCACGGTGTTAGTAGTATTTTAGGAGGATCGACGGCGCCTCTGGAAGCGAAGAATTTCTGCCCCTGTCTTGCAGAGAGGGCCCGAGATGGCGCCACAATGACCATGGCTCAAGCGCAGGTCGCTTCAGGGCCGCGAAAGCAACTTGGAAAAAAAAAACTGCCTTCGTTTGATAATGAGTGAAAAGTAAATAAATTATTAAACGTGGCAAACAATTACTACATTTTGACAATACAGCATTGATAGCCGTGGAAAATGTCTCATTCACCACATCGAATGTTCGTGATAGGAGCATATGTTTTCCCATGCACAAACATCAGATCGTGAATTCAAACATGTGACGGTAAAGTACCGTGTATTTATGACAAAAGTTAGTTCTTGGTTGAACTAATGTTTACGTAATAGTTAGACAAAAATAACTTGTTAGTCAAAGTCTTGCAGTAGAAAAAAATGTAATTTCAATTTTTGTTGCGGCGGTCGCATTTTCATGAAGCGGGCCCAAGTGCTGTGCAATGAGAAGTGTGTGAACTTGAGCTTCTTGGTACAAATTTAAAGTAAAAAAAACTGCGCAAAAAAACAAAAGACGCGACAGACAAAACACCATTCAGTGATGCTAGTGCACGTTACAGAACACCACATTGTCGAAAATTCTGGAGCCTTTCACTGCGGCGTGCCTCATATTCATATCGTGGTTTCAGCGCATAAAACTGCAAACATTTTCATTGTTAACAAGCATAGTTCTCGCTCAGGAAAAGGAGAACAGTACATACAGGACTATAGAGATTTTTCAAAGCAAAAGAGGAATTCTTAACTCGAAAACAGCACATTTTATTACAGCGACGTAGAGATGCATTCATATCTAAATGGCCACAAACAGAGTAGGACAGCACTTCAACTCAAGAAGAAAGCAGTATTGGAGACACATGTGAAAAACGAAAGCTATGCATTTTGACTTTGAGGTAGCAATTCAATTGATTGATATGTGGTGTTTAACGTCCCAAAACCACCATATGATTATGAGAGACGCCGTAGTGGAGAGCTCCGGAAATTTGACCACCTGGGGTTCTTTAACGTTCACCCAAATCTGAGCACACGGGCCTACAGCATTTCCGCCTCCATCGTAAATGCAGCTGCCGCAGCCGGGATTCAATCCCGCGACCTGCGGGTCAGCAGCAGAGTACCTTAGCCACTAGACCACCGCGGTGGGACGAGGTAGCAACTTACTGGACTAGTTTCGAAAGCTTGCGCAACTTTTGAGACTTGTTCGCCTCATTCTTTTTCATTTGTTTGCAATATTGGCGCATACACACTCCTACATAATAGCAGAGCACTTGTGCTATCATGTCTACTTTATGTTCCTCACATGGAAATGAGAGGTTGTAGTTATATAATACAAAGTCAACAGCCAAATCATACACTTCTTTATCGCCGGCGTGCTTCTGAAATTTTCGTTCAGCTTCTTTCAAAAGATCAAATAGTGTGGCATTAGGGTGCTTAAGTCCTCCTCTTGTCTTTGAAACTACAAGAGCTGATGCAGCTCTCGACATATCAGATGTCCCAGTCAGTCCAAGCTCCCACTTAAACCATTCATATTTTTTAGGAGTTTTTGTCAAGGAAACCCGCATACATAATAAATTATGCAGTTGGTAATGCTCTCTGATGCAGGCATTGAGTTAAATACATCGTCGCACTCAATCATCCTGCATCAATCCATCAAGCCTGTTCGTAAGCTTATCAAAACGTGAATGGCTAGCCAGATCCTCCTTGAAAGCTGATGTTAAACCACGCAAGCTAAGAAGTCGTCGCTCTTCACTAGGAAGTTACTGGCAATTCTCGTACTCTGGTGGCTTTATGAGACTGTAAATGGATAGCATGCTGTATAATTGTAAGAATAGCATGCTGTATAATTGCAAGAATAGCATGCTGTATAACTGCAAGAATAGCATGCTGTATAACTGCAAGAACGTCGGCAAGCAGGGATGTTGATTCTGGCCTCCAGTTTGGCGTGACACCAAAAAACTTTTCCCAAAACATTTTCGTTGAACTTAGCAGTTAACACATATTTGAAGTCGCATTTCTTAAACAAGTAGTTTGACAGGTGAATTGTCGACAGAATAGTCACTCGCAAGCCTGCAGCAGTGGTTCATGGAAAAAAAAATTATGAGGATCAATTTGTCCTGTCTTCACATCTTCCTCCCAATTATATTGAGCCATTGTAGAAAAGACTCTAGCACTTCAAAATTCTTTCCGCCTAATCTTAGACGTTCCTTAGGGTGGCCGCGATTCATGGCATGAAAAAATGTTAATTTGCACTGTGAAATTGACTTTTTCCATGCACATGTTGTCGCCAGATTTGCAATAGGGCACAAAACACTTCTTTCCCATTTCACGACTTGCTCACATGAACAGCATGGACTCTCATCGCGCACACACAAAAAAACAAGAACGAAAACAAGAGTGGAACGCGACGACAACTGCTTTGTCTGAACAATATCGTGGTCTGAACAACGCCCGCTCGCCCCTCACTCGGCTGTGAGCCACGTGACTGCTTCTGCCATCTCGCGGCGCAGTGGAGTGAAGGAACCAAAGTTGGGCGCAGCGAGCGCGTGGCGGTGGCACTACGTCGTTCCACCTATACTTTTAACACCGTGGTCATGACCTTTGCTCGCTGGAACGACGGACTGAATCCGGATTTGTTGTGGACGCGGACAGCTAATCCGCGGATGATCCGCCTGCAGGCGCATCCACACGACGAACGGTGTCCTAGGAGAAAACAGCTGGATTACCCTCGACAGCAGATGCGGCGCTCACCTGCACCCGCTGGCAGCCTGGTTTGAGAGTATATAACATAGATGCCCGCAAGAAGCGACGCTTGACTGCGATGCCTGTCACGTTGCGACAAATGAACGAGGAGTGTTATTCTTTCAGAAGAAAAGGGAGTTTCTGGCAGAATGTTCTCTCAACTAGTACATTGTTCCCCACTTGTAGAACTGCTGAATGCGTCTCCCATCCTTTTTTTAGAAACGGCTTGTTGCCAGTTGCAGAAGTTAGAATATTTCACCACCATGACGGCTAAAAACCTCACGTGTCAAACGACGGCGGCGACATTTCCCGAACCACCAAAAGTGATTTCTGTGTATTGAATCACCTGAGAACAAAGCCCCCGGACACTAAGTAAACTATGCTTAAGCGTAGATGATGCCGACCAGTCATGCAGCTGCCCGCGAGCCATGGAGGAAATGCCGCGAGCAGACGAAAAGTGTACTGATTGCCAGAAACCCCGAGCTAATCGGGCTTTCTCCCGCCAGAATCCCGTTGTGAGAAACAGGTTGGGGTCATCCGTCTGCGACCCACGCGGACGAGGGTAATCGCTGATGTGAGGTCACGTGACGCACTGTCCGTCGCGCCACATGCGGATTTGGTCCATCGTCTGAGTGCACCATTATCAGCTGCGATGTGTCAACACTCGCACCATTCGGGAATGCCGCTGTGGCAAACAGATAATTAAAAAATACAAAGGTACATGCTGCGCACAGATAGAAAGAAAAACAATATGATAGCGGGCGAAGATGGGAGAAGGAGCGAGCCGAGGTGGCCGAAAGGGGTCAACATGATAAAAAACTAAACGAGATCCAACAGACAAAAAGGTGCCAGGTGTCGGTTACCGGAACTGCAGCAGACAAATGTAGGGGGTGCATTTATTACAGAGGAGAAAAAAAAACAGATTTTGACGACTGATGTTGGGGGTGCGCTTATTATGTGAGTGCGCTCACTATACGAGTCAATACAGCATATAAATGGCTTGCCATTAGTATTCTAGACAATGTACGCTCAGTGGCATAGTGGTTAGCGCCGCGCCCTGAGAATCTAGAGGTTTCTGGCTTGATTCCACGCTACAAATGCTTGTATTATTTTTTTTTTACAATCTCTTAGAGGGGCCTTGAAACACTTTTTGGGCATAGTCAGAAAACGCTGTCAATCGGTAGCAGAGGCTCCTGAGAACATGTGAGCCGAATCTTATTGCGCAGCACGCAGCCTGGAATGCACAATAACTTATCAAAGTCAGCTAAAAATTGCTTTCTTTTCTCTTCACAAGTGACGAAAAACTCTCGAAAATCACACGCAGATTACCCATCTATCAGCCATTGGCAAATTTGAACATGGCGTGCTCGGTTGTAACAGAGATTGCCGCAAGAAGCCGTCACTTGACCACGCATGCGGGCACGATCGCACTGAAAAAGCCGCGTATTCGAAGAAAAAAAAAGTGCTCAATGTCACGATGCGCGTGTGACGTTTTTGGTTTGTCCTTCCCAACCCTCCCTGCTTAGCTTCCAGCGCTTTCGTTGGGACAAGAGAAGAGAGAATGCGATTGCAGCGCGTAACAAATCTTTGTAACTCTGCTCGTACTGGACGAATTCTTAAAATTTCTGCAGCTTTGAATTTGTGAGTCAATACGTTTTTCCAGTGAATTAATTCCATGGTTACTCATGAAAGTGTTTCAGGGCCCATTCAGTATATATGTTTCAACTTCCCTTCCATGACGAGAGTACGGCAATGATGGACCCCGGCATAAAACACTTTTGCGTTAAAAAAAAAATTACCTATTTTGTGCTTGTGAAAATATTCAAACGAATATTGCTGTGCTCTAATTCGCTTCGATTCAAATTTATATTGTTGAAACTTTTGAAGTTGGGCGTATATTAGGTCGCATGTACGCCTCTGTAAAGATTGTTTCATTGTAGTGAAGGTGTGCCAAGCGGTGAAAACCCCTGTCCAGAGGAAATCAGCACTGTCGCAACGCCTCGTTTCGAGGTTAAATGAACACTTTTCCCTCGCATAGATTAGCTACAAGCACTAGGAATGAAAATGCCTGAACTCAATTTTAATTTACTATTTTGCAGAAAGAGGTATAAAATTGCTTGGTGTGGTTTTCAAGTTTATGCAAGAAATTATTACTCTACTCAGTGCAACTTAAGATCCAAAGTTAGTGGTAAGAATAGGTACTCAACAAAAAGAATAGGTACTTGTGACTTGTGTGTTGGGCTAAATGTAAACACAGGCCGAAGCACTCTCGTGCTTTCCCCTGCATACATTGATGCATGCATTAAAGATACCACTGCTATAACACCCACTGTCTCTACGAAACAACAGCAATAAATAAGACATGTAATACCACAGCTGTACACAAGCCACTGCATACAATTACCACCGTTAAAATGTTCAATGTGTCTATGAAACAACGACCACCACGATAATACATAATACTGCACCTTTGTTGAAAGCTCCTTAATGCGATTTGAAAGCTTGCCAGTGGCCTTCAGCTTTGTGCACCACGACAGCTCACCGAGTTCCAATCCAATCATCTGTAAGAACAACAATAACACAGTTCAGCAGATGAAGCCATAACAAAAATGTTGGCTCTTTTCTCACCCTCTGCGTCAGGAGAAGTTCAATCTTCTCTTCAACTTTCTTGGCACGTTCATCAGCCGAGGTCAACAACAACAGAGGGGTTTCCTTGCTGATTATAAAAAAGGGGGAGAGATGTGTTACTTTTGGAAGTTTTTTTTATTTTTATTTATTTGTACATACTGCAGGCCCTAATCGGGCCCATGAAGGAGTGGATACATAGAGGTAACATAAGGCATAATAACGCTCCACAAAAAGAAAAGAAAGAAAGTATTGATACACATAGGATACTTCATGATTCACATGTATACATTTTTAGAAAAACCAATCACTTCTAGACAGTTGACAAAAGATTCCAGCATAGAACAATTCACAGCATTGACTGGCAGCCTATTCCAAAAACTAATGGCCATTGGGAATAAAGAATACTTATGTGTATTGACACGGCTAGCAGGTTGAAAGATGACCTTATTATGGTTTGTCCTGAGTGAGTGTTTAAATGGGTCCTGTAAGTACAGATTGCGCGGTATCTTAAAATGACCCTGATAGAGTAAGTATAAGAACTTTAACCTAGAAATTATTCTTCGTTTGAAAAGTGGCTGAAGATTCGCTTTATTAATTAGGTCAGTAATGTTTGAATGTCACGAATAATTAGAGTAGATGGACAGTGCAGCTAATTTCTGAATGCGTTCAATTTTGTCTATTAGGTGTTGTTGGTGGGGACTCCATATTATGTCGGCATATTCTAAGGCAGGGCGAATAAGAGTCTTGTATGCATTTAATTTGACTTGGGCAGAAGCATTTCGCAACTTTCTTCTAAGAAAGGATAGCTTCCCTGCCGCTTTTTGCAGACGGTGTCGATATGAGGTTCCCAACTTAAGTTTGCTGAAAGCGTGACACCAAGGTATTTCACCTGATCACTTTTAGGGAGTTCAATACTTTCTAAAGTGTACGAAAAATTAAGTGGATTCTTCTTATTAGTGAATGTGAGACATTTAGTTTTAGATGCGTTCCAGTCTCATGCGCCATTTCTGGCACCAAGCGCAAATACTTTTTAGAGAGTTATTCAAGCCGATTTAGTCCTCTGAATGTTTTACAACTGTATACACGACACAATCATCTGCGAAAAGCCGCATCTGTATTGGTGACTGGATACAAAGTTGGATATCATTGATATAAATAAGAAATAGTAGAGGCGCAAGAACTGAACCCTGCGGTACTCCCGAGTACACATGGAGGCTATCGGACATATCCGTGTTTACGGCTACACGTTGTGTTCTGTTCATTAAGAAGCTGGAAATCCATGAGATTAAGGTGTCATCAATACCAAAAGCATGTAGTTTTGTGATTAAATCTTCAAGTGGGACCACGTCAAATGCCTTTGAAAAGTCTAAGAATATGGCATCAATTTGACTGTTGGTATAAACAGGGTTGGCGAGGTCTTTAGTTATTTCGGCCAGCTGTGTTAGTGTTCACAACCCAGATCTGAATCCATGTTGTTGGTTATAAATAAGGTTATTCCTTTCTAGATGACTGACAATAGATTAAAAAATTACGTGTTCCATCACCTTACAACACGTGCTTGTTAATGATACAGGTCTGTAGTTGCTTGGTTCAAACTTAGAGCCAGATTTTAGTACTGGAATTATTTTTGCCCTGCGCCAGTCATCAGGAATACTCGAGGTATCCAAAGACACTTTAAATATTATAAGTAAATATTTTGAAATCCAGGCAGCATATCGCTTCAAGAATGCATTAGAGATAGAGTCGGGACCAGTGGACTTCCTTAGGTCAAGGTTATTCAATAAATGTAATATTCCTTCTTCACTTATAAATAAATTTTCCATAGGATGCTCAACAGAATAGGCCGCCAGTGGCTCTTGTGAAGCAGTGTGTGTGAAAACTCACTGGAAATAGTTGTTAAGCTGATTCGCAATGTCTTTAGGTTCAGTCAGTGTTCTATTCCCAGTTTTGATTTGAGCAATGGTTGTTCTATCTTCTGACAACTAGCACCAAAATTTTTGAGGGTCATTCTTCATAAAACTTGGCAAAGTTACATCGTAAAATCGTGATTTCGCTTCACGTACTTTATCACGCATAGTGCCAACGATACCAACAATTTCGTTTTTATCTCCCTTTGTGCGACGTCGCCGTTTCAGTTTTCGTTTCAACTGAATTATCTCGCCTGTTAGCCATGAGTAATCTTTGTTGACTCGTTTCTTTCTTTGGGGAATGAAGTTGTTTTGGCAAAGGTATATTATTTCTTTAAAACGCGTCCACAATTCCGGAACACTGTTCAGGGCACTGAATTCGTCGAAGTTGCGTTCTAATATATTGATATTTTGTCATCGTCTGCGCGTGCATAATCTTTTACGTAAAGGCATGGTCGTTTGGTAGATGAGCGAATAACTGTGATAGGGCAAGTCAGGACAAGCAACTTATGATCTGAAATACCTTCTTCTACGTTAACTGTGCTGTTTTGAAGCGTATTTCCAATGAACATCAAGTCGAGAAGAGAGGACGACGCCCCTATTCTCGTATGTTCGGACACTAGTTGGTTCAGCGAAAAACTGAACGCAGTGATAAGTAAAGGTGTCCTCAACTTTTCAGTTATCTCAAGCTTCCCCGCAGGAATCATTCGCACTCTATTGCTGAAACAGATTTTTACTTAATTTAAATGCACGCCAGCACATGCTTTTCAATTAACTTAAAGGCATGCATGCATGAATTGAAGATGATGCTGCAACAATGTGATGGTGAAGAGTGAGGCAACCCTACGTTCGCATAAACAAATAAAGAATATGGTGGTCACACTTGTGTTTAGCAAGGAAAAGGACACTCATGATAGAATGATAGCTGTGAGCACAGTCATCGACTATGAGCTATATACATATACGTACATAAATCACTGCCCATACATGATGTGAGGTATGCAGCGTGAATGCGATCTCATTACAATAATTGAAAACTTTGGACAGGTTTCAGACACATTAAAGTGTGACTCGCACTGAGTGATTACAAACTTTAATCGGTAAAACTGGGCTTGAGTGAATAGTGATTTTGATTAAATAATTTCGAATTGATTTCGAATGGTATATGTCACATATTATAAAGAATGGGCACATTTCTCATGGCCTAACTAACCTCCACAATACTTCTTAAATATTGAAACAAAGGTCTGTGCAAGTGCCATTTCTTTTGGTTCAAAGGAAGTGGAAAACAACTTTGAATAATAGCGGGATATGACTTTCACTAGAATTCAAGTGATAGCCTGTAAAATATCTTACGTTTTAAAATTTACTATATTTAGGGCATATACACCGGTATCATAAGCTAGAAACTTAAAAAATGGTGAACCAATGTGAGGATAATATGCTAATTTAACCTTGAAGGGGGCTCTACGGCAGTGCAGATTTCCCCCAAATCAGTGTTTTCACAGCGTCGCACTCCTTCACTGCAGTGAAACTATTTTTACAAACAGTTACATGCAAACTAATATATGCCTGAATTGATGCTTTCACGGCTTAGCACTCCTCTACAGCAGTGAAATCACCTTCACAAGGAGGTTACATGCGACTTATTCGTTAGTTTCGAATACTATAATATTTGTACTAGCCTAGGTAAAACCCACAACACTTTCCAACAGCAAGACCCGGTCACAATAAAAAATAAAAACGAGTATGTGTCTCAGTTTGAACAAGTCTAGCACCAAATCTATCAGGAGCCACAAGATCCAGAATAAGCACTCAAACGACGTGAAGGGTGGACGAACTGGTTGATTTATTGATATGGGGGGTTTAACGTCCCAAAACCACCATATGATTATGAGAGAAGCCGTAGTGAAGGGCTCCGAATATTTTGACCGCCTGGGGTTCTTTAAGGGGGGGGGGGGGGGACGCGGCTTTGGGATCGCGAAAAATGGCAAAAAAAATCGATTTTTTGAAACTCAAGTTTTCAGTTTCTGGAACCCTTTTTCTACCTGGTTCCAAAGTATCTATACACTGAAAACCGCGCAGAAGTGCTTCGGAAAATTCGTTTCACCCACTTAGGTAGAAAAAATTTTTTTGCAAATGGCGAGAAAACGGCGTTTTTCAAAAAATTTTAGCTTCGCGAAGCTTGGGCCGGGAGCCGGCTTCTTGGGCTCATCGGAAAGAGCATTTCTTCGTGTTTAACTTTCTTAACAACAAGCGAGCAAAAAGCAAATGTTTGAAGGTCGTTTTGAGGCCCTTGATTGGCCGTGGCCGCCATGTTGCCTCATCTCGCCTCGCCATTGGCCCGATGCTCGCTCCGGGAGATCGTCGTCTGCTGCTAGTGCGTCGCGAGGACATGACTCTCGAAAATCGCCACTTCGTGACGTGTTCACGGCTTGCTAATCACTTGAGATATAACCACGCTTTAGTTACGAGCAGTAAGCGGATGCGCGATCAGGTTACTACGAGCGGGAGCGCAGTCTACGAGCGCCGCGCGTCATCGGAGTCGTCTTTAGCCCTCCTGACTCCGCCGACAGCGAGACTGCGGACAGGAACGGCGCGCTAGCGCATTCGCGGCGACGTGCTTCTTCGCAAGCAACGAAGCTGAAAGCGGCGGCACGATCTGATTACAAGTGGCCGCACCGGATGCACAATCAGATTACTACGAGCGGGCGCGCGGCGGTCTACGAGTGCGGCGCGTCATCGGAGTCGGCTTTAGGCCTAACTCCGCTGACAGCAAGACTGCGGGCAGAAACGACGCGCAAGCGCACTCTTGGCGACGTGCTTCTTCGCAAGGAATGTACCACATCACTCTCTAGCTCCTCTGAATCACGTACGGGCATTTTACGCATCGGCAGCGGACAACACAGTCAAGCTCGTCACCCCCCCCCCCCCCTTCACTGCCAACGATCGCTCGGAACAGCGGCTAGCAGTTTCTCGCGTCGTCATTCGAAAATGCGATGCCAAGTGCAGTGCGTGCCGATTTTTTGTCTTCGTAGTTACACATTTCGCGCATCGTCATCGAACGCCGCCGGCAAGTGCATTATGCGCCGGCTGCACTGTCCACGCGGCCGCGCACCCCACGGTCATATAGAGTGCTGTCAATAAGCTTTTGTGATGCGATTCAGACGTGCTTGGAGCCGTGCTTGATATCGCCATGAACGTCTATGAATGTTCCGAGGTTAATGAATTGCCGTAGATTAGAGTTTCCGCGACCGGCTGTATGATGATGCGTTTTACAGCAAGAGCGGCGAGAGAGCATGTATGAATCAGGGGCACGAATTTTTATATGCCCGTTTCGTGTCATTACTTATAGTGCTAGAAATTCCCGTGCCACCAGTCTTCTGCCCATAACTTTGTTATCGAGAAAGAAGGCATAGGCCGTCATGGTGTGATCCATTTTTCTGGTGCAATAAACCTCTCTCCAAATAAAGAAAAGTTCAGTGAATATTTGTAATCAAGTACTTAATTACGCTAATTACAACTTCAGCACAAAAAGTATGTAATAACTTCAGTATATGGTTTTATTCAACTACAATCTTTTCTGTCATACCTATCACACCACTCCTTCATACAAAGAACTTGGTTTGAAATCCATACTTGTTCTTTGTAAATCATGAAAAGGAGTAAATCGTGAAAAGAAGTCAAATATCACAAGACAAACCTGAGATCACAATTTTTAGGTGTCCTAGAGACGTAAAGAAAAGTTGAAACTTTTAAATGCAGCTTTCTCAATACTGTTTTTTTTTTGACATTATGCTCAGCCCCTCCACATGGTTCAATGAAGAAATAATTTGTTTCTCGTAAAGTATTTGTGGTATTGCTTCAAAATTTTTATGGAAGCACCGTGAGATCATTCTTAGTGTCGGTGCCAATTTTCATCAATATCCAACGAGAAACAAAAACGTTCATTGAAAAAAGCCTGTCGAAAACTTCGACAGGCTTTTTCTCACAAGTGTGTTTTGGACATTGTGCATTGCTCGTGCAGAGTAGCACGGGAATGATTGGACCGATTTTGATTCTGTTTTTTTTTTTCCTGAATCCCTGAACACTGCTTGTGGGTACAGCAATCTTCAATTTCTGTTTTATGGCCCTGTTATTTTTCTAGACGATGATTTGTTCGTGCCACTGTTTCTGACAATGTGTGTCGGCAGCCATGATGATCTCTAAAAAAAAAAAAAAAGAGAACTTATTAAAAAAATTCTGAGAGTGTCATACCCTGTAGCTTTCTTTTGAGTAAAGATCAACACCATTTGCAGCTTCCTGGCATGTTTTGTTGCAGCGCTAGGCTTTCCACGAGCAGACCATGTAATTGTATCGTGCAGCATTATGTAACTTGAGAACTACTGAAGCTATCATGATGAAACTGCACATTTCCCTATTCGGGACACTTATGAGTATGCATGCCAAATTTCATTGTTGTAGGTCAACAAATAAAAGTTCTTTTTCAATGCCACCTCCCCCTTAACGTGCACCCAAATCTGAGCACACGGGCCTACAACATTTCCACCTCCACGGTGGACAAACTGGGGACTTCAATGAATAAATCCTGTTACATATATCAACTCGCATCCATGATCAGCATATGAAAAGCAGAATTCACAAACCTGTAATGAAGACTACTATGCTAGCAATGTGCAGCTCTATCAGTAACTTCTGCTTTTTTACTTCTGCTTCTCTTGTGTAATGTTAAAAAAACTTATTTGTGTGTTTCCTTTCCTTTTACTCCTGTTATTATAGGAACTGAATTTGATGTTAATATTTTAGACGATTACATTCAACTTTTATTCAACACCAGCCACAGCCTCCAAGATCCCCATTAGTGTACGCTGCCAATCTCGGAGGCCATACAGTTAAGCAAATGCAAACACTTATTTAATATTTTTCTTTTCTCTCCCTTGTGGTGGATGTAAAAATCACCCTACATACATTCAGTTCACACTTGCATCTTCTGCAATCACACACACATAAAAAGAAAAGAGCCGTATCTGAGGCTAGCCGGTCGTTTATTAAACATTATAAATTCTGGGGATTTCTGTGCCCAAATGCCATAGCGGAGGGGGGACTCTAGATGAATTTTGACTACCTGTAGTTTTTCTTTATGCACACCTAAATATTGGTACACGGATGTTACGGCATTCCACTCCCAAGCCAGTACAAAATAGGCAGTACATGATGTTATCTGACCAGAACAACTTTCGTCGGTCCCTTAACTATAATATAAACTGTACACTGCCATCTGCAGATCAAGTTGACCAAGGTTTGATACAGTAAACGCTTAATTCGAACTTGAGGAGGGCTACTAAATTTTTCAAATTAAACGAAATTGGGATTTGTGGGAGGGCCCTACAATGAACAGACATTGTACCACACAGCACAGGCAGAGCCCACAGAAGCCACCTTTGGACTCACTATCACAAACTAAATTCTGCTGCACGTTCGTGGCTGGCAATTTCATAAGTTAGGTTGATGGAGCCCAGACAGACAACAGAAATTAATTGATCCGTAGTGATATGTCAGAAACAAGCACCGACATGCAATGATGTGAGCTGTGCACCCTAATGTCGAAATATATGGAGCTACTTATGCTTTGAAACACATTTATTTAGATTGCAGAGACAACGCAATTAAAAATAAAAGTAATCAGCTGTTTGCATTTGCTTGTGTCCCTTCTGTTGCGACTCCATAAGCATCATTTGGAGCTTGCCCCAGAGCGCTAACACAGTATCTGAATTCTCATCTACTGAAAAAAACAAACTGCTGTTTTGTTGTTTTGCATCTCTATTAAATTCGGTTTGGTCTGGTTTCGCAGCACACTGTGATCACTCAAGGCCAACTAGTGCAAGGAACGATTATAAAAGCAGGGGCTGAGGCGCATCCAATACTGACACGTTCGAATAATATTTGAAAGCTGTCACCTATAGAAATACACAGGGCTGTATAGGAAGCAGGAAATTGATGCAAATTAAACGTAAGCTCTGATTAGTAACAAGCTTTTACTGTAACCATTAACATCACTGCCTTTTACCACCAAGAAAAACATTTTTTCAACAAGCTCACAATTTACTAGCGACACATATATATATATATATATATAGTGAAAGAAAGAAGGGTAAAGGGTGTTAGGCACAATATTAATGAGAGCAGGAGAACAGAACTAACCGTAATGTAATTGTGAAGAAAGAAAAGTGGTCGAAAAGATAACTTGCTGTGGGCTGCGACCTCCGAATCACGCGCCCGATGCTGTACCAAATGAGCTACAACAGCGGCTATCTTCCCGTCCACTTTATAGATTATGTACATGCATTTAAACGTCAGCGCCGCTTGTCGTCATTTTGGTGAGTGTGGCACACCCATTGTGAGAGTAGAGTTGCACATATAGTTACGCATATATGTAGTGTAACATTAGTAAAAGCTACGCACACTGCATGTTTTCTTCTTCTCCCTGAAGAATGTCCCAACAACTCGCAAAATCGTCGTTGAGCCTCGTCTTGGTCTTTGTCTGCCGTCGTCAATGATGCAGACAGGGCACGCGCCATTTGAACTTCTTCTTGATATTTGCTACAAATAAATATCACGGATGTGTTGCAGTATACTTGGATAAAATGTGAACACAAAATACTTGTTCATGCACGATTTTCTTTTTTTTTGTCAGTCCAAACACCTTTTGACCACACTGCGGCATTTCACTTTTGCATTTGCGTGAAAAAGTGGTCTATTTTAGGCAGCTCTCAGATTCCGATCTAGACAGACTAAGGTGCACATGTTAACAAATATGGATTTAAGATGACATTAAAGAGAATGACAGTTATAGCATCAATTACTGCAGGAATATTCCGTATATGTCCATTCAGTGAACTAGAAAACAAGCACCCTTCACCCACTTTATCACAAGATTTCCAGGATCAGTTTAAAATTAGTATAGAATATATAACACAGTAATGTGGTTTTGAGACATCAATTAACACAGCATCAATTTCGGACCTATTGCTTATTACTAAAGCAAAGTATTTTGTACTCTCTAAAGCAGTGCTGTAGAGAATGGGATTTCAAGGAAAGATGTTCCAAGAATTAGGAGGAACAGAGGAATGCCACAGTTCCATTTGGGACCGGTGGAACTGAAACGGTATCTCATTACGATTTCGACAGAACAGTAGAGAGAACAGCCTTCATTTTGTAAACGTTTACCAGCAATGAACAGGCACACGCACGCAATACATCATGCACAACAGTACGTATGGTCAACAGCGTCTGGTACAAAAATGTACCACGCGTTTGTTGTGCGATAATTTTGCCTCCTCATTTTCACTTCGAGCTTTTGCTTTTATGAGCTTTCACTTCAGGATTATCATAAGTTTTATTAAATAGTCAAATGTAATGTTAATGACAACACATTCCAATTTTCGAAATGTAAATATAACGAGTTCCTTTCGCACAGAAACTTGCAATAAGAATGTGTTTCGAAACTGGGAAGGTATAAGGAACAACCTTCCGTTCCTGTTTTAGAGGATTGTGTACAACACTGCTCTAAAAGTTGCATCACTGTTGACAATCGTTTTTTAAAACAGTATTGTGTAAGGCATAAAAGATTATCTTGCTATAAGTGTGACATGACTGCTTAATTATGTGTTTTACTTTTTTTTCGCTACAGTAACTGGTCAGTAATGCTGGCTGATATTTATTTACAGGCGTCTTTTCTTCTTAAAAGAAGGAAAAAAAAATGCTTGTCAAACCAAAGATGTGCTAAGCAGAAATCTAAGTGCCACATCGCTCACTTCCTGCTCCCCGATTACATGTAATATTTAGCGTTATCTGGCCCAAATCCCTTACAAGCTGATGCTTTCCAGTTTAAACATCCAGTCTGTTTACCTTGGTCTTATGTGGTCAACACTTCGTGTCATATGATCCTTTAATTAAGCAGAATGAGAATAAGTGCTTCATCAGTAATCGTACTCTTTGGCCACCCATGGCCCTTGTGCCACAAAGCCCCACTAATCATCGAGAATAACCACTACTCAAGTATGCTTTGTATGGAAATACACATTGCATGATAATGCATTCTAAAAACAAAGGAGGCAAAAAGAAAATTCTGCTCTTTACCTTTTCGGTACTGACGCCACCGGTCTCGGCTTTTTTGCTGGTCGCTGTGCAGCTGACGCATCAGCTGGTGCATTTCGCCTAGCAGACATTTATGTAGGAAAAGAAATAAAGATGCCAGTTATTGTCACTTTGGCAGGCAAGGCAAACTGGAGTAAGGCTAGGAATATAATGTTAACATAAGTACTGTTTTTGCCAAAGTTAAGTACATAAGTACTGTTTTTGCCAATGGAAGTGCCGAGGACAACCTTTTCAAGGGGAAAGAAGATGTGCTGTAGATACTAAAGTGTGGTGGGTGTTCCAGTTTTTTTGTTTTTTTTTAGTGTTGATGCTAAGTAATCTTTTTTAGTGTTGATGCTAAGAATGCATTTCCAAGAAATACATTCACTCAAGCTGTCACTGTGCTCAAAATGGGATCCTATGCCACTCCACTGGCTCGCACTTGGTCAAATTAGAGCCTTTGTTCATGGATGTTATGCACATGAAATACAAGATAATGTCGATCATAGGAAAGGTCTTCACGTAAGCCTTCTGAGTCAGCAGTAGTTTGCATCTGGCCTCGGTCAACGCATGCCCATTTGTTATTCATGTCGTACATTTTTCTGCCTCTTTGTTCATTTCAACTGCTCTCTGGCATGTGATGGCTAGAGTATGAAATAAGGTAAACCAAAGTTTCCACTAAGTTATTAATGACACAGCTTCAACCCTTTCGTTGATAAGGCCCCATTGAACAAAACCTTTGTATTTTCACTATCAGCATGTATTCTCATTCCCTGGGAACTAATTGGCTTCAATGAACAACAAAACTATATTTCAAATCAGTTGTAAACTACTCACTACCCGATGCATTCAAACTTTGATGAGCAAATGTTACTGTCACAAAATGGTGTGCCATTGCTCAGGGCTTTCAGTACGAAAGTTAATACGTCTTACGCCTTTGAAGTCTTAGAACTTGTCAATGAATGAAATCTGCATTCTCCCTCAGTGAATTGCAACATGGTGTATAATTTTCATACAGGACAAATTTCCTGGGACAAGTTTCCTTTGAATTATTTTTTTCTCTAGCGCACTGGTCCTAAGAAGTACACAAGTTTGCCTACATCTTTTAGCGATTTTTATTGCTGACTGATTCTCTTTCTTTTGTCAGGCACTGGATTGTGTGCATCGAGCATCTCATTTCCGCAAATGTAGACGAGATGGCACAATTTTCGCTGAAGTCAACACACTATCGCACACTGTCTTTACTGAGGTTAGCAACTAACTGCGATTATCCCTGGCACGTGGGCACTGCTACGACTGCTAGCATACCATTCCTTCACTCTGATTGATGTTGTACAAGCTTGGAGAAAACACCGCAGCAACAAAAGTGGCGGGTAGAAGGGCGATTGAGATGGCCTAACAGTCACCCTTGCGCAATGCAACTTCCAATGTTTTTGTCGATCATTCATACCCCGTACAACAGCATATTGGAACCACCTACCCGAGGACATAGCAACTATTACTAATAACCATCATTAACGACAATCATTATTTAATTTTGTATAATTAGAAAATGTACAATGTATCATATTATGTATTATTATGTATCATGTTCATATTGTATTGAGGTCATTGTCCTTATGTTGCTAACTTTGTATAATGAGGAGTTCATGCCTGTTGAATAACTTATTTTCTAGCTGTATATAATTTCTTGTCTACTTGTAAACCACTCCCCTCCATAATGCCACATGGCCTTGAGGGTAAATAAAATGACTTGAAATGAAGAAAAATTTAATCGGTACCGAAACCTTGGGTCAGTTTATAGTTTTTAATTTTACCATTAGAAACTTTCGACTATATGTGGCTGGAGAGCTTATTTCTTTGCATGAATTTGCACCCAGCCAGACAGATTTCTCTTGAATATGTTCACCTTCGAGCTTGTGCATGAATTTGCCAAATCATGTAAGCTTGTGCATGAATTCGCATTATGAGTAGTTATACATGCTACTACAAATATATACCATATTTACTCGCGTAATGAACACACTTTTTTCTCCGAAAATCGGAGCAAAGTTGGGTTTGTGTTTATTATACGGGGCAAAGTTTATGAAAACTATATCGGGCTGAGCAAAAAATGCGATCATGCAAAAAAAATTTGGTCGCTTAGCCTTTCGCAACTGACGAACGCATACACTGCTTGGAAAACGGCTTCTTTGTTGCACTTCACTAATCTTCAGTGGTTGATGGCGCTATCCTCTGCAAGCTGCCTCCGCACCGACCGAGGACGCCATAAAAGTGTTTCGAGACTATCTTTTCTTGCAATCGCTTAATCGCAACAGTGGTGGCTGCTGTGATCTCAAGGGGTACCCAGAAGCGTGCGCTATGATGAACTTTGCCAACTGCGTGGCAACCTCACACGACGGCCTCGACGATGCCGTCGACATTGTAGCAAGTAACCAACATTGCGGTAAGCTACCATTGAAGCATCAAAACAAACAGTCGATAACAAGATTAACGACAAAATACGGGCGCTGTCTCTCTGTTTACATGACAAGTTACTATAAAAAAGGTAGTCTATATCTTGCGCATTTTGAAGTACGCGCGGTTAACAAGCATGAAGAGCAAATTGCAACCAAAGCGAGAATTGGGGATGCTAAAATGTTGCGGAAATAGTCACAATCTTTTGTGGGCAACAAGTGATCTTTCATTTCTGGTTTTCCAGAAATCTGTGACGCAATAACGACGAATGCCTTTTCACGACAGCCATGGCGACAGCAAATCCTGCCAATGTCGCTCGAAAATCACGTGCATGTGGTCGGGCCTTAAGGGGACAGACTGGTCTTTGAGACCAAAAGTGACAAAAAATTTCAATTTTTAAAATTGACTTATTTGGTTTCTGCAAGTATTTTTCTATCTCCCTGCTAATTTTCACACACCAGGAAAAGGGGAATTTTTTTTGTAATTTCATTCTAATTGTCCAGATTCTTGATACTGTTAACATGTAGAACCTGAAAAAAAAAAAGGGGGGGGGGAAACAACTTCGAGGCTTCTTTATAATTTGCCGGCACCTGTGTTAGAAGCTCTGCTACAAATTTATGAGCACCTTTATAAGGATTGCAAAACATGCGCACTATGATTGTTGCTTTTTGAAAAAGCTGTGTGTTTTCAGTTTTTTTCCATTTTTCTCAAAAAAGTAAATTTGCAACTGTTCGATATTGAGGCCTCAATATCTCTGTAACTAGACCTTGTACAACAATAATTCTTTTTGCAATGGAAACTTGTATGTGTGTAGAATGCAAGCATGGGGGCATAATTTAGAGCACTAGCCTTTTTAAGTAAATAATCATCAAAATTATAATACAATTCCAACTGCTGTTGAATATGAATAGTTCATTTTGCTGTAAAATAACCAAGAAAGGTCTAAAAACAGAAAACTCTTGCATACTTTCAATCTATAGTCATGTGTCTATGTTGGCATATTTTAAATATCACTTTTAGTTACGCACTTTTTTTTACCATGGCAGCCTTAAACAATAGGGGGTGAACTTAAGTTATCTCGAGAATACGATCAGTAACAGAAAAATATTTAAACATTTGAAATCAGCAAAGCTGCATAATCCTCCGCAGTTTAATCAAGATCACTGAAAAAATTTTTAAAAAATGTCTAAGACCAGTCTGCCCCTTTAAACTTTCGTACTTTCAAGGAGCGACTGTCGTGTGGTGCGGGCAGTTTCGTGACCTTCGCTTGTCAGCTGCGATGTCTCTACACTTGCATCGTTTGTGAACACTGCTCTGGCACACAGATAATTAAAAAAGACAGGGGAAGTGCCGTGCCGGATAGAAAGAAAAACAATACAGCAGCAGGCGAAAGGGAGGAGGGAGCGAGCCGAGATGGCTGAGGGGGGGGGGGGGGGGGGGGTCAGTGTAATAATAAAAAACGGAAGAGATCAAACGGGCAAGGAGGTGCCAGGCATCAATTAGTGGGACTGCAGCGGATGAGTTTAGGGGATGCGTTTATTGGGCGAGAGAAAAAATCCAAATTTTTACAACCGAAGTTGGGGGTGCATTCATTATGTGAGTGCACCCCCAACTATAAATACAATATTTACAGTGCAACGTAATGCTACCAGGAATACACTGAATCTACACATGAGCTAAAATGCACTTTTGTTGCCTTCACTTTACTCCCTTTTAATGGCCACGGTTGGCTAACTGTCCTGTGACACTATCCACGTGGCACAGTAAAGGAGCAGAGTCGTTACCCCCACATACCTCCTGAAGTACTAACGAGGCAAGAAAGAGCATGCATCACGAAATTACCAACACAAATGAAGAAAAATGTAGGTAATGTGAAGGAAAAGAGAATATCACCTCCTTCTCACTACAGGCAGGCCAGCAGCCATTCTTTCTTGCACGTAGCGCTGCTGCAAGCGGATGGCTTCAACAACTTGTTTCGGGGACATGCCTAGTTTTGTGCTACACTGCTTTATATGGTTCTTGCAAGCCTGTATTGGCAAAAGCAGGAAAGCATATCAAGTAAAGTCTACAACCAAAAAAAATAATTACAGTTGTTATACAAACATAACTGAGCTGCTCAATGTCTATGCAGCAATTAACTGTATTTGCCAGGCTATTGCAGCACGAGTGTAGTGCCACGGTGGTGATAAGCAACTCGCCAAACTCCCACTTGGGATCAATTACTTCCAGCATGCATTTAGACACTTTAAAACCATATTCAAATTACTGGCCAGTCAGTGAAAGCAGACGTGCAAGAAGTATCATTACACTTGTCCTCAGCGTAGTTTTTTTCCTGGTGCACATTTCTCATGGCCATTCATGCAACACTTTGCATTCGAGTGTGCCATTCGACACAACTTACTACCATCGTATCAGTAATGCTTGACACCAGCAGTGGCTACATTCTCCATCAACCCCTGACGTTATACGACAGTCATTAGACGAGGCATTTCCTAGAGATGAGCAAGCCCTGCCGCCGTAAGACTAAGTAACCCAAGTTGTCCAATTGACAATTAGAGGTACAAGGACCACAGAATAAAAAACAGAATGCATGCACTCTTCCACAGCCAGTGCCGAAAATATAGAATAAGACTAAAATTCTTTCATGGTTTCGTACAAGCTCGAAATCAGAATACCAGACATGACCAGCCAAACTGCTAGAAGAGTTATTTTTAATTAAGAAATGAACGATCTGTAAACATTTTCTGACAGTGGCTGAGTTGACAATACTGCAATAGCGTGCATGGATAAGCAGGGAAGCAAACAAAATTGAATGGAGGAACAGACTAAATGTTGGCCCCGTATCTGCATGTTTCATTTCAAATGTCATAGAAAGACGTTAGTCTTGCGTCTCGAGAGTTCTAACAAAACTTATTTAATGTTCTGCGTGAGAAAATCCGTGAATGGGATTCTGGAGGCAGTGCCTCAATGCGCGCAGCGAAGTCAAACGAGCGCATCGAAGCACTCTACGACGCGAGACATGAGCGCCATCTGGCAGTTACCTTGGAAAACGAAAGGATGGCCTTTGATATGGTAAGCACGTGGCATGCGCACCCATCTCGGAGGCCACAATGCGTAGAATGCAAGGCGACGGGTAGGTGCCACCACCGTGTCGTCTTAGCAAAGCGTAGGAAACACTTGCCTTTTCGTGCATAGCGTTGCATTGTCAGTGCAGCGTGATAAACACTACAGTCCTTAGAATTACTTATGTATGCCATCTAAAGTATGAAGAAACACACCCCATAGTATTGGCGTGTTGATATTGTGCCTTTGATATGCGCAATATTTTTTTTTTATTCGACAATCACACAAGTATGAACGCAGAAACCAGAGCAATATTGGTGGGCGCCGTGGATGTGGTTGGATTTTGGCCGTTACTGGTATTGTTTTGGCGAACAAGCACAGACAGACAAACAGACAAACCAAAATTTTTGCGTTGAAGTACCCCAAGAAAGACTATTATTGTTTTTAAGAGACACAGACCTCTGATGTCTTGAATGATCGCTCGCAGAGGGGACAGTCTAGAAGCATAAATCCAGGGGATCCATTTCGAGATGGGGTCGAGACGACCGGCTCCTGCACAGGCTCCTTCCCCTCCCCATCGAGGCACCTGAGCCATGAAGAAGTGGTTATTTTGATGTTTCGTTTTCACCAGAGCACTTTCTCACAAGTTGCTGTTTAACTCTAAGATAGCATGCCGTGTGACAGTGAATTGTATATTTATTTATTCACATAGACAAGACTATATGAAGAACACATATCTGAAAGTCTCTACATGCAGACACTGTAGATAAATGACCGAAGTTAATAAAGTAAAAGACACTCAAAGCAGCATAAGCACAAGTACGGAGGCATGTAAGTTATCTAATGCCTTTTCTACAAACATTTATTTTTATTATTGTTAAATGAGGATTGCTTTTATTTAGTTGAGGGTTATGAACAAGAAAAAACTCAATAAAAAGTGCCAGTTAATCATGTCTAGTTCAGCAACGAAATCTGGGATGAACGTCAAGATGCCTCTATGCAGCTTACTCAATCTAAGAACACAGTCAAATTTCAGGTACCCATCTGCTGCAGCAGGCACATTCCCAGAGCCCCCCCAAAAATATCACAGCAGAACGTGGTTTCCCGATTGCGGCAAAAACACACACTGCTTGCTTTCTGCAATTTTTCCTTATCATACTACCCAAAGATTTTTTATACGTGAAAATAATCGACCACATGAAGCTAGCAAGACAACTAACTGCAAGCAGATTTCTCCAGCCACACACAAAAAGCCCATTTTGCAACACTCAGACAACGTAGGAGATTTAGGTTCCAAAGATGTAACCAAATGACAACTGTCCCCTTCAGAGATATTATTCTTGAGTATTCAGAGCTCATTAACCATCCTGTAATGCCATCAATGCTGTAATCATGCATTGTTTATGCCGTTAAGAGTCACCAGGGTCAAGCTGAACTAAAGTGACCAGGCTGGGTGGCCAACACAGCCAATACAGAAATAGTGTGTGTGAATCAGTGGCATATAAAGAAACATGTGGACTAGAGCTATTATGCATTAAAGTGAAATCGTCATCCACTTACAAAGAAGCAACGAAGGGAACTTGCATGAGTTGTCGAAGAGCTACATGGTTGCAGAAAAAGATTGTTATTGGGATTTGAATCGTGTACATCCAAATCAACAAGGTTGCAGGGTGAGGTTAGGCAACTCAAAGTGTGAGGAAATCAGCAAGGGTCTGCAACTACTTCTATTTCTATTGAGAGTTTTTCTGCCGTAAGCTGAAGTTCACAAAACTGACTTTAAAGCATACTGAATCATCACTCCACGTTAATTGAATTCATAAGGAAGACAGACTTTACGACAGCAGCGATTGCCCAAGGTCTACAATGAGACATGCCAACCTAGGGACTTCTAAAATCGGGAGCCTTGTAGCAAGGGGGGGGGGGGGGGGGGAGACGGAAAAAGTTTAGGGACAATGTCTGTGATTGGTCGATAAACCTTTTCAGCATGTGGCCCCAGCGCCTGTGGCTTTGGAATATTTAGGTGGGCCTCCAGCCTCACTGAAACACTTACTAAAGGAGCTTTCCAGCCACTCTATTGTTGCTGTGCCCTCTCCGAACTGGGCCATAAAATCGGGGTTGTGCTTACCCGTGTCATCTTGGGCGTGTGCATATACTTCAGGTGAAAAGAAGCAAGCCCAGTGTATGGCAGGTAACAGCAGTGGCGAGGGGATTTTTCTAGCTGCACTGACATTCTCCTTTCTTGGCTGTGTCATATAAGTTTGCATCGTTCTGACTAACAGTTAGTTTTACTGTAGCTTTTTTTATAATTATGTTCATACAGTTTATCAGAAGCCTTATAGCCGCATTCGTACAATTGGGAAGACAGGTCCGAAATCTGGAGCCTTGCAGGCTTAGCAGGAGTTGGCAGGTATAGACATGGGGTGTTCCAGTGGCCGCAGTCACCTGAACATCGTGGTTCACAAAGGGAAGATTCGTCGCAGAACCCTCACCTGTTCACATGAGCCATCCGCTGTGCTTCATCAAGCGACGTGATGTCTTTGCGGCACACGACACAGACACATGGCTCGGCAGACTTGGGGTTCTTGCTGAAGCGCTGCAAGCACTTCTCCACGTGGGCCTCCATGGCACCGGCCACACACTCCCCACATGCCGGGCACCTGGCCTCAGGCCGTGGCCACACAGCACATCTGTCCATGCTAAGAGCTTACTACTGATTTTAGAGTCGCAAGGCACCACTGGCTGTTCAGGATTTCTCAAAAAGTTTGAGCTGCAAAGGTGGCTACGTGTTGCTGCTTCTGCTGGCACACATGGCATTGCAGATGCACACATCAGGCCTTTTATGCAACATGCAGATAAACGAGTCAGAACTGGCAAATTGATTTGTAAAAAAACAGTGTGATTAGAGTACAATAACACACGAAAAGTGCTTGATCTTAAGAGGTGGCTAAATAGGCATAAGCTTAATCACTACATAAAGAAAAAAAGACAAGCTTGCTTGTAGAAAAATATCCTAAAAGGCAGTTCTAAAGTATGGTTGCTGTGCACTGTCTACAACATCAGTGATGGCACTATGCCGTGTCTTGGACACTAAATAACTTTGCCATCTTTTGAGGGATGATAGCTGTAGGACTCATCAAGGGATCTGGTGAACTTCGACGAGAAAGACAGGGGCTTTTGGGAAACCTTTATGTAATGAAGGGGTGCAAACAGGCTGAAATGAGAAGAAAAGAAAATGACGTCAAGATTGTGTTGGAAATATAAACAGCATATGCACATAGAATGCATCGGAGGCCATGCTTGGCTCAAAGCACATGGCTCTCCTGGGCATTTCACAACATTACACGGTAGGTAAACGAGTTTATCCTGCAATAACGACCTCAGGTAGTTTCTTAGGGGCATCTTATTAGTCTGGCCCCCACTTGATAAATCATCATGTAACACCTCATCACATTTTGCCGCGTCAGCTCACCTTTAACGGCTCAACTAGCTTAGCTATACTCGTTTATGCGATGTAAGTGAATAAATTTGAAATGAATAAGTCTTAATTACGGCAGCACTGCAGTATCTAAAGGAAACCTACAATATTACACTTAGTTGCAATCACAGACAGCACTTGACACTACATTACAGTAACGCACAGTAATCGCTGCAGCGACAGTCGCCGAACCGCTATCTTGCTTCAGCGAACGGTAAGTAGGTTTGCAGTGTTTTTTTTTTTTGTTTTTTTCACAAGCTTTGGAGGAAACTACGATTATCTGCGGGCTCGAGGCGTATGTGTGTCACGTTGTATTTAGTCTTCAAGCGCAGCATATTGAACGGTTTATTCTTTTATGTCAACATTCGCACACCACCAACTGTGGACGATACAGTGAACGTACGAGTTGCGACGCTCGGGTTTCCAACCAAAGAACGTGGCTTGACACGAATACCCGCGTTCCCTCACAAGCATCAAAGGCTTATAGATATGCCTCGAAACGTGTTATCAGCACGGGCTTCGACAAAAAAGTGTCAATGGCAGCGACCAAACGGACGAGCCTCGCCGTTGCGCATTTCAGCGCATCGATACGAGTTCTCGTTCCTTTGTTCGTTCGGACGAACCACATCCATTGTACCAACCCAGATGGCGAGTTCCTACTGCGTAGCCGACGTCCGTGCGAAGCATAACCCGCCACTAGGTCACCGTGGTGACTTTTACGTCTTTCCCGCACAAGTGTCACTCGCACCCCGAGAGTAACGAGTTACGCTACTTACAAAACTAAGCCGCCAACCACAGTGGTGAAGCCGACTCCGAGAAGCGCCCCTTTGACGCAGTTCGCGCCTGCGCGTGTGCCGCGCAGATGCCTGAGTTTGCCAGCAGATTTGTACACAACGTTATTCATGCTGAGGATCGCTTCAGATCGGATGTCACCGTCTGTAAAAGTTGCGTTGACTCACACCTGTCCGCAAAACTGAGCCCAGTTTCCCACTACCATGACGTTCCTCACGATCACCACCGTTCTCCTCAAGTTCCCAACAGGACGAAAAAAAGTGCGGAAACGGAAACTTGCTATATAAAATAGATAGCCCAACTACCATTCTTGTTGCTTACCTCACAGACAAGAGGGCGCTACAAAACTCGCAAATTCACTCTTTCACCATTTGCTGGAACGTACCAGTGTATTTAGCTGGCGCGGATTAAAAAATAAAAAACTACTTGAAGAAACTTGGTGATATTTGCGCCTTCAGGTGTAACTTCATTCCGGGTAAGTGCCATAACCAAGCACTTACCTGCACACAAATAGCTCACCAAGATAATGTACGTAATACAAACTTGTCCGCGACCACTGCGTCGTGCACAATCAGCGTGTCAGGGAGGCGGTTAAAATCGTGAGGGCGATCGCGGAAATTTGGGTATTGCATTGAAACAAACTGTGAAAATAGATGCGAAACAATAATAGTTCACTTTGAAGTATAGCCGATCGGTTCGAGTTCGGGGGTCAGGATTTTGAAAAATTGGTCAATTATTTCTTTAACACGGTCTCCACCATTTTCAGGGACTCCATTGTACATTAGCATACAAAAAAGTGAAATACAAGGTGAAAAAGATGTCAAAACATACGCGGAAAAAAAAGTGGTGACTGGCATTACCGCGGCACGCACCGCGCTAAGTCTCTGTCTGCGCATAATATTGCTACCTGTAGGCTGCCACAAACCATAGTGCGAATGCGCGTGTGCGCCCGACGAAGAAGATGAGGGTCGCTGGCTGCTCGAGCTCGGAGCCAGACTGGCCAGTGCTGCAACCGCTCTTGCAAATATATTTTTCGAATATATTCGCAATACTTTGTCTCGTTACTCACGTAACATATTTGGTGGAGGTGGAACGATCCCCGTCCTCACCACGCAGCTCCGCAGTGGCCGCATCCTCCAGCCTCCCGCCATGGCTTTCAGTGACAACGCGTCCGCGTCACCATCTGCGGCTTCTCCGACAACCTTTGTCGCCGTCCAAACACCCCGTGATCCCGGGACATTTTCTGCGCAACCTGGCCTCGACGTCGACAAATGGCTTCGCCTTTATGAACGGGTCAGTCAAACTCACCGCTGGGACCCTACCATGATGCTCGCTAATGTTCTCTTCTACTTGGACGGAACCCCGCGTGTCTGGTACGAGACAAATGAGTCCGAACTCACCAGCTGGGACACGTTCAAGGAGAAGCTACGTGACATCTTTGGGGACCCGACCGGTCGCCACGCAGCTGCACGACAGGAGCTGGCTACCCGTGTCCAGTCGCCAACTGAATCGTATGTGTCATACATCCAAGAAGTTCTCGCTCTTTGCCGAAAAGTAGACGAGGCGATGTCTGAGGCTGAAAAGGTTGGACACGTTTTGAAGGGGATCGCGGACGACGCCTTCAATTTGCTGGTGTACACTAACGTCTCGACCATCGACCGTGTAATTCAAGAATGCCGCCGTTTCGAAACAGCAAAAAGCCGTCGGGTGCGCCCTCCTTTTTCTCGGTTGCCAAACACGGCGGCTACGTCCACCTGCTCCGATTCTACCGTCACACCGCCCTTTGAGCAGAGTGTAACGCGTATCGTTCGACGGGAACTTGAAGCAGCAAGTCCAGCGCCGCTTCAGCCCACTTCTTTCGAACATACGATGCCGACAACCCCCGCGATCTCCGTTATTCAGGCGGTCGTACGACAAGAATTCGCCAACCGCGGGTTCCCTGATGCTTGCCCCATCTCTTGCCCCTCCTCCAGACCAATTCCCATTAATCCACCTCGACGTGACCCATTTGTTGCTCCACGATCTCGCAACCCGGCGGAATGGCGAACTCCTGACGACAAACCGATCTGCTTCCGGTGCCACCGCGTTGGACATGTCTCCCGCTACTGCCGTGCCTCCTGGACGCCGCCACATAGGAGCCAGTTTTTCGCACCTTATAGCCCATATGAAGATCTTCGCCGGTATTCGTCCAGCCGTACCGCCCCTGCTTTCGACACGTCTAACAGCCGCCTTCCTGCTCGTTCTCCGTCCCCTCAACGCCGTCGTTCCCCGTCGCCCCAGCCACGCCGCCATCACTCGCCGCCTAACTTTTCATCGTACCCGACGGAAAACTAGACAGTGCAGCCCCTGGAGGTAGTGCTGCATCATCCCTGTCTGAACCAAACCCTCCATTGACGCTTCATACGAACAAAAATCTTGTCGATGTACACGTGGACGGTATTTCTCTGTCGGCACTAGTCGATACTGGCGCTCATGTGTCCATAATCAGCGTTCATCTTTGTCGCCGCTTAAGAAAAGTACTCACGCCTCCTGCTACCGAAGCTGTACGTGTGGCCGATGGCGGCACTGTTCCTGTCATTGGCATGTGTACGGCTCGCATAAGCATCGCCGACCGTTACATTCCTGTTCTATTCACGGTGCTCCAGAACTGTCCTCATGACCTCATCTTAGGGATGGACTTCCTGTCGACCCATTCTGCTCTGATCGACTGTTCCGCTGGTACTCTTTGCTTAGACCTTCCTCTTCAGCCGGATATTCACCCTGAACCTCAACACGGCCTTTCTGCCACAGACTTCCTCCGCTTACCGCCTAAAGCCCTCACATTCACCGAATTCGCCACGACCTCACCCGTATTGGATGGGAATTACATCGTCACACCGATTCCTGATGTCCTACTGGCACGTGACGTCACCGTCCCTCACTGCATCGTAACTGTAGCCTCCAACCGGACCCGTCTACCCGTCATAAATTTCGGCTTCACAAAGCAAGTCCTCCCTGAAGGCATCCTAATCGCCACGTTGCGGTCCTTAGCCGATGATCACGTCACCACTTTCGCAGCCGACGCATGCACCAATTTTTCTTGTCGCCCACTCGATGCCACATGCCTCGACATGTCAATACGTCCCATGATCGACCCTGACCTTCCCCCAGAGCAAACAGCCGCTCTCGCACGCCTTCTAGCTTCCTACCGTGACATCTTCGACCTTGACGACCGACCACTCGGCCAAACTTCTCTTGTAAAGCACCGCATCAACACCGGTGATGCTGCTCCCATTCACCGTCGACCGTATCGCGTGTCCGCGTCGGAGCGCCAGATTATTCAAGCTGAACTGAATAAGATGTTAACTAAAGGCATTATTGAGCCCTCATCAAGCCCATGGGCGTCACCCGTCGTCCTGGTTAAAAAGAAGGACAACACATGGCGCTTTTGCATCGATTACCGGCATCTAAATCGAATCACCAAAAAGGACGTGTATCCTTTACCACGTATTGATGACGCCCTCGATTGTCTCCACGGCGCACGCTACTTTTCATCCATCGACCTTCGTTCTGGTTATTGGCAGATTGCCGTAGACGAGAAAGACCAAGAAAAGACCGCCTTCATCACTCCAGATGGCCTATACCAATTCAAGGTTATGCCCTTCGGTCTATGCAATGCCCCCGCCACGTTCGAACGTATGATGGACTCTCTGCTACACGGATTCAAATGGTCAACATGCCTGTGTTACCTAGACGACGTCCTCGTATTTGCACCTACATTTGAGACCCACCTTGAGCGTCTGTCGGCCATTCTCGACGTCTTCCGCAAAGCTGGCCTCCAGTTGAACTCCTCGAAGTGTCACTTCGGCCGCCGACAGATTACCGTGCTGGGCCACCTTGTCGATGCTTCTGGTGTGAGACCGGACCCTGAGAAAATTCGTGCCGTCACGAGTTTCCCAATACCCCAATCCGCCAAAGATGTCCGGAGCTTTGTGGGACTTTGCTCCTACTTTAGGCGGTTCGTGAAAGATTTTGCGGCAATCGCCCAACCACTTACCGATCTTTTGAAGAAAGGCGTTCCATTTTCGTGGGGGTCCACTCAAGCTGCCGCCTTCTCTCACCTCATAACACTTTTGACGACGCCCCCTATCCTGGCCCACTTTGACCCATCTGCCCCAACTGAGGTCCGAACTGATGCCAGTGGTCACGGTATCGGAGCCGTTCTCGCCCAATGCCAACAGGGACACGACCGCGTTATCGCGTATGCTAGCCGCCTCCTTACACCTGCAGAGCGTAACTATTCGATCACGGAGCGAGAATGCCTTGCTCTTGTCTGGGCGGTCTCAAAATTCCGCCCATATTTATATGGCACTCACTTTTCCGTCGTCACCGACCACCACGCGCTCTGCTGGCTTTCATCCTTAAGAGATCCTACAGGTCGACTTGGTCGCTGGGCTCTGCGACTGCAAGAATACACCTTTGCTGTGATATACAAGTCTGGACGCCTGCACCAGGACGCCGATTGCCTTTCTCGCTATCCAGTTGGCCCATCGGCCACCATACCTGACAACGACGCCTGCGTGTGCTCCGTTTCTCAACTGAACCACATAGCCGACGAGCAACGCCGTGATGCAGCCCTACGAGCTATCATTGAGCGCCTCGACTCCTCCCCATCGAACCGATCCTATCGCTCGTTCGTACTCCAGAATGGCACATTATACCGGCATAACTTCCATCCAGACGGCCCATCTCTGCTGCTTGCCATACCCAAACACCTCCGCTTGGCTATACTCCACGAACTCCATGACGTTCCTACTGCCGGTCACCTGGGTGTGTCCCGCACATACGACCGGATTCGCCGTCGCTTCTATTGGCCAGGTCTGGCACGGTCCGTCAGAAGATACGTCGCGGCGTGTGAGGAATGTCAGCGCCGCAAAACACCATCGACGCTTCCGGCTGGGCGCCTTCAACCACTCGATATTTCTACTGAACCTTTCTTTCGCGTCGGCTTGGACTTACTCGGCCCTTTTCCTCTGTCTTCTGCTGGCAACAGGTGGATAGCTGTGGCCACAGACTACGCCACACGCTACGCAATCACACGCGCCCTTCCAACAAGTTGCGCCACTGACGTCGCCGATTTTCTTCTACACGACGTGATCTTGCAACATGGTGCTCCACGCCAGCTGCTCACGGACCGAGGCCGCACATTTCTATCGAAAGTCATAGCGGACATCCTACGCTCTTGTGAAACACGCCACAAGCTCACTACGTCGTACCATCCGCAAACAAATGGCCTCACAGAACGCCTGAACCGAACCCTAACTGACATGCTTGCAAAGTACGTTTCCTCAGATCACTCTGACTGGGACATCGCTTTACCATACGTGACATTTGCCTACAATTCTTCGCGCCACGACACTGCTGGTTACTCCCCTTTTTTCTTGCTGTTCGGCCGCGAACCCACATTACCCCTCGATACGACGATTCCGTTACCAGCAGCTCCAACTTCACAATATGCTCTGGACGCCATCAGCCGGGCCGCCCACGCACGCGAAACCGCTCGTGCTCGCCTTCTGACCTCCCAAGCAAACCAACGGCGTCGGTACGACCAACGACACCGCGATGTGCACTTTTCGCCCGGTTCGTTGGTTCTGCTGTGGTCTCCGACCAGGCACGTTGGCCTGTCTGACAAGCTGCTCTCTCGGTACACAGGGCCATACAGAGTGCTTCGTGAGGTGACTCCCGTCACTTATGAAATCACTCCTGCTGCCTCGCCGTCTTCATCCACCCCTAGGGCCAGCGACATCGTACACGTCGCACGCCTGAAGCAGTACCACTCGCCCAATGATCTTGACATCTAGATGCGCCGAGACGGCGCCTTTGCCGACGGGGGTTATGCTACCTGTAGGCTGCCACAAACCATAGTGCGAATGCGCGTGTGCGCCCGACGAAGAAGATGAGGGTCGCTGGCTGCTCGAGCTCGGAGCCAGACTGGCCAGTGCTGCAACCGCTCTTGCAAATATATTTTTCGAATATATTCGCAATACTTTGTCTCGTTACTCACGTAACAATATTTTCCTCGGCTGTTTCCACAAATTTCAATTAAAGAGGTTTAACATCAGCACTGTTTAAAACACTTGGGGGAGGGGGGGGCTGCTACTTTGGTGGCGAGGGCCGCAGCAATAAATTAATATATATTGTATCTTTTGTAAAGTTGCCTAGCTCTGCACGACTCGTTTTCGACGGGAGCTGCTGCGCTTCGCTCATCCACTCTTAAAATTGCGGCTTGAGAGACTTCGGACTGTCACTTGTTCTTGCGCCACGCAATTTGTAGTGTTTGTAGTCGTAGGTCGTGGCGGGCAGCCAGTGTACGCGGCGGCTGGTATACGTGCCGCACACCTTGATTTTCTGGTCTTGTATCAAGTGAACAAACGAGGCCTTTCTAATCTGATGAGCTCGTTAAAGTACGACAACAAAAAACCACAATGCTTTCCTTTCAACATCGTACACAGCAACAGATAACGAGCCCCCAACAACGCTGCAGCCCGCGAGCTGCCGTAGGTGGTGGTAGTGGTTAGAATGAAGAGGAAAAAGGCACCTAATTTCTGTCTGCCTTCAGGCGACACGGCGCAGTGCCTTGTAGGGGTGGGGGGAAGGAGAGATAAAAAGAATAGAAGGAAAATAGACGGAGAAGAAGACAGCCAAGCGAGAGAAAAAAGAAGGAGATAGGAAAGTGGGGATCCGGTCGAAGCAGTCCAAGGGCGGGGCGCCACAATGCGAGAGCTGCACGGCTTCAGGAGACCGCGGAGGGCGAACCAGTCGGCGGCAGCTACGCTGAAGTCGGAGATCGCGAGGGCACAACCGTCCAGCTTGAAATCCTGCGAACGAATCTGGTAGACTGGTACCCAGGGAGGCACCCGGCCATGGCGGGAGAAGGCGACAACGGCGGAAGTGACATCACATGAACACTATGTATATTTTTTTAGCAGCGTCTCCATTGAGCGTTCATGGAATGGCTACAAGTAGTTTTCACATAACTCTATGAAACGATATAAACCTCGAGTTAGTTTTTTTTTTTTGCCTTTTAGGGGCGAAGCTCTTCAGGGAGTGGGTCTGCCCTTCCTTAGTGTATGTAGTTAGTGTATGTAGCCACCTTGCAAACATCTCACTACACTGCATCATTGATCCACCACTTCAGCCAACGTTACGTTGACTTCAGCGACCATAAAGCCAATGGTAATGTATAGGTGTTCTGTGCCATTACTGTTGAGAAGTAGCCAATAATGCAAGATGGTTGTGTACTTGTATCCAGGTGCGCATTGAAGAACCATAAATTTTCCCAGTGTGTCCATCCCTTGTTTCTACGTGACCTTTGCAAACTGCCACTACTTCATCCTCGCAAACATCCCGCTACGCCCCATCACCGATCCATCACTTCACCGACCATAAAGCCGTTATAATTAAGGGGAAACGGAAGCAATGTATAGCTACCACTTACCAATAATAAAAATTTCTTGTATAAGCATATAGTGTTTGTCACGTCTTTGTGTAGTGGGCGATATTCGCGAATGGTTCGCAGTTTAGCGATGAAACCCTCCAGCACTTCGCCCCACTCATCATCATTCACTCCGTGGATATGCTGCTGCGATATGCGTGTAGTATGTGTGTAGTTGATGATGCTTGTAGTTTATTCCCTTGTAGCAAATACACGTTTTATTCTCTCTCTCTTTTGTAGTTGACAAACCTAAATGACGGCAGAACTTGTATGATTTAAATTTTAAAACTAGGTGGCGGTACTTGTAGTTGAAAAATTTCAGATGTTGATCTCGAGTGCTGCTTGGACGCAGAAGAAATGAGGATGCACACGAAGCGCTTGAAATTCTTAGTGTTTGACTTAATACTGTGTTTTAAAATGCATGGCCAAGTCACTAATTGTTAAGTAGCCTATCAATACCTGCTAAAATACTAATGCCCATTTCCGACACGCTCATGACAACTCATTTAAAATTATGAATCAACATAAGCGTTTTCAGATTTCTCCGCCACCAGGTCCCAATATATATTTTGCAAAAAAATTGTTCACCAGGAATTTCATGATCAGATGCACATTCCCAAGCCAATAAGCATTTGAACCAACAAGGGTTAAACAGTGAAGACAGGCACATAGACAAACATGAACCACTTGATAAAAACAACAGATTCATTTTATTTGTACCGGCATGGTCCTGGCACTTTAATGAATCTAAGCTATCTACTATAAACAGACACAGCATATGCCAGCATTGAGCAATGTCCCACTATGAAGTACATGTGCTGCTCAAAAATGTGGCATCTGATGCCACCCTTCGGTAAAATGAGGCTTTCATTTGCACTTATAAAGCTTTAGTAGAGATGGAACAAAAGAGGGGGTCCCTTGCGGTTCCCAGCACAGCGAGAGGAGTTGCAGCAAGTAGATGTGCTGTGCGACATGCAGCGAGATGTTCCAGCAAATGAAAATAAAGCACGCATGTGACAAGCCAAGGGCAAGAAACGAAATCAAACTCGTTACCTGCCAAATTAAGTGAGGTAAAAATCAATTAACTAAGCTGGCAGAGGAGTCCCACGGCTTGTGCCTTGTACTCCATGCTTTAGCAGGATAACAAATGAAATAGAGAGACCTTTGACGTACCAGACACCGCTATGCTCAACAACATACTGCAACATGGATTGGTTGTAGACAATCTGCCATATACATGATACGATGCACAGCTCTTTGTGGGTGCCGTAGCATTTGTGCTCACCTATAAAAATATGTCTTGTATATCACAACGAAACTTCCTTTGAGCATGGTGCACATTTTAGTCTGCAAGTAATGACACGCCCCAGTAAAAAAGCGATCTGAAGTGGGTTGGCCACACTTGCAGTCTTCGAACGTCTTTACATGTTTACATGAAGTGTTTTATCTGTACACCGCAGCACAAGCATTCAGGATCACAGCATTTGGCGAGGTCTTGTCAATACGACCTGCCTGTAAGCATGGTCCCACGGCAGTGTGTAAACTGCTCTAAATAGTGTATAAACATTAATATGCACAACTGTCTCTATGTTACAAGAACAGAACCTTCGTCACGAGTAGTCACTTTTACGTCGAGGTAAGGCACTCGCACCACAACCGTGCACATAGCGTGAATTTACATACCATTTTATGTACAAGCATATAACAATCTTACACTTTTGTTACAGCACGTTATTTACACTCACACAACACAGATGAAGTTCATGAAAAGCGCGCAAAATGATATTTTTTCAAACTCCTGCAGGCTTCGATAGCCATGTCTTGGTCAGCATCAAGAAAAACAGAGACAAGAATAAGCTACACTCTCAAGGGGAAAAAAAATTGCACAATTTGGGTTTACCTTGCCAAAATTAACCATCATGGCTGTTCATGCATAGCCTTCTTTCTATGAACACCACATGCGAAGGGCTTTAATGTTATTGACTGCATGCACTTTTGAAAGAAATGTGGGGAGCATGGATTTTTTCTAAGAGGTAACCAGATGAAAATTATTCTCGGCAGGCATGATATACCTCGAATGGTGCAACTTCCTTTAGAAAAAAAAAAGAGAGTGTACAAGAGCCTTTTTAACTACCGTATAGCCATGCTATCAACAAGAATAGCCAACTAACAAGGCATGGCAGTATAAAGGAAATATACTACGCACAAGCTTCACACCATGGCCAAAAAACTTGGCAAATATATCGCAGGAATGAGATGAATGAAAGGCCACATGGACCGCCAGCCACGACTTCAATTCCCCTCCCCTTCATCACATTTCAGTCATTAGAAGGACCAATCTACACGGTACCAGCATGTAATTATGAGCCTTCATACCACAGCTTGATGCTAACATGGACCAAAGTGGGCACCATACAACACTGCGGCCGTGACACACACCTTGCCATTAAGGACAATTACAGCACATGCCAGTATCAACAGTTACTACCAGCACATTTTGCAAGAGCAGTAGATTTCTGAAGCAGAGGCCACCAATGCCTCGCAAGATTTAACTTGTATGGTACACACCTTCTTCCCCAAGACTAACCTCTTTGCATTACTCCGAGGCCTTTTTTTGTTTTTCAGTGTTTGCAGGGCTCGGAGCATAACGACAAAAAGGAGATCACGAAGAGTGCAAATGCATGGCCTGAAAGTAGAAGAAAAAAGGATTGTTACTGCCTGCCAGCAATGCAGCTTGTGCCTGGACATCGAAGTTATAAATTGCACGGGTGGAGTTAAACGTTGCAGTTAAATAACATAAACAGAAAGCGAAATAGAACTGTAATATAGGCCTACTCTGTATTTTTAATGCCAAAACGACCTTAACTGCCCAATATAACAACATGCCAGTTGAAAAATTTGCTTAACATTGCCACATTCACTAAAGGTTTTTCCATACAATAATGCAGATCGCAAGGAGCCATGCTGTATATCAGAAACCACCAGTAACCGTCGTCGCTAACCCGCAGTCTGGATCGCAAAACTATCTAAAAAGTTCTTATGACACAGAAGCGGCAACATTTAAAAATGAATCCAGGCCTTATCCCCCTCCCCTCCTCTCATATTTTTTTAACCGTAACAGATGCTTCTGTTCCAGTGCTGAAAGTGCCTGCATGCTATGCGCAAGACATTACGAAGTCAATGCTGGTATGTATTTGCCGTTCATCGACTCGGCTACATTTCTTAACGGCAAATTTTAGCACACAGTCATAGACTAATTACTAAGTAACTTGTTTTTTCTTCCCCCATAAGCTTATACTATGCCAGAAAAAATCCTCATGCTGTCCTCTCCATGACCTGGCATCTTGGAATGTTTGCCGCAGGAGCACACCCTCATCGTATAAAGTGGAATAATTTACAGTATATAATTCACAAGCAGGTTTTCCTTGTAAAGCCCTGTATAAAATCAGTAATGCCGACTATGAATGTGAACTTATGAACTGTTGTGATAAGACTTCATATTCTTCTGAACCTATATTGCATGAAAACTAATGTGAATGATTAGACTCATGAGGCTACACTCTGTTACAAGGCATATTTTGATATGACACATACACTTGCAAATTGCGAAGAAAAAAAAAATGTGCGAGTACATTCAGGGTTCCTTCTTTCGGGCCTTGTTCAACGCTACAAAAAAGGAACAAGAACACTTTAGCTTCATATATTCCTCCTTTAGGTTTTTTTTTTTGTTCTCAAATTTCAAACACAGATTCATCGACGTGAAGCAACAAACAAGATGTCTCATACAAAGCCGAAGAAGGAAAGAAAAGTAATAGGTACAAAACTAGCGATACAAGAAGAGAGGCAAATAAAGCGTGTTATTCCTGCGGGGTCAACAGCACTGTGCGTTTTCCCAGACACATCCAAGGGGATCCTTTCCCGTCGGCACATTCACAACGCGTTAAAGTCATGTGAAACAGAAAACACGGGTAAAAACAACTCTCGAAGATGGCCACCAGAAGAAGTCAGGAGCACAGCAGTTCCTGTCAGCTCTGCTGCGTTATTGTCCGACATTCGAGATAGTTGGCGTCACCAAACATGGCTGCTCCGCCTCGGGAGCGACTCCTCGTCAACTGGGCCTTGTTCGATGCTGAAAAAAAAGGAACAAAAAACGAAGTTGCTCGATACTCAGCCGAATGTGCTTTAGTGGGGAAAAAAAAGAAAAGAAAGAACATGACAGGGAAAACGTGTCACCAACATTGCAAATGGCATTTTAACATGTTGCAGAGGGCATCTTCAACATATTGCCCCATGTTAAATAAACCTTAAAGGAGCACTGACATAAAATTTCAAAATCTAGATGTTCGCTTCATTCAATTGCTCAGTGTACGTAGGTCCTCATGGCCAAATTTGAATCGCGTCCGTTGCATCAAAGTTATCTTATTTCAACAGCAAACGAAAGATGAACAGAAAATGGAGTGCCCCTGCAACACTGACACTAGTGGTACGTGTTCGGTGTGATACATTCAACGCATACCATCCTGAGTGACAACGCGCTAGTAGCGATGACGTCTACTATCCACGTGTTATCATGGCGCTGTTATGCCTGCGAGTCGACAGCGAACGTCCGTGCCTCTGAAAAAGGCAATCTGTGTCAAGGCCAGCCCGCCTGAAGCGAACAACTCAACGACGTAAACACGCGCGGCGCCTTTCTGGCGTGCACGTGCAGTGAGTCAGCGCAGCCGCGAGCCCGTCGAGTAAACAACCGGCGTCTTCCTGTCTGGCGGCTGATGCAATGCGCGGCGACGTCACTTGTCCTTGGGTGCAGCCACCTGCAGCGCAGCCTCTCCAGATTCGATGAGAAAGAAGGACGCGGCCCAGCGGCGACCTCATTGGAGGATTCTGACCTCGCGACCAGCGGCGCTTCGGGTTGGACATTTGGGTTGGAGCCGGGGCATATAAAAGAAGCCCTGCGGCGCGTCGAGGAGACCCCTTTGACAGCAGACCCATTTGAGAGCAGACCAATGTGTTAGAGAGGAGAGCTCGGCTCTTCGAGTCTCTGTCGGCCCCAGTGCCGAATTTGTAAAGCCTCTGTATATATGCTGTACATAAACCTTGTTTAACTCACCGTCGTCTCGTCCGCTCGTCTATCAACTCTGCGCAGAAGCAGTCGCGAGCTGAGGAACCTACGCTACCAAACGGCTGGTGACCTTCCCGGCAGAGTTCGAAGCAGTGGCGCCTTCGGGACCGTGTTGGCGTCGCCGTCTTTCGAAACAGTGGTTGCGGCGTTGAGATTCGTAGCGCCCTTCGTAACGTCGTCGGAGGTGCGCGTCGCAACAGCGCCGAAGCCTAGAAACATACTCGCTCATCATGTTTGATCTTTGTCACACTGCTCTGAATGATTTCGTGAAATTACCAAGATGCAAACCACCCATAAAAGATTGGCGAAAGAATAGAGCAAGATTTAACGTGTCCTTGTCAGTCAACATGTCGGGGAACCGTTGCGAGTTGCAGTCGTCTGGTTCGAAGCATGGGAAAAGCACAATGAGGGTGTCCTTTCATTACACTTGTGTTACTTGCCAACACGACCACAAGCTATCAAAGTGGAGTAACGTATATACAGAAATCATCGCTGACAAGTAACACGCAGGTATTGTTAATAATGAACTTTAGTTTGTCTGTAGACTAATGACTCACTTACGTCCACCTAGTACCGAGCTACTGCCGTCACAACCGTGAGAGGCCAGATAGGTGGGGCCATCAAGAGGCGCAAGGAAGAACCTGGAAACATTGACCCCTTTGGATATGAGCACATTGTGCTCCGCTGCCTAGCATTGAAACCACAGGTCTCCGCGACTTCATCATCTGTGACCGCTACACCACCAGAACAACAGCAGAAATTGCTGGCAATGGCGCTGGGTTTCCGGGAGCCACAAGAGCAACCGCAGTGGGAAGCAGTGGAGGCAACAAAGCATCCATTAGAACACTGGTGGTGTGCGAACTATCTGCAGGCTAGAACAGGTCCGGCAGCAAATACACCAAACTAATAATAGAGACTTCTTGTGCCAGATCCGGATTTCCCGTTTGATCGCCCGTTACAAAGGGCAGGTCAACAAATATCATCATCATCACCTGAATGCTGTGCGCCAAAACATAACAATACAGCTAATTGAGACACACGAGCGAGCATGGCCGAAGCGTGTGCCTTCAGGCACCTCCTCATTGCTGTTTAAAACGGCGTCCATTTTGGAATCGCTGTTCTGCAAAGGGCCCATTGAAGCAAGAATGATACGCGACGTCTCGATTGCGGCACTTCCGAGCTCCTGACTGTTGTACTCAACACTGTCCACGCTTTGTGCAGAGACGACGGCAATGCAGGTGGCAAGGATTGACTGAATGTGTGCACCTAGCAGACGAAATGTTTGCAGAGCAGCTGAGCCTCATGTCACTCTTTTCTGTGGAGAAGTGGTCACCTGTGGCGCGATCAGGAAGAGACCACGAGATAGCGCCACTGGTGGCGCTTCCAGCGCTAAAAATGGCAAGCCGGCCGTTTTGAATGGTGCTAGATACTAGTGATATAAATGAACAAAAGTGATAGTTATTCGTACCTCAGTTGCTTTAGAGGTTGCGAATCGCTACTAGGAAGTCGATAGCTACTCGTTGACGTAAAAATCTCGAAATGTGTAAATTTTATGTCAGTGCTCCTTTAAACTGTATCTGAAGCAAAGTTTTATGAAATGCTGAGCAAGAAAGAAGTTTGGGGGAATACGGAGGCTCAATAACGAGAAGCAGTTTCATCTATGTGAAAAGTACTGGCAAAGTAACCCTCGTACTGCCAGGTCACATGATGCTTGCCAAATAACTTGCTACTTTCGCGAGTGTTTCCTATTCAGCAATTACATGAGAACACAACTGTGCAATCAGTGCTATCACATGGGGTCATATTAGAGCGTTGGCTTGGCATCCGTAGTCTATTCAAACTGAGCCGCTGATGAAAACGATTATGCCTATACCGGAACCTCGGGTCGTTTCAAGTTGCTGTTGCCGAGTGCATTAGTCTATTTTATCGAACACAGAGGGAAATGCACATACAGGTTAGGAATCAACTGCTATAGCGTTTGCATGTTATCACCAGCCCCTTCACCGGCTATATGTAGGTAGACTGCAAGGCATAACCACAAGATAAAGAAAAGAAACAACAGGTAAGTACTTACAGTACCACTTCACCTTTGAAAGGAAAACGAAAAGAAAACAAAGTTGGAATTTCATGCCCTGTTGACAGAACTTTCTTTTTTTTTTTTTCTGCGTTGTTAGGCACCTTGTACATACTGATAATGAGCAAAAATATAATTAGCAGCAAACCATGAAGCACAAGGAGCTCTTGCAACTGTTTTATACTTATCAGGGGTAGGTAACAGTGCCATTGCATCCAAGAAATTATTTGGCAACTGTATTGAACAATTTTGCAAACATATTTTGCACACACATTTTTGAAGCACATATAAACAAAAATTCATTTCATTATGATCGAAGCCATGTCAGATGTACCATTTTCAGTTTCCTTATTAGCAGCTGCAGGCTGCAGCCCCTAAACTGCCTATCGAACGAAATATACTCAAGTCTCATTGTAAAAAAGTTACATCTGCCAAAAAAATATACTTTGCTATATCCAGAAATTCATTATAAATGATTGTTTGTAACACTGTATCTATTACAAAGCTATTCTTCACTTACTTATTCATAAACGATAATTAGTTACATTCACATTCGTTATCACGAGATTTGAGCGTAACTGTGTCGTTGCAGTTGTGCAAGAGTCTGCAGAGAGTGCTAGTGGAATTACAAGCATTTCTATTGTTTCTTTCTTTCTATTGGCACACTGCGTTTTTCATCTCGTCTACCCACATCTACGAGCCCCCTACTTCAGCGTCTGAGGAGAAAACGCAAGCGCGTGCATCCGCTAACATAAAACAGGCTCTTCTTCGCCCACTGATGGTGTCTGTTACTGGCAACATCACCTAACCATAGAGATAACGTCGGGACAGCAGTTGTCAATGAAGAAAAGGCACGGAGAGGAGCACGCAAGCATCTGTTGATGGCTTAGAGGCCCATTAATGGTTACTTCTTTACATCCATTCTCATTATATCAAGTCCTGCTGCATTAGGTAGTATGAATATATTCATTTCATACTGGCAATGGTAAGGATCCCTCAAAAGTTATTTCATCTCATAAGTGTATCAATAATTAATCATACCCTAGCATGTAGTTTGGCTCTAATGCCTTTTTCACACTTAGACCATTTAAGTCGACACTCGGAACATCACTCACCATTTCCGCCCCTCGGTGGCCGTCGTCTCTGCTTATGTGAAAAGGCAGAGCCCGTTTTCAATGCTTCCAAGAGGCTGTCCATGACACCTTCTTGATCTTGACCTGCAACAGCGATGCTACTGTTACAACACAGGACTAACACATTATATATTATTAGTACAAGTCGGCCATATATGCCTATTTTTTGTCTATAAGTGCTTTGCAAGTGCAGAATATAGTTAGGTATAATATATAAGAGACTCTCGCTAAACGGATATCTGTTAAATGGAACTGCTTCTTAAATGAAACAACGGCCTCTGATGTGATTGTTTTTGTGCTTGCATTCTCCACTCTTGTTCATTTTTCGGTAAATGGAACTCCTGTTAAGTAGAATGCAACTTCATGTTCTGTTTAATGGGAGTTTACTGTATATAAAGTAATCCAACGTACTTGAACATGTGTATAATGAATTTTAACAAACATTTACAACCAGCATGCTATACGTATGCTCGATACATAAAACCAAGCTTCGGATGATCCAGCGGTGATCTCATTTAAGCGGTACCACACACAAGGTATGCAGACGACTGATACTATCTGTAGCTCTCTGTGAAGTGTGTTGCACCACACACCACCTGGCTGAATGCCCATACATGCCTACAATGCACACGCAAGATGTTTCAGTTGTTGATTCGGTTTGTTGTGGTGCAAAAGTAGCTAAGGCTGTGCTGCACCAAGCAAGCTGTTCTCACCTACCATGTGCTTGTCTGCTTTGTGCTCAGGAGAGATGAGAATCATGCATGCCAAAGTTGTAGCAACGGAGAATCATATCTGCCCTTTAGAGACTGTTTTCAGATCTTTGTCAGGCATTGAAAGGATAGAGTGCCTGGAGGAATGCCTCTGTTATGTACAGCATTTCAACAGTGCATGTGTATTTGAGTTTGAACACTCGAAGCACTGTAGCCCATGAGTAAGATAGTGTGAATAGCCCTTCTCTCGATCCTCCTGTTGAATATAATCTAATTTAATCGACTCACACACGTTGGACGGTCAGCAAGGTACACGAAACAAGTTTAGGACCAAGAAAAAAACGGAGCACGAGCTGCAAGAGCTCGCTCACCAGAGCTGATGTCGACCAGCTGCTTCTTCTTGGCCATCCGTTCTTGTTTCTCCTTCTCAGCCTTCTCGCGCGCCTCCTTGTCCCGTTGCCGCTTCTCTTCCAGCTCTCGCAACCGGACGTTCTCTGCATGTGCTGCCTGAAATGATCGTTGTCAAGGTGGCGATGTAAACACACACAAGCTTCAGCTCAACTCAATGACTACCACACTTAACATTCCTTCAAAAACGCACATTTTGTTCCACACAAGCTTTAATGTGCCATCGCTGTTCACCACTTTTTAACCCAGTTGCGACTAATCAATGACTGCAATCAATCCACATCTGTGCACCAACGCCTGAATTACTGCTTGAACTATTAAGACACTTGGCCAACTCAACAGCCATGGTAGGGTTTATCATATGCCTCGTTACAAAACTGAGCTGACAGCTACTAATAAAGGAAGTATAATAATTCCAAATTAGTAGTAGCAAGAGTGCATAGGTAGATGTCAATGCTGATAAGAGTTTTATTGCATGCAAGAACTTTCTTGCAGAGTTCGATGAAAAGGTAAGGATAAAGGAACTAATGAATGCATGGTTAGATGGGCTGCCTGCTTTGTATAATTTTATTTTGCACGAATAATCATATTACAGTTGAACCACTTTATGAGAGCCATGCACCGGGGAGCTATTCTTGTCTTTTATATGAGGTGTCTCTTATAAGCAGGACACCACATATGCATTTTCTTATCAACACCTATTTTTATGCAGTACCTACTTGACTCTTACATCAGTGTCTCTTATCAAGGGGTTTGACTGCATGACGATAGTTATAGTGCGAGAACAAAACGACGACACAGAGACAAGAAGGACATGAAAGACACTGCAGTTTCATTCAACAGTACTTTTTGTTTCAATAGCTAGCTAGCATACTGTATTGTGTGCTTACTGTTTGCCTACAGTTTCCACTATTTTGTATTGTGTGCTCTGCCCATTGAGTGCCACAGATCCCACAAATGTGAAGACAGACAGAAGGCTTACCGAGAACTGCTCCTTGAAGGATTTGATATCGGTGAAGAACTCATCCAGAGTGTACTTTTTGGACTCGAAGACGTAGAACTCCGCCAAGGCCTCGTACAGTTTCTTCATCTTTGCGAACATGCCCGACAGCAGCTCGTGCTCTTGTAAGGCTTGGTCGTAAAAGTCCTGGTTTTCAATCGTAAAGGAACAAGCCAATTTTCAGAGCGCAGTCGGAAAAGGCCGACTTTCCTCGTATCAGGATCGCACTCATATTTTGCTAAAGTCCCACATAGGAGCCGGGGTACTTCTTCGATGCGTCAAAATCATAAGACTCAAGTGATTATAACCAGTTTCAATACAGCGAACTACTCAGTGAGGGTAAATTTTTCTCAAGTCCATACCCTCGGGAAAGCATCCTTATCTAGTTTCAGCAAAAAAATTACACGGCGATTTCGAACACTACAGCAATGATGTATGTCCTCAAGTAACAGTAGAAGAAAGCAAAAAGAAAAAGCACTTGAATTACATCGTGAGGAATGGTGGTTCTAGAAAAAAAAAGAGTGGAAAAACTGACATTTACAGTTTTTCACTTCAAAATTTAAAGGGGTCCTGCAACACCTTTTCAGCATGGTCGGAAAACGCTGCCGATCGGTAGTCAAAGCTCCCGACAACACGCGAGCCAAATATTATAGCACAGCACGCGGTCTGTAATTCACAATGAATTATCAAAATCACTAAAAATTGCTTTCTCTTCTCTTAACAAATCACGAAATATGCTCAAAAATCACAAGTAGGAAGCCCATCTATCAGCCATTGGCTGACTTGAACGCGTGCGCGCGCAATATGAACAGTATGATTGCGAAATCAGCAAAAAGAAGGAAAAACCAAGTATCATGCCTGGCGGACTAAGTTGTTGGTGGTTCATATGAAAAATTTTCGAATCTTTGCCAAGACGTTCTGTAGAATCCTTTCCTTCGACTTTACACTTTACTGAAAAAAATTCGGACTACAAATGGTCAGAATGCATGTCTACGTGCAAGTGAAGTATCATTCACACATACACACGTGCAAAGGATACACTCATGACTTCAGCGAACCGATCATTGGGACCCTGAGACTTGAATGTCTTAAGGTCGGTGCCCAACTGAGCAATGCACTTCTTCATCTGTGCAAGGTTTTTCTCCAACTGATCAGGAGAAACTGCAAATGTAAAGGACATTGAAAGGGGTTAGATGAAAAGAGCAGTAGCAAGCGTGAGTTGCCATACATCACATAACGCCAGTCAAATCGGGCTATGTCCGACAGTCCCTGGCTTACTTTTGTTCTCCCTGCTTCAATGAATTTGTTACACTTCCCCAAGATGCCTCCCGAGAAGTTTACACATTTCAATTGCCAATTTAGCAGGCTCAAGAAGCTGATTCTGCGTTATAATTATGCTAACTTAAGGAGATGCCCACAAATGCACACTGGCAGCACTCAACATGAATGCAGCTAGAAAAATGGGCTGCCGTGGCACTTGGAGGGCCGGAAACTGCATAGGTCTTCACTGATGTTTATGTCAAACATGTTCTATCTCTGATCATGGAGATGTTTAGGAACGTGTCAGTGACATATGCAGTACGTTTAGCATGTCGACAAGACAAGGATGTTATGGTCGACATTAAACTCAGAATGTGGTCCAACTCCAATGAATGAAAAATGGCAATGCCTTCATGTGAGATTCAAAATGCTGCCAAATAACTTTTGAAAATCCTATGCGAGTCATAAGCTTCTAAATGATGCATACGCCCAAGCTTAAACTAGTACAACTCTCACAACTGCTTGGGAAACCGAAAAATGCCACAAACTCACAAGCAAAAATTTCATTTGTCACTTGAAACACAGTCAATGCTGGAGGGTGAAATAATAAAGTTGCCATGAAAGTACACAAAACCATTGTTTTTTTTTTTAATCATTATTGGAGCGTTCATTGAACAAAGCATCTTTTCAAACCAAGCTGTTCAATGAATCTCTCTCTTGAATTAACCTATGGTTGCTGAAATAAAATACTTGATGCTTTAACAAGCAAAAAGTAATAAGTCACTCGCTTACTACCACAAATGAGGCGCATACGAAGATGCCAGGGCAAACAGAAAAAAATCTAAAAAATCTGCTAAAGGCAGTGCTATGCCCAGGCAAAAACTCTAGAATTGGAAAGCAAGCAAAAATTCACAAGCCATAAAAGTAACATTCACATGGGTCAAAGAATCTTTTTATGATATTAAAGCCAAGAAAAGCCATAACTACACTGAAAGTTTTTTTAACAACACCATTTCCGATTACAACTCACCCCGTGCTGCTTTCTCTGCATAGCTAAGCTCGTCGCCGAAGGACAACACGTCGGGGAACTTCTTCTCTATTGTCTCGGCCAGAAAGTGGAGAAGGGTTGTCTTCTGGTCGTGCGATTTCGTTCCTGAAAGCTGAACAGAGCAACACGCCTGAAGCCTGAAGTAGTTTTTCAGAAAGTGAGACACATGCTAGTTGTATTCAAGAAGTAGGCATGACGTCACTCTCCTCTATCAGCAAGTGCTACTTAGCCATTTGTACAACTTCCTACACTGCAAAGCCACGATTACAGTGACTGGAGATGATACGTTGTTCAACTTACCGATGAGTACAATGTCTGTTATTGCAACACAAAAAGAACAGAGTCCAGAAGGAGGTGTGCATGTGCACATGCATGATTACGCTAACTAATGAATATTTCTCTCCTGCAAAGTTTCAAACGGATCCACAGTACACTATAGACCCTTGCATTAAATGTACCTGAAGCTTAAAAACCTACCACACTGAACACTGAGAGCATGGCCAGATGCTTCCAGATGAAAAATGTTAAAAGGCAATTGCCAACGCTTGCGATACCTTGGGCAAAAAGCTGATGTCGAAACCAATGGCCTGCGCATTTCTGGAACCGGTGTTCATATAATTGCCAAGCAGCAGGACGAGTTGCAACACTTTCGCGAATTTCTGGCTCGACTTGATCTCCTCGCATGCTTCAGTGGCTGCCACAATGCTCTGGACAAACAAAACAGAAACAGGGTCACAACGACGCATTTATGCATCGTAGATAGCAGACTTCCGCTCAAAAACTGGTGCTGCAGGCAAGGTGAACTTACGGGTTTTAGGTCCTGCACCATTTCTGCGAATCGAAGCTTGAAGCTGATAGACTCGAGCCTCGAATGAATCCTCTTGATGCTCCCAATCTGGAAAGCATTGATACAGTCAAATTTTTTGGGCTTGTTAGCTAAACATTCCAGATTTATAACTGTGGTACAAGCGACTGAAAGACAAACTTCGCCGAGCACTGCGAGTGCCCTTTTTGACTCCTGTCCATTGTTGCACCGTTCTAAATTCAAGATGAAATCATAAAAAAGCAATCGCATCACTTCCAGTGCAGACAAACAGGAAGTGATCATTTAATGAAGTAACTTTCAAAAAACAAATCACTGTTGATGGAAGGAAGCAATAATGCGACACCTTTGCCTGTGGCAAAGAAAAAGGCAACAAAAGTGGATAGAACAAATCACGCTAACGGCAGGACGTGAACCAAGAATACTGAAGCGCCGCTTTAAACTGAAACTATAGTAATTATTGTTTTTCCTTTTGCTGCATAATAGCATATTAGACACTAGCAGTAGTTCTTCAAGGTCTTTAAATCTCAATTGAATATACAATGCACATTGCAACTGAGCAGTCAAGCCTATGGATATTCGCTAATGCTTGCTTAACAATAATAAGACTGAAATGTGCTGGGTCATCTCCAGCTCCTTTACGATGTAAAACCTATTGTAACTGATAAAGTACTAAATATGACCCGGAAGACACTGGTGAAAGCTACAATGTTGTGGCAAACTGGTGTCATCAACCTTTTGGCAAACTGGTGTCATCAACCTTTTTTTCCGGAGAAAACCTTGCAACACTGCAGCTTTTTTCTCAGGGTCAAGGTAATGCCACAGCGACAGTGTGCCTTTTCTGTCTCATCAAATGTCTTCTGACTCTTCTTATGACAAGAGCGTCTTTTTTTTTTGGGGGGGGGGGGGGGTATTTGAGAAAGGCAACTTTTTAGTATAAGGAAAACATTTTTCTCTCTTGAGTATGCTTCGCAAGAACTGCCTCACCGTGATGGCAAACTGCTCAGCCTCAGCCAAATCGCTGAGGTTGTCTTTGAGCTCACAGAGCTTCTTGAGCTGGTCAGCCTCTGGCATGTTCTTGATGAGCTGCTGCAACATGGCTTCCGTCAGGTGTTCCTCGTTAACCTCCAGAATGTAGTCACGTATCGTGGCTGCCGACATCTTTAGTGAGCCTTGTAATATCACTGAAAGACACAGTGCAAAATAAAAGTGAAACTATAGGGGGCTGCTGTGTCTATGCAAACACTTCAAAGATTAGAGAAGAGACACACAAGAAACAAAACACAGGAGAATGCTTGAGCTCCGCCATCAAGAGTAGATCGCGAAAGCATAGTCAAGCCTCGCGCACTTCGCCTTCTGAACTGCTGGCCTGCTTCAGTTCTCGGTGCACGTCTCAACCCTGCCGTAAGGAAACGAACGGCTGTGCAGGTAACAGTGGCCATTTCAAAGTATCAGTGCTCACCACCTAGTGGCCATGCCTGTGAACAGCACTAAAAGGGTCAATGTTGGAAGAAGACATGTTACCACGTTGCGCGCATTGAAAGTGGCGGCATAGTTCCTTTATGGCCAGCACCCTTTCGCCTTCGACAAAGCAACGCGATCTGACGCCACAATTGAGAAACTTCAGCACAGCGCTAAGCTAAAGTGCCGTGTTGACCCTACTACGAAGACATCTTCGTTTTTTCCGATCATAGTTGCCAGCACACTGAGCAGTTTATGGAGTTACGAATTGCAAGCACAGTTGTAGAGTGCCCACTTCGCCATAATTATTCTTTTTGTTAGTCAGTGAAGGGCCCACTATGTGTCCGTAAGGCAACACACGAACCTATGCAGTGGTTCACTTTTTGATGGTTCTGCTGCTTATGATGGTATCTGAAAGCTTTGTATTGAGTGGGCCTTTAAAACACCCACTCAGTGCTAAATTCCATGCTTCTGCTATGCAATATATGATGCGTCAAAAAGACTCCTTCCACAGGGGTGGAAATGGACTTCATTGTTTTGGAGCAGCTCAGGGAGCAGGAATAATGCTGTTTTGGAGCAGCTTTGGCGCAGTAAACGGAAAGTTTTGGAGCAAGTTCGGAGCACCAAAAGGTGTGTTTTGGAGGAACGCAAATTATTTTGGGAGCAGCTATCTAGAGTGAAATGTCATCGTCAGTCAAAGTTATTTCTGGTAAAAGGATAAATCCAATGGTTCTTACTAATGAATCATATTTAGGGTTTAACATCCCAAAACCACCATATGAGAGATGCCGTAGTGGCGGGCTCCGGAAATTTCGACCACCTGAGATTCTTTAACGTGCCCCCAAATCTGAGCACATGGGCCTCAACATTTTTGCCTTCATCCAAAATGCAGCCGCCGCAGCCAAGATTCAATCCCGCGACCTGCGGGTCAGCAGCCAAATACCTAAGACGCTAGATCACCGTGGCGGGGCAATGGTTCTCACTAAACATTCAGTACTAATGAGCTACCAGACTTACGACCCCCAAATGTGTGTGTGTCTGTGATACAAAACATGCTCAATCAATACTCGGATTGAACCGAAAAGAAAAATATATTCCGCGTGGTAAAAATAACGAACTATTTTTTTACATTAACACACCTACTCCAAAGAGTTTTGCTAGCCACCGCAGCGTTGCAACTGCTGCTGCACCAAATGTGTGAAACGAAGTATAGATAATCGCGGCACACTTCGCTTGGCGGAAGTTTATTTTTCTGACGCTAATTAAGCACATAACTCTGCTCATCTGTGCTCGGTCTGGAGTGAAATGGGGACGAGCAAAACACCTGGCGAATCTGAGCGGACAGAAGCGGGAGCCATCCAGCAGCGTGGGCAGAGTAGGCGCCACGCTGTACGCAACTACCCAGAAAATTATCAGAGTCAACGCCATTGCTCCGCGTTTCAATGAAACTGTCAGTTGTCGCTTAGTATCACAGTAGAGAAGAGCACATATGTATTGCGGAAAGCCAATAGTGTCTGTTCTATCGCTATTTCAGTCACTGCGTATTGCAGACAGACCGCACCCTGTGATAGCTTTGAAATGCTCCTTAGCATCAGCACTGCGCGCTATAAAAGGATCGTTCCTAGAGTGCAAGCTTAGCATCTATTTTGTACTTCGGCAGAACTAAGAAAATACTTTCTGGTGAGTACTTTCGGCAACATCTGCTGTGTTACTGCATCTGTTTCAGGAGATATACATTTGTGCTTGTAAGCGCACACTGCTATTTAGTGCATGATCATGCCACATTCCCGGCTGGTACAAATTATCCACGTTATTACTAGATAATTCACAGTTACTCATGTTGGTGCCACCACTATAGTGAGAAAACCACGGCGATAACTGCGATAAGCGGACCACTAGCAAACCGAAATACAATGCGAACGAACTACACTGAATATAGATGCGGCCGCGTCCTGTCCTGGCCAACACTCAGTGTTGCTCGGTTGATGATAACAATCGGTCATATTTGGTGGCCTACACTTTTCCAATTGACAATTATTGAGGAAATTAACGTTTATGCGGAGCCTGGCGCAGCAGCTCGGATTGGTGCAGAATAGCGCAATCATCCCTGCTTCCACTACATGGCATTCATTCATATGGTAGTGTTTTTTCTAAAGCAATTTCACGAAATATTGTGGCTCTGGGTTAAAACACCTGCTAGCCACGAGGACGGCCTAGGATTGATCCTCACTCGGTCCCATCTTTCTTGATTTTTCGGCCACGGACATGATGATTTTACGCTCACAGCCAGCAATGCCGACCCCGACACCCTAATTTTTGGCGAAATGAGCTCTTTTACGCTATCACGTTAAAAGACATCATTTACCACTACCAAAAGAAGGCTCCTATTCAGTGAATTGGTGAAGGAAACGTCTAACTTCTACATCAAAGCAGTATGACTGCAAAACCATTGCATAAGCAAGAGTGATTTCCGCGGTGTTGCAATGTCGAAACTTCAACTTGTTGGCACTGCATTAGGTCGGCAAGGTCATGAAGAATTGGAGCAAGAAGTAGAAGAGCCGGCAGAAAACTAAACAGGTCGGTGCCGGCAGCTGTTTTTTTTTTTTTGCTTTTGCTAGGCATGTCACTGCAAAATTTGTTTGCCAGAGGTGGTGCTAAGGTGCTGCCCAAAAAGAGCACTGTGCAAGAGTTCCGCACCAATTCGCTAGTAGCTTTGCTTAAGAAATTCAGTAAAACTATGCCTTCACAGTAGAGGCAGGATGGCATCTCAAGGCTTTTATTAAGGTACTAAAATTAATTTGTCAAGCTATGTGAAGTTACGAAGCAAGTAGCGAGCAAAGCCGGCTACCATGCTCACCATCCATGAATCGTAACAGCCACTGCCAACCGAATTTCATATTTATGCACTGTTCAGGCTACTCAATGAAATGAACCAATGCTGTCGAATTGCAAACTTAGAAGGGCTAAGTTTTAATCCCAGCACTTTACCAAATAAACATCTCTACCTTACTACAAGCAGGGCAGGAGAATTAATATTGCTTGTAGAAACAAAATAGCAAAAACATTGATGATAAAATCAGATTGCCCCTCCTAAGTTTACCAAGCCATGAACACTGAGTGACATTTTTCAACTTTCAAAATTAGGAAGGTTGACTGATGTATGAAAATAACAAAAACAAACTTTATATCAAATCTGCTCGTTCTTCCACATAAGTGCAAGTACAAATGTGAAGAGCTTGAAAAGCAGCCTTCACACCTCCCCACTCTGCAAAACTATGCGGCATTACAGAACGACATTAGTCCTAGTCACAGGAGAATCGTATAGCACAATACACGTCAGCAAAGCTACATTGCTGACAACACTTTCAAAGAGGGCAAACAGAAATGTGCAAGGAAATCTCACTCAAATTTTGAGCCGCCTTTCCATCAAGAACCTTGAGTTCTTTTGTCTTTTTCACATTCACTTTCTCTTCCGTCTTGTCCTTTTTCATGGGTGGCTCTGACGAGAATTTGGAGACCAATCCTTCAAAGATGTCCTCGCTTTCGAGTTCATCCTCCCGCACCTTGACCCAAAATGCCTTTTCCGACACCTGCAAGGGAGGTCAAGAGCAGCTCATTGGTGAATATCAATCAAATCTCCATTTTCTCACATTTTATAATTTGTTGGGGGTCCTTCAGGCGAAAAGCTGTCGTAAACAGCTTGGAAGTGCCTGAAGGCTCTTCATGACAGCACCACAGACAGCTTACAACAAAATAAAGTATATATGAGCGTACATAAGTTGTATTATTCAAAACACGTCAGATATCAGTTTGTGTACAACAGAGGACACTTGACAGAGTTACTGGAATGTAAAAAGCAGCAAAACAATGCAACTTCACGTCCTAATTACAAAACTACACTAAATACCTTAAGTATACAAAAAGGAGAGTGATACATTGGTGAAAATGTATCAGATCTACCAACTTGTTTTCACTCACAGGCGTCGTGGATCATTGGAAAACAAAAAACGGCGTCTCATTTCTTTTCGCACAGTACCGGCAACCTTCAAATTACCTTGCAGCAAGATCAGAGCTGCAAAGAGAACTTATAGGGACAGCAGATGTGTCATAAATTTTACAGTAAATGTTAATTATGTGTGCAGAACATCTCTTTGTAAACCGCTGTTCGGAAACGTAGACACCTTTAGTAGTTCCAGGATACACCCATGCGGTACACACACACACAGGTAAAAAAACTCTGTCACATGCTCCCCTGTTTGTCATATTGTAACGCTGCTGCTGCTTTTCATGTACTAGCTTGCAATGATTGCAGCTTCCAAGCAATATGCACTGGGGTGTGGTAGCAGCCATACTCTTTTTTTTCTGTGGCAAGTTACACTGGCCTGCGGTGAGAAATATATTTGAAAAGTAGCAATATACAGGGTTGTTAAATTGTTGAGTGATGAATGCTAACGCTAGGCCCACAACACCCGCAAGCTTTTCGTACGGTATTTCTCTACTATTTGAATGCGGCTTTTGTGTCTTAAATAAAGGTTGCCTTGTGTTGAACCTGTGGTGTTATTGCTAAGGTAAGTCTTTATTAGTACTTCGCTAAGCTTGTAGCTGATAGCCTGAGAATACAGATTTGCGGCCACTTCATTTTCTTTTTCGCTCTGTATGTTTTCACTTGAATTTTCCCCACGGAATTCTCGCAACCCCCGACTTTTTATCGATTTTGCAAGGATTACGCGACTAAATACGTTACGCTTTTTCACATCACTCTGATTTCAGTTCTTGGGGCTCACAGCCTTTTAATGCAGATTCAGTGCGGGAGACTGCTTTTACCTCACCTAGTTGGTTGGTGGCTTCTTGTGATAAACAATGCTAAGACAGAGCCCCAAGGTTGGGAACGAAATTTTGATTCAATCGCAAGAAGTGCTTCATTTCGCCCATTTCCTGCCCACTGTATCCATCTTTGCATGGGGACATGCATACCAGAGTAGCGATGGCCAAGAAAACTGTCATTTCGTTTTGTATGACAGTGCGTTTACTGAATGTGTAGCACTGCAGAATAATGTTAAGGTACAGTGAAAAGAAAAAAAGGATGAAGCAATACCAGTGCCCTTACCTTCTGGGGCATGACTTTTTTCCAGTTGGCCCTTTTGAGAGTGGTACCGACGGTGTACTTCTTCTTGGGCTTCATGCCGTGTGGTAGGGATTCAGGCTGGATCGGCGACATGGGAAGTCCCCCATTGGGCATCTGGCCCAGCATGGCGCTCAGACCTGGTGGCGGGGGAGGGGGTGGGGGTCCCCCCATCCCAGGCATTGGTGGAGGTGGGGGTGGCCCCATCCCTGGTAAGGGAGGGGGCGGTGGGGGCCCACCCATGCCAGGCAACGGGGGAGGTGGTGGGATGCCAGAACCAGGAGGAAGCGGAGGTGGAGGAGGTATGCCCCCACCTCCTGGCAATGGTGGAGGTGGAGGAGGCGGAGGTGGGGGTGCCCCACCTCCGGACAGCAGACCAGGGGGCACGTTCAGTTTGGCACTATTGGGGCTCTGGGCCGGGACAGAGAAAGTGGAGAATGAGAAAATTTAGCAGTCAGACACTGCAGTGGTGATACAAGCAACTGACAATACAATTGTGCAATACAATAGGAAACCTATATGAAGAGACTGCCCAATGAGACATCAGGGTAAGCAGTCTTAATGGCCAACATCATACGTATTGAAATGAAGGGCCAAGGAGAAAAAGTAGGCTGTCCTAAAAAAATGACAGCATATCCACAGGGTGAATGATGGAGAGTGGGCGAAGCTCTTATGTATTAAAGAACGCCAAGGGAGACCACAAGTTCTATCACACGAACGAGAACGAAGATAGATAGTGGCAGATGAATTTCGACGGCTCGAGCAGCACCGGCTGCTCACCGTCACGCAGCAATACCTCCAGTTCTTGGAGCAAGACGTCGATCAAGCCACCGAATTCACGTTCGCTCTCCTCAATATCGTTCCCTCACTGCCCCCGTAGACGACGTGAAATGAGACCCCGTACTTTCTAACCCCATCGTTTGCTTCACTGAGACTTGGAAAGTCGCAAAACAGGATACGTCCCCGTCGTGTGCGTCGACGATTCCGATCGGCCTGCCAGTGGCGTCTTAATTTACGTGAGGCAATCGGAAGGCTGAAAGAGTAAAACTGCCGCTTTCTACTGAAACCAACTAGAGGGCTACAAAACGTCTAGTATGGGACAATTTTGCACTTTTCAGCGAATATGCATTTGTTATATAGTACAAGTAGCGCCAACTATGGCCGGATTGTAGACTCAACGAGCGGTGGTTACAAACAAACGACAACAGGTACGAACGGGTGACGCCATAAGGAGCTTCGCCCCTAATAATACTCAAGATATGTAAAACAATTATGACTCAAATTAAGCATCTTCGTAATACCTTTGAAAGTAAACAACCCATTAAAGCCCAATAGTTGTGTTATATCGATAAGAAAGGAAAGAAGGGGAAGAGGGAAGCTTGCGGTGAGAAATTCGTAAATGGGGGGTGGGTGTTGGATCCGACGTTTCGACAAGCGGACTTGTCTCTTTCGAGATCGCAACTGTCACATGAGCTCTTCTGATTGCTACTAGGGTAGATCTGGATCGGATTTCTTGGTCGCAATCAACAATCATTGCATGCTACACGATTACAACAATAATCCAGATCAAGTTTGATGCAGGTGCAATTGAAAATGGGAAGCCAGACTGCAGTGAGAAGGCCACGATAGTCAGGCTCCTGATGGGGAGTGATCGCAATTAAAAGTGACGATGTGTAGGAGCATGTAATCCAGATCGAGCCTAATCCGGACTGGCTCTTATCACGATCCAAATTCCCTGTGTGGCACCAGTATTACTTGACTGTATAGTAATTAAAGATAAGGCATCCTGAATTATCGTGCGGGATGTTGCTGTCACATTAACTCGTCATATGTTGCAAAGATACAGGTTGACACACAAATATGGTGATACTGGAGTACAATTACAATGCCGATCACCTATAGGTTATCTCCATTTAAATGTTGCTTGTGGCAGGAACAAGTAAGTGTGTGACAATCAGCACGACAACAGCGAACCAGCAGAAACCATTACGCGCTGTGTAGCATCTGTAGCTAAATCTAGTTAAGAAAATGCACCTAGTGTAGTTTGACAGTTGTGAATAAGTGCAAAATACTATGCAATACAGATAAAATCACAGCTAATGTGCTTGATTTTAATTGCATGAAATAAAAAAAAATGTAACTTGGAAATAGTAACTATTAGGTTCTCACTGCCTAAATAATTATAAGAGCATCAGTATTCAACTAAAGTAGTTGATTAATAGCTAGCATGAATTCGAATATAAGAACTGAAAAAAGCAAAGAGCAAAGGGGAGACGATGATGACCACACGAGCAGTACAAGGTGCACATGCTGTAATCTGGTTGGTTTCAGTGGACACACAACTACATGACAGAGTGCATGAAAATAGAGGTCAGTTGATAGTACAGCAACATTCCCAGTTGTCTAGCCCTTTGTCCCATTTTTTGGTTTCCCTGATTAGCATTCATTACAGAAGCCTCTACAGCACACTAAATTGTTAATTGTTTCGGCAATTTTATAAACTAAACGAGTGACAAGCGAAAAGCTAGATGTAGTCAAAGTAGAGGTTGGGCCTGTAAGAGCTCAAATTATGCAAGGCTACAGCAGTATTGTCAGCTCTAGAATCTTTAGCCTCCTGTTCCTCTTGTCTATTAATTACAGGAAGAACACACGGAGGAAAGCATTGTTAAGAAAAAAGAATAGCTGCACATCAACGCACCTGGAAGCCTTGTCCATCTCGAAGACGAGCTTCATAGTTGGCCAACCTAGCCTCATACTCCTGTTTTTGCGTGAGCGCTTCTTCTAGCTTCTTCTGCAACTGCTCCACGTTCTCTTGTTCTTCACTTCTCGAACTCTGAATGATGTGCTCTAAAATACAGATTGTGAAAAGGTGAAAGTAACGAGTTAAAAATGATAGTTTCCATACCTATTTATGGTTATACTATATTGCTCGTGGTTTTGTGCTTATACATCGCCCTTTTGTTGAGACCACTCAGTTAACAGACCATGGCAGTCTAAGGCAGTGATTAAATTCTTTGTCTCTGAATGAGTTTTGCATGCCATGCATCACTGCTAAAGAGTGTATTCAGCGAACAACAAAATAGATTAATTGGTAAAATTGCTTTCAATATTACAACATAAACACTTATCCATTTTAGCCAAATCATGTCATTGTCGCATTATCAAAGAAGCATGCAAACACAAAGTTATACCATAGCAGAGGCAACAATGTACTCCAAACATAAACGCAAATGCTTTTTTATTTGTTAAAATTGTTGGCATTTAGCATGCCATAATGACAATATGGTTATGAGCGATGCCGCAGTTCACGGCTTCGAAAATTTCGACCACTTTTGGTTTTTTAGCGCGTACGTAAGTCTAAGCCCACAGGCCCCAAGCCACCACGGCCGAGATTCGATCCCACGTCCTACAGGTCAGCATTCGAGCAACATAACAGCTAGGCCACCGTGGCAAGTAATGCAAATAGTTCCCAGAACCAAGTGTACGTCAGTTTTTGCAACTAGACTCAAAGCTAATGATGATTTTTTTTCCAAGTGCACAGGTGCAGAAAGAAGCAACACACACCCATTAGAGTGTCAATGTCCACTGGGAATCGTGCAAACCGCCTGAAGTCTGGGTCGTAGCCATTCTTGTGCAGAACAATTTGAGATATACAACCTTCAATGAGCTTGAAGTATGCAGGTCTGTTTTGGGAGGAAAACAAAAGAATAGAAGGTAGAAATAACTGTAAGATAGCTTCATTTTCATACAGCTTCTGTCATAGATGAATAACAAGTGAACCCTCACCCCCCCCCTCTCTTTAAAAAAATATAAAGAGCCACCAATGTGTCTGACAGCACTGATCACACCCTAGCAAAATCATTTTACATGTTATATGTTGGGAGGGATCTTAGCTATGGTACATTTAGGTTCGCTTGGACAGAAAGCTACACAAAAACTAAAATAATTGGGAGATAACTTGCTACTAAACGAGACAGCCACAATTGGTCACCACTTACTTGACACCCATGACACCATCAGTTTTGGAAACAGGCTGCATTTTTTTACACTTTTAATGAGGAAATACCCCATTTTACATACACTTTGACTAAACAATGAAAAATATCTACCACGGGGACACATTGCTAAAGAAAAGTAGTTCAGCTGTCCAAGTATCTCAAAACATGAACATTACTGCTGCAATAAACATGCTAAGCTGATAAGCTGCAAAACTCACTTGACAATGACATCATCACGTATGCACAGCAGGTGCTGCAGTATTGACAGGAAGGACATTTCACACGGCGTGCCGGCCACTGAGCTCTTCAACAGCTGAAAGCACTCAGTGACATCAGTGAGCACAAGTCAAGGTCACATAACTCAGTCGGTTGACTTCTCATTTTAATCACGGAAGTGCATGGCCAACAGGCCAACAAAGAACTGCTGCAGAACTAGATTGATGTGCTTGTGCATGTATATACTTACGCTATTAGACTGACATAATATACATAAAACTAATTTCTGTACCTGCGCACGCCAATTAAGGTGGGTCATATACTGTTGCAGCGAATGGTGAAGTCTTTTCCTGTTGAACACTGTTTCCACAGAATACGACATGCACAAGCAACAATTTCTCGGATTGCACAACCTTTAAACATTTTTGCTAGCTTGTTGAAAAAGCCTCGAGCCACAGCCAGATTGATAAGGCCATTGTTAAAACTGGAATTGGGAGATTTATTAAGCACGTTAAATTACATGTTTCATTTTACTGCAGTGTGTTGCTGTATCAAGGCTCAGCAGTTTTCAGGCTGTTGGGTTCGTTGACGGGTACTATAACAAAATAATTTCATAAATAAAATGCAACAGAATGTTACATATATGTAAACAGCAGCTATTTTACAAGCATTCCATCACATTTCAAACATTGCAAAGTCGGTAAATTGCTTCAATGATAAACCAAAGTTTCTTCTAGAAACTTTTACAGTGGAAAATAACTAATCTGAACTTATCGATTGCAAATGTTGCATTTTATTAAAGTTCCATAAGTTCACTGTACTTACACCACGTGATTCTTAGGTCAGATTGCCTGCATCACCTAAATCACCCCATCAAAAAAGACTTTTTTTGGGTTTGTATTTATTAATGAATGAATTCTAGAATCTCCGAACAAGCAGCAACAAGAAAAAGGATATTTCCACTCTTGAGTGATGTTTTCACATCTCTGTGAAAGCTCCTCAAAATCAAAATCCTTTGTCTCCTTGAAGATATTGAGCTGGAGGGAGAGCTCGGGGCTTTCGATGATTTCGTTCATAAGATTCTGCAGAAACAAATACAAAATAATTTTACAGCAGCACAGCACAAGGCACAAAATTATCGGAAACCAGTAATCCCTTCCAACTCACCTCGTAAATGTCCATCATACCAGTGCGCATAAACTCGTTTCGAAGATGCAACCTAAAATCGAAGTCTTCTGTTCCTGAGACTAGGGCATTAATAAGCTGTATACATGCTACCTGAAAAACAAGTGGAAAATGCATATAAGACCACGAGAAGAATAACAGGGCACCCAGGCTAGTCTAGCAACAAAATTCCCCTTTTTTTTCCATTCCTTTACTGGCCAATCCTGATCATTTCAACAGAGGCAGCGTCATTTTAATCCCTGATGTAAAGTAAAAAGGAATGCTAAGCAGCATTGGAACAGATATCTCTAATGTTAGTTAAATATGTACAAGCTGCACTAATAGGACACAAAACACCCAGAAAGTGGTCAAGCAATTACTGTTTCCCCTTTGACTTCAGACCTTATTTTCTAAATCTTGATAAATGTCTCTATTGCAAAAAAAAAACATATCTTGGCAATTCTTTCCAGCACAAAAGTGACCAGAACCTGTAGTCTTGAAAAGTTTACAAGTAAACCCACCACTCGAACCCAGAGCTCTTCAATTCCGTTTCAACAAGCAACACTGAAATCTACAGGGATGTTCAATTTAACTTACTGTGTCAACTATCCTTAAACTGAATAAGAGGAAACGATGCAGTGGATAAGCAGCAATCCTCAACTGATCAAGAACTTGAACCTATGTTACCAGCTTCACTATGCCTGATGTTTCTCTGTGTGAACCGAAGAGTCAATATCTATGCATTTTTGCATTCTGTCCCAACCAAATAAAGCCACAGCATGTTAAGAGTTAACACATGTTTACAACCTTGGATATAGAGTAACATAATGGCAGACTCTCCCGTGTACCCAAGATAGGTTGCTTGGTTAATGTTAAAGGAGTTTAGCATCCCGAAGCAACTAAGGCTATCAGAGGGGGTTGTGGAAAATTTTAACCACCTGGGGTTCTTCGATGTGCACGGACATCACACAGCATACAGGGCTTTAGCGTTACACATCCATCGAAATGCGACCGCCAAGTTTCCTGTCGGCTGCCATCAAATCCCATGACAGGCTAATTAGAAATGTTCTGAATTGGCTAATGCTACTATGAACCCATAAAAAAAAGAGGCATTGTGCTGCCAAGCAGTGTATAAACAATAGTTCTAACCATAAGAAGCAAGTACTCTTACAACAAGTGCAGTAGCTTGCACATTTTACTGTAATACAAATTAGATATATGACCAACAGAATAACTCAACAAAATCTCTTTTAAATGACAAGCAATTGACAATCAGCAGCCCACTTTCAGCTACACCAGATCACAAGGGAGTCGAGAAATATATCTAGTTATACGTCACTGTCATTCCTCAATCAATCCCAGTGCACGGGCGCGAATGTACCAGTCTCGATTCATAACATATCGTCCTCTGCCTCAATTTGCTATCCTTTGCTTCCCTTGGTCCTCATTCTATTGCCCTGACTGACCAGTGCTTTAGGCATTGTGAAACATGCCTGAATCTATTTGGTCCTCTAAATATAAACTTAGCTATCAGCTACAATCGTATTATCTCCAACTCGTGCTGCTTTCTACAGCTTGGTATTGCGTCTGTGATCTTCCTATCAGTCGTGAACAACAAAGAAAGCATAAAATGAGCCCTAAATATTGCAGATAAATGTCAGGAAATACATAAAGAGTGAAGTGCAAACAAAATGAGGACGAACTAACTGACCACACATGCGAACTAAACCTCAACTAGTGATTTACTCAATATGTGGGTTTGATTGACGACATGACTAAAGCACGGGCTTCAAGGTGGGACACTCACTCTGCCTGTTATGAATGAGGCTGAATCTGAATACTCATAAGAAATGAAGAGATGGACAAAAATGAATAGAAATGAATGATGGCACAGATAAACGAGCTATTCAACCATACTCTAAGAGAATCGTTGTCCGTGCATGCCAGGCCAGCCACAATGGGGGCAAACCTTTCGCGCTCTTCTATCTCAGCGCATTCGGTGATTGCTTTCAGTACTTTCTCATGCCTGCAAGAAAGAAATCTCTCATGAACAAACAAATGAATGCATAAACAAGAAGCTCAAGCAACCATGCATACTGTGTTTGCAAAGACTTTACATGGCTAGCACACGTGACGTGCTGGCATGGATACTGCCACATTTGAACTGACGGTGAAAAAAGCAACAGCGAAATGTAGCTATCAAAAATTTAACATAACAATTTCACTTTTTAATGCTTAATTCTCTTTAAATTACCAAATAGGGATCCTTTAAGCCGTTTGTGGCTTGCTGTACAGTTATTCATACTTTTAGTAACATCACAAAATGTGTATGAAGCTTCATACATTGACGCTTTTGTCATAAAGATGCTTCAGGGTTTAAGATTTTTAAATGCATATCTTCAAGCATCAGCCGACTGATGACATACCCGTTAGGTGGAACTATAGAAACAGCAGCAAGGAGCTTCACTACGTCCACCATGATGTGAGGCTTAGTGACATCCATGCTGGCCGACACAATGGTGAGGGCAGTTTCATGCTCGTAGACGTATTTCAGACCGGGCTGCGGAGAGCGAAATTGAGATCAGGTCAGCTCAACAGGTCGGGTACATTTGTAGAGCACTGTCAGTTCTCACAGCATGAAAGGTGACAATGGACCAAAATTTGTTTGCAAATTTGCACAGCAAAGACATATTCCACATAAGTACAAGAGAACGTAAACTGAGTGACAAGGGGGTTAGGCATGTGCTTGTCACAAATGCGCAGGTGTTCACGTTATCAGTGGGCAAATGCCTTCTATTCTGTACAGCGCCAAAGACTACGTTCCGTGTGTTCTGGTGATGACGCGGTGTTCTTGACTACGTAGTTCCTGAACAGTTTAAAAATAAAGGCCAGTATGTGATACAATCCCAACACAAACATTAGTGACAGCAGCGGTAGCAAAAATATTTTAAGCCTATATCAGCATTCAATTAACAAAGACATAGAGGATCAGTTTGTTATGAAATAAAAAATCATTAACAATATTACAGCACAGAAATCGTCTGCATATGTTATGTGACATGATTAATAATGATGCGATTTACAGCATCATCTACACTGTGAGGTGAGTGATGAGATCATAGTGAACTCTCATAGGGTTAAAGGACTATTATGAGCTTTCAATTCTAAAAAACAATGAAAGCGGAATTTCGAGATGAAGCATCAACCTGAACTTTTAGTAACAGCCACTGCGACAGCCATAGTCCTTGTATGCAAGTCTACTGTTTATAAAGAGCCCACTTCTACAATAAAACAAAAAACAAAAAATATAAAACAACCGTTCAATCACTCACCGTGTTGTTCATAAGAGCACGAACGCACCGAATGACTTCATGCTCTATTCGTTCATACCGATTGTCTCTGGAGCACCTTTTAATGATAAAAAAAAAGAAAAGATAATATAAGCATCGCACGCTGCTTTTACGAATTGTTATGCACTTCAATTCGTGTTTTATTTTCACTGCCTCCTCAGATCTTGGTGCAATCAACTTTACTGAGAAATCAATACATACGGAAATAACTGCATTCACAAATCAATATTGACATTGCCAATCATCTAAACTTGCCTGTCACGGAAGGAAGCCCATCTGTGTAAAGAGAGATAGGATTAACAAGATGGAACGGGATGGAACAGCTACGATCCATGTTCACCTCGGCAAAATTTTGCGGCCATAAAGGCTCAACTTGCCCTTAACATCAGAAGCCTGGCCTGTACAACAGAAAAGGAAAACAAAGCAGCTGCGAGACTTTCAGTCCAACACAAATTGGGAATATATTTCATACGTTTGTTACTGATAAATCTGAACTTGCCTCTTACGTGAGCGCTGTTGTCTGAACAGAAAAAAAAATTTTTAATTTGTATGTACTATTGTGGAATGCCGAATTACCATCGAGCAGACATCTCCGTGAAAGCCCACGAGTTTTCTGGCTGGTCAGTCATGCAGGTAAATGTTCATTTGTACAGTAACGACTGGACGCTCCATGTCCCTTTGCATTTTGACATAAATGTCAAAACGTACACCCACTCTTTTGGCACAAAAAGTACAGCAGCACATATAAAAGTATTAAGTATCCGACAATACACACTTATGCGTAAATTCCACGAGACATTTGGTCAAGAAATTGTACGATGTTACCCTCTTTCTGTCGCACTTGATAGATGCCAAAAATTTACAACTTCCGCTGATTTCTGCAGACATCTGCAACTTCTGCTTCAACAGTTCTGAGAGCAATATTTTATAAAGCCATGCAGATCTTGAATGTGCGTAATCCAGTTTGATTAGCCTTTAAGTGCATGGCAGTGCCTTTGACTATGAAATAACACATGAATGACACTCACAGTTTACACTTTTGAAGAATCTTCAGCAGTTTGTCCATGCCTTCCTGTAGAAAGTCCTTTAGCCAACTGATGGAAGATACATCCAAACGTAAGCTACATTTAAACACAGCGTTACATTTTAAAGACATTGCCACGTCAGTTAAAAAAAAACATGTCCCTTTCCTCGTGCACCGTTAAAAAAACACATATATCAGAAGGAAAATGGCTCTTTAAAGCCAAATGGGCCACAGCGTCATTTTCACAAGAAGTGTAAGGTTTGGTTTTCTGCACTACCTAAACTAAGCAGCTAACAAAGGCAAACAATCAGCAGTCATGGCTTTTTAAGCGTGTTCTTTCTGAAATGAAAATAATTTTTCTGAAACCTGTCATTCCCATCTCCAATACACAACAACAGTATTTGTAAATGTGGTTGCAAAACAGCAATATTTTTTGGGTGATATAAAACCTAATGAGACAGTCAGGTAGTGAAGAGAAGCTGCTAAATAGAGGAACTCACGTAAGGCAGACTAGAAAGAGAAAGAGATACGAAACAAATGAGACACATGTTTAATGAAGTGCTCTTTCAAGAATTTAGCAGGACATCATGATATCGTTAATTAAACCACTAAGTTTTTTTTTGTTCCGAAACAACAATATGGTTAGCATGCATGCTACAGGACTCTGGAATCATGCCGATTTTGCTGACCGAATTCGGCTTTGATGCGCCAACTGATTCAAATTTAGTGACTTGCTGGTAAGGTGTATGGTTCAAGTCTAATGTAACAGAGAGGCCACATTACCTGCAAGCCGAGCACTATAAGCATTGATCTTGCCCTTAAAATTCGATGACGAATATCCCAAATGACACGAAACTTTTGCAACTTTTAAAAAATAGGTATGTGATAAAATGGCATGCAATACAACTTCCTAATATAAATGACAGCACTTATAGGAATAATTCAAAAGTTGATTAATGAACCTTTTAATTAGTCACATGTCATTTCAATTTAGGTATTTTCACTTCAACATAGAGTTTCTGAGAAAACAACAGAACCCGGACTGCCATAAAATTTTTATGAAAAACCTGTTCTGTCTAAAAAAGACACACGAACACATGCAAACGCATACATAAATGCTAGTGGGACCCTGAAAAAAAATATTTCGAGCTATGCCCTTATTTCATGGCGACCAATTTATACACAAAACAGCAACAATTACCTGACAGGGTTGTTTGTGAGGGCTATGCGCAGCGATTCAATACCTCGGAAGAGCTTGTCAGCAGATGTGCCTTCGCTGCTGAGGAAGTTAACGTAATCCATTGCAGACTCATATCTGCTACTCCTTTTGCCACCCTGAGAAAAGAAAACAAAATTAAGACTGTAAAGCTAATCAGGTTGCAATTGGACCATTACAAATTGGTATACATACATAAATAAATGAGATAAAACGGCTAAGCAGCATAAGTAACCAAGTCTGGTCCCCTCTTTTATTCAATGTAGGCAACAACTCATGATGTAAATTTACAGTACGTACTGTCACAGATTTTTTTTATTTATTTGTGCTACGCTAGTTTTGTGAAAGATGTGACCAAATAGAAAGTTTCTTTGCGAGGCCGTTTTTCGATCGTTTGCTAAGGGCCACTCTTTTATTGTAGAGGGGATGGAAAACCTAGTTAAACAAGTCATCACTTTTTGTTTCTGCTCCCTCCATCAACATACAGCAATGAAATTTATCATTATTATTATTATTATTATTATTATTATTATTATTATTATTATTATTATTATTATTATTAGGGCGCTTATTAGCCAGCACACAGCGAGCATACACAATGGCGACATTAACGGCCAAGCACGGACTCTCAGCGCGAGCGGTGTCCTTTTTGGGTAGACCTACTAGAAAGCACTTGAGAGTTCGACCCATTTCATTGTTCGGCGGCTTTTCTACAGTTACCCCGGGGTCAAAGAGGGAGCCGCCTGTCGACCTAACAGCTTGTCCCTATGAGCGGGTCATAGTAAGCCTTCAGGTGCTCCACGTTAACTATGTCGCACCCGCGATGGCGCATGTCTGAAGATTCAATTGGTTCGATCAGATAGTTGACCGGAGATGTGCGCTCGATCACACGGTAGGGACCTCCGTATTTCGGGAGTAGTTTGGAAGAAAGGCCAGCTACAGAGGTCGGGCATGAGAGCCATACAAGGGAATCAGGAAGGAACGTTGGCTCAGAAGTGGCGGAGCCATCACGAATACTCTTCTGCCACTCTTGCTCATGCGTCGTAAAAGTCTTGGCAAGCTCGCGACATTCTTCAGCAAGCCTGGCCGTCTCAGAAATAGGTGCACACTCAGATGGATAGGGCGCGCACGGGAGTATCGTGTCGATGGTGTGTGACGGGTGCCTCCCGTACAGCAAGAAGAAAGGTGAAAAACCGGTCGTGCTCTGAGGCGCGGTTTTGTAGGCGTAGGTGACGAAGGGCAGTATAGTATCCCAATCCGTGTGGTTGGCAGCAACGTACATTGAAAGCATGTCGCCGAGGATGCGGTTAAAGCGTTCGGTGAGACCATTAGTCTGCGTGTGGTAAGCAGCAGTATTGCGGTGGACAGAATGACACTCAGTGAGAATGGCTTCGACGACTTTTGACAAGAAGACACGGCCTCGATCGCTAAGAAGCTCCTGGGGCGGACCGTGGCGCAGTATGAATCGATGCAGTAGGAAGGAGGCAACATCACACGCAATAGCCGCAGGAAGAGCGGCGGTTTCGGCGTATCGCGTTAAATGATCTACGGCGACGATAGCTCAGCGGTTACCAGCCGACGTCAGAGGAAGTGGTAAATACAAATCGATACCTATGCGCCCAAACGAACGGTCAGGGCAAGGTAACGGTTGCAAACCGGCTGGCGACATGTGTGCTGACGGTTTGCGGCGTTGGTAAGCGAGGCAGGAGCGAACTGCTGCACGTAGCGGTACATCCCGCGCCAGAAGTAGCGTTGTCGAATGCGATGGTAGGTTTTGAATACCCCAGAGTGCGCGCATTGCGGATCAGAATGGAAGGATTCACATATCTCTGACCGCAGACAGCGGGGTATCACGAGTAACCACTGCCGGCCATCGGCTTCGTAATTGCGTCGGTGTAGGAGGCCGTCACGAATGGCGAAATGATGAGCTTGACAACGCAAGGCACGCGAGGATGGCGTTGCGGACGGATCAGAGAGCAAGTCAATAAGCGGGATGATCCAATTATCTTTTCGCTGTTCGGTAGCGCTGATGTCAACATCAATGGCAGAAACAGCAACCGAGGATACTGAGCAGAGCACGTCATCTTCAGGCAGAGGGAAGCGCGAGAGGGCGTCGGCGTCAGCATGCTGGCGTCCGTTGCGGTACAGCATGCGGATGTCGTAGTCTTATAAGCGAAGAGCCCAACGGGCGAGACGGCCTGAGGGATCCTTCAATGATGACAGCCAGCATAGTGCATGATGGTCGGTGACGACATCGAATGGACGACCATACAAATAAGGTCGAAACTTTGTGAGGTCCCAGACGATTGCAGGCACTCTTTCTCCATGATGGTGTAGTTTGTCTCGGCACTAGTGAGCGTATGGCTTGCATATGCCACGACATATTCAGGGAATCCGGATTTGAGCTACGCCAGGACTGCGCCGAGGCCGACACCGCTGGCATCCGTGTGCACCTCCGTTGGGGCCGTAGGGTTGTAATGGCATAGAATGGGAGACGTCAACAAATGGCGGAGCTTCGCGAAGGCGTCGTCGCACTCGGACGACCGGGAATTGAGGGGCCCGTTGTTTACAAGGAGCTTCGTCAGCGGTGATATGATCGTGGCGAAGTTTCGTATATAGCGTCGGAAGTATGAGCACAGGCGCACGAAACTACGCAGTTCTTTGACGGACGCAGATTTGGGGAATTCGGCCACGGCCCGAAGCTTGGCTGGATCAGGAAGAATGCCATCCTTGGACACGACGTACCCAAGGATGGTGAGTTGCCGTGCCTCAAAGCGGCACTTCTTCAGATTTAGTTGCAAGCCGGCATTGCTCACACGTGCGAAAACTTCTTTCAGACGTTGGAGATGCGTGGAGAAATCTGGAGCGAAGACAACAACGTCATCGAGGTAACACAAGCACGTGTGCCATTTCAAGTTGCGCAGAACGGTGTCCATCATGCGCTCAAAGGTCGCAGGTGCATTACACTGACCAAACGGCATGACGTTGAATTCGTACAAGCCGTCGGGTGTGATGAAGGCAGCCTTCAGTCGAGCGTCATCAGCCATGATACTTGCCGGTACCCCGAGCGCAGATCGAGAGAAGAAAAAAGTTCGGCTCCGTGGAGGCTGTTAATTGCGTCATCAATGCGCGGCAGGGGATCGCCATCTTTGCAAGTGATCTTATTGAGCCGTCTGTAGTCCACACAAAACCGCACAGAACCATCTTTCTTCGCAACAAGAACAACAGGAGATGCCCATGTACTGTTTAACGGCCGAATAACGTCGCGTCGAAGCATATCATCAACCTGCTCGTTGACTTCCTGACGTTCAGCAGGCGACACGCGGTATGGACGTTGCCGTAATGGTGGATGGGCACCAGTGTCGATACGATGCGTAACAGTGGACGCGCGAACGAGCGAACTTCGCCCGACATTGAAAGAAGAACGGTATTCTTGCAACAGGTCCAGAAGCTGGAAACGCTGTACCGACGTAAGTTTGTCATCAATGTAGGGGCCAAATACATCAGGAGATGATGAATCGGAAGTGGAAACAGCACTGATGGTACGCGAATCGGGACAACGCGAGTCATTGGGCACATCCAGGACTTGTGCGTCTTCGGCTGGTTCCACTCTGCCGAGACATTCCCCTCGAACCAAGGTAACAGTATACGGGGATGGGTTGGTCACAAAAATATCGGCGTTGCCCTGGATGATTTGCACGGTCGCGAAAGGTACTAGCAACCCTTTTCTTCTGGAAGCACGGTCGGATGGCGAAACGAGTGCAATTGTGTCGGAGAGACCGGTGCAGTAGACCGATACACCCATCGTCGAGCTTGGAGGCACTAAGGTATCGTCTTTCCCGAGAATCTTGCTCAGTGTCGAGCGACTGTCTTTTGGCGTCAAATGCGAGAAAGGTGAGAGTTCAATTTCAGCGGCGGCACAATGGATGACGGCATCATTGCGGGAGCGAAAATCCCATCCCAGGATGACGTCATGAGAACATGCAGGAATGATGATGAATTGAGCGACATACAGAACGTCCTGAACGACAACGCGAGCTGTGCACCCTGCTATAGGATGAATACGATGTGAACTAGCGGTACGAAGGGACAACCCAGAAATCGGCGTCATCACTTTTCGAAGCAAGCGGTAAAGGTTTTCGTCTATAACTGATACGACAGCTCCAGTGTCAATAAGAGCAGATGCATGAACACCGTCCACAAGCACGTCAATGAGATTAGATGGGCGGCTCTGAGGGCTTTCACAATGCGATAGCGTCGCAGCCCTTGCCTCGGGGACTGTGACGACTAGTTTTCCCTGCTCGTGAGCAGCTGAACTTGGCCGCATGGGGGACGGGGAACGACGTCGTGGAGACTGTGATCTTCGGGGAGATGGACCTGAGCGAGACGGCAGTGGCATAGACGGCGGTTCTTCATGATAGAGACGGCTGAGGTGGCCAGCAACAGGCGAAGAAATTGGAGCCGGCTGTACGCGATGGCAATAACGGGCTACGTGACCGGCATAACCGCAGGCAAAGCAGATGGGCCGGTTGTTGGGTGTGCGCCATCTGTTCACCGGGGTAGGTCTCACCCATGTCGCAAGGGCCGATGAACGGAACGGTGGCTGCATGGTGGGCTGGAGCTAAGTCTGAGGGGTCGCGTCAACATACACAGCCGGCTTACCCGCTGCAAAGGACGGAGGTCGTGCGGCAGCTTCAGCGTAAGTCAGTGGGGCGGGCCGCTTCAACGACTGGAGGCGGCCTGGCGACGACTTGGGCGTAACTTGGGGGTGCAGGGGCCAACAGTTGTTGTGAGTGGTACGCAGACATGACCTCCGCTATTTCATGCTCAATCGCTCGGCGGATGGATGGAAGAATGGTAGGGGCCGATCGTTGAACAGCCGGTGGGTGGGCAAAGGGCAGGAGAGAGAACTGGTGCACGATTTCCTCATGTATGAAGGACTTGAGGTCTGCCAGCAGCGCCACCTGATCACATCTCGCCAGCAAGCCCTGCATCTCGTGGTGTGGAGCGGCGGGCCATCGAACGCTGCCAGCGGAGCTCCTCGTAGCTCTGGCACAGCGTGATGACCTCAGCCACGGCGCCTGGGTTTTTGGCAAGCAGCATCGTGAAGGCATCATCGTAAATGCCTTTCATGACGTCCCGGATCTTGTCAAATTCAGACATGCTGTTGTATTTCTTACACAAGTCCAGGACATCTTCGATGTAACTGGTGAATGATTCACCGGCCTGCTGAGCGCGTTTGTGCAAGCGCTGCTCGGCTTGCAGCTCACGAACTTCAGGGCGGCCAAAAACGTTGGTGATAGCGGTCTTAAAATCGGACCAGGTTGCGAAATCGGACCAGGTTGCGAAATCGGACGCGTAGTTGGTGTACCACAAACTTGCAACACCCGCAAAGTAGAACGCCACGTTTGTCAACTTGCCATTCTCGTCCCATTTGTTGGCAACGCTCACGCGCTCGTAAATGGCGAGCCAGTCCTCCATGTCAGTGCTATCGGCGCCTGTGAAGATGGGTGGATCACGGATCCTGGGGACACCGGGACAAGGGGGTGGCATGGGAGGAGGGGTTCGCTTAGAGGCGTCGTGGGACATGGTAGATGGCAGGGCACGTGATCGTAGTTCCAAGGGCATCGAAAGGAATTGTAGCACTCTCCACCAATTTGCTAGGGCTTTTATTAGCCGGCACACAGCGAGCATACACAATGGCGACAGTAACGGCCAAGCACGGACTCTCAGCGCGAGCGGCGTTTTTTTTTTTGGGTAGACCCACTGAAAAGCACTAGAGAGTTCGACCCATTTCATTGTTCGGCGGCTTTACATTATTATTATTATTATTATTATTATTACATAAGCCACATTGATATAGGGAAGACAAGCAACTTACAAAAATCGCTTGCTAAAGTTAAATTAACTTTTCATCTTTATTGTGATTCAGTTCATCCTACATTGATCCTGAAGTGCACAAAAAACATTATCAAAAAGACAGCATTGTTCAAACTCTCACAAAACACACAGCTTAAAAAATATTTGGCCTATCTTGTTGACATCGTGCTGCAATCTAAGGCAGCAACTATCTGCATCAGGGTCTCTTTGCACCCGATACCCTAGCATCTCTGCCATTCTGATGTCGCACAATGCCACTTGGGATGAACCGACATTTCCGGAACAGAACATTTTTGCATACTCACAGCCGCCGTGCCCTTTAAATGCATCGACAACATCTCCCGCTTCTCCATAAGGGTTCGATTCAGCAGTGGCTCCCGCTTCTCATCGGTCAGGTTCATGTCATCCTGAAACCAAAATAAAGAGGTGGACATATAGAAGACAGTCACTGCAAACAACTGCACGATGAGGCATATCACCCTAAGAGACACAGGCAGTAAAGATGTAGGTTTCGAATTGATTGTGCAAGTTGGCATACAATTTCTCTTCTCATCACCACGAGCCTGCCACGAATTGCACAGTGGGGCTTGTGCCACCCAAAAATCTGCTGCCCTGCACTCTATGTCCTTGAGCCCATTTCAATTTTCTATGACTGCATCGGCCAATAGTTCTGGTTCGAGAATACGTGATTCTAGCGTGTGGCAGCACATCGTGGGCTCGTGCAGTACCTACTATACACCGCACGTGACCGCTAAGACTGCTAATAACTGTCACACTCACTTTCTACAGCCTCCTGTGTAGTCCATGAAAACATTGCCAAGAACGAAGTATACAACGCAATAAAATCTGACTAACACGTTCACAAGTCTAAACAGCAGAGCAGAAGAGTTTTCTACATTCAGAAGTCATTGTGGAAGCTTCAATAGCACAGCAAAATGGCACGACCTGTTCAAGCAGTATGATGGTGCCGGCTCAATGTAGGTGGTATGCAGTCGTAATCTGATGTGTATGCTGTGGAATTGGCATGCTACCAAGCCGTGTGCTAAACTAACTTTCTCCATATCGCAAGAAAAGTGAAAAATATTGTAACAAGTTTCTCAGAAATAGTGTATAGGCAAGTTTCGTTTCCAGCACAAGAATTCAAAGACCGAAAAATTGAGACAAAGATTGCTACACACAAGTCATGCAGTGTCAGAAACAGACCAGAGTACAATTGGCTGATTTAATCGTCATGTGTTTGAAAAGCGAATGCTTTTCCTCAAAGCAACTACGGTATTTTTGTCAAGAATACAGAAAGGATTAAAAACAGCTGCTTGCACTGTTGCCGGCTGACTGCAGGTTTTGTGCTGTAATACCGATTTGTACTACAATACCAGAGAGGTATTCACACGTAAATAACCCGCGTCTAATGTAGGAATAAGACATTATGAGCAATGGTTTGAGCAAGTAAAAAAGTACACGACATGCCTCTGGTCGCTTGGACTCAGTGGAAACCCCCTCAAAACTTACTGAATGTAGTTTTCGTATGAACAGTGACATGAACTTTACATTGATGTTGTCCATGCTTCCAAGTTCAGAAAGCACTAACGTACTCATTCTAATTAATGGATACCCATAACGCTGCATTTTCGTTTTGCGTGGTTGGTGGTGGACTTTTGCAAAAATCTCATGCCAATGACGAAGGAGAACATGATAGCTCAAGAACATAAATGGCCAGCTGAACGGTTAGCTTGGATGCACCTTTTAGTACAAACTTTACAAAATACTAATACAGCTTTTGATGCTATACAAGAGGATACTTGTTGAGCATGAGGCAAGCAATGAAATTTTAACATCTGCAGCTTGCTTACAACAGGACAATGCTCCCCTTCACGTTTTGTCACATGGCACTTCTATTTGAGTGTCTGAGTAAGTTATAAAGTTAAGCTGCCTTTTCCTACCTTACTTTTTTTATACACTGCACCTCTGTCACATAAGGGTAATACAATGGCTTAGACTTCATTCAAACGCTATCACCACTAGACTTCTACACATTAGTATGTTATCACACAACTACAGCAGGACAAAAAGTTGGGCTAGTTGGTGATACATTATGGGCAGTACCAGCGCACGAACTCACGGGATGAAGAGAAAAGAGACAAACAAGCGCTGTACAGCGCTTGTTTGTGTCTCTTCGTCCGGTGAGTATGTACGCTGGTACTGCCCATAATGAATCACACAACTACCAGGATTTTATTTTGTGCGCATGAGAAAGACTGTCCGAGCATTTCAGCAGGCGTCTCTTTCAACAAATCACAAAAAAGAACGCTGGAGAAGTTCCAACATTCCCAGCTATTTTGTTGCAAGAATGTTGAGCCTGCATACCTTGTATCATTACACGATACACAGGCTGCATACCATGCACAATGCAAGATAATCATTACAAGTTGAACGTGTAAGCTTTCTGTCCAAACCCAGGAGCAACTATGGAGCATTTTGAACCTCTGATGCCAACCGGATGGATCGAGAAATTTACTCACCAGCATTCGTTCAAACTCCCGGTTCACCTCCTCTTCATTGAGGCTGTTCACGTACACTTCTACTGCAGGCTCGGCAGAGTAATTCTCTGACGTGGGCCTCGGTTGTGTTGGATAAGGCTGGCCACCGCCCGCCTTGGACGGCTTCTTTCGCCCTCGACTTCCAAACATGTCCAGCTAGAATGCAGTAGGCACACACAAGCGAGCTTTACGCCAATTCTTCGGCAAATAGCAGATGATTGCTTCTTTATTGCTCAACTGCAATGTTTGTAGAAACTCTCTCTTGCACTGTAACCTAATAAAGAAACATAATTTTTGTGCAAGTGTTGGAGGGATTCAATAAACACTGTGGTTAACCAAACTTTCTAGCAACTGTAGTTCTGGCTGCACTAAAATAAACCGCTTAACTATTGACAAACCGCCCACACCTTCCACATCTCCAACAGCCTTCCCTCTTCTGACTGGATGACTACGATAACAAAACCACATTGGCAAAAAAGAGAGCGGGGTTATATTATTTTTTAGTCCATTCTTCTGTAAGAACAAGGTGGCCTTCCTTGCAGCAATTTTTCACGAACAGTAGCATAAGACTGATGTAAGCTCTATGCACAATAGTTGACAAGAGAACCATGCTTACTATGCATCGGCAATATGTGAAACAAAAAAATGAGAAAAAAACTGAATTTATTTTACTTTCGTGTCTGGAATTAACATCAGCATCAGAGGTACACATTCATACTGGCTAGAACATGACCTACAACCACAACAAGAAAAGTTATCAGCGTTCAGTGCAGAAATAGTTAACTACGTTGTAATGAAAATTTGTGCTATTTTAATAGTGGATGATCCAAAGCAAGTATGATATCAAGTGGCCGCTTATTGCCAGAGATCTGCACTTATTAAAGACCAAAGCATAGCACTAATGTTATTGGAAGAAATTAACTTGAATCCCGATGAGCACTTTTTTCGCAAGTGACCTGACCCCATTTTACCCTACATTTTTTGCAGAGCTTCAAGAGGGTGGAGGTAAATAATGCTATTAAGATGTACAGATGTTCATCAGTAGCATATATTTAAATCTCAGCACTGTTTCCATTTTAGTGACTTATGATAGATTAAGAACTGCTTTTAATTGAAGATATGAGTATATCACTCATACTTCTGTAGCAAATGTCCGCCATATATGTAAATGCCTTGTCTTCTAATCTTACTTCTTTAAAACGATGTTTGATTGAGCCTGCCAGGAAGTACTTTTAAACTGCATTAAACTATTTCAGCACTCTACAGAAGTGTTTATTTGAAAAAAATTTAATTGCAGCCTGCATGCAAATGGAAAAGAATCAAAGAAGCAGCACAATCTCACCCTTTGTCTTTCCACCATTCGCTTGAAAAGCATTCAATAAAAGTATAACAATACAAACTATTTACATTTTACGAGGAAATATGAAAATTCCGGTGCCAGAATACTGTTCCATGCTTGTTTTTCAAAGCAGAACAGTCACTCCACTGTCATAATTAGAAAAAAGAAGCAAGGCCCTGACTGGTAATTTTGCTGTGCAGCAGGTAGTTTCTTTTATTATCTATTTATTTATCTATTAAGAAGAAAATCATAGTTATAAGAACACTATAACAGTGCAGCTTTACACAAAGAAAGCTCTACTAATTTGAAGTTGGGTGCTCATTAAAAAAAATTTAACGGGGTACTCACATTGAAATTTTTCAAAACAATGGAATCAAAAATAAAATATATAACCAAAATACTGAGAGTTCTAATAAAATGCTATTCATGTTAAATTTTACACAACTCTTTACTAGAGAATTATGTTAGCATACTCACGATTCCCGAGTTCGATTAACATACTTTCAAACGTACCTGAACATAAGGTCAAAAATTACACTTCGATACTTATGCAGCAAGTGTCCTTTAAGGGGAGATGCGAGTCAATAAGCAATCTTTTTTCCAAAATTACATGCTTTTTGTTTGCTTTGACAAGCATATTTTCTCTACACTCGTGACAAAAAAACTGAAGATTGCAATAAAAGTTGCAGTAAGTTAAAGTCGCTTTTTTTAGAGCACAAAGCGGTGACTAAAAACTAAAAGCTCATTGCCTAGAGTCCCCTGGCTGTTTGCCTTGGCATTGTGCACGGGCAGTTCACTGAATTCACATGCTCAAAATAACATTGATTGCAAAGCTCGCCTAATGGAAGAAATCATCTTAAAAAAAAAACATATTTTTTCTGCACAGATGAACTTTCACTTATACTTTTAAAATGAGTTTCTCTTAAGATCCATTTTTTGGGCAACTTCTCGAGTTTAGACATCATGTTTTTGGTATTTCTGATAGCCCGATCAGAATAAAATTCTGCCCACATATTCCTTAACATGTGAGGTGTGCAAATATATTTTTTTAAAATCTGGTAACAGCTGTATAACTATTGCAAACATAAAGTAAACAATCAGTATGGGCTGAGGATTCTCAGCATTCTCACACTGCAATTTTTATTGTGCATTAAAATGTCTTATACGCATTTTCTTGATAATTATTTGCATTCTACAGTTAACGTAGAGCAATATGGGCCACTAATGGCCGACAACCACAACTTTTTAGGGGCATAAAAAGTTTGTCCAGAACCAATTATTTGTTACACATTGTCATGACATAAAACAACAACGGTGCCACATACCGTAAAACTAACCACATGTTTGAAATCTGCATAAGAGCCCATATATAGGGCGAAAATTTCTTTAACTTAGGCTACAGATGAACGCTTTTTTTCTTTCTTTTTTTTGAGAATCGCATCTCCCCTTAAGCAGCTGTGTGTATACGGGTAGTTCCCATTGCGAAAACTGCTTGCGTCAGCTGCTAGATTAAAGCCGGCAATATAGAAAAACAAAACAACGGCTACAGACAAAAATATAGCGAAGCACATGCAAATGGCATTGCACCCCTGTTTTAGCCGCCAGTGTTATTCTAGTGGCGCCAGAAAGCACGGGAAAGGGAGGTGGGGGGCAGAGGTGACAAAAGCAGCACGCATCTATTAATAGGGAACAGCGGGGGATACCATTTTTGCCGATATGTACCGTTAACTGCAGCTAACCGAAAGCGAATGCGCGCGGTTCTTTGGTATTCAAAATTTTCGAAGCGACAGAGCCTCAGTGCAGCGCGTTAGTAAAGCCGCCCGATCGTCACACAACAAGTTGCCGCTAAAAATCATCGCCACCCCATTCAAGACTCCGCCAAAGCTTCCGGTGAAAACAGCTGGTTAAACGTGCAACGCCGAACGTGTAGGCGACTAACTTACCAGCATGACTGATGACCTTTTATTAGACATGTTAGCCAAAGCTCATGGCATCTTAGTTCACTAAAAAGAGAGACAACAACGTGGTGTGTCACATTGCGAAAGCATCGAAGACGCGAACACGTTTACGCCGTTACACAATATGCACAAGACTGGAGCAACACCAGCTGCAGGTGTCATCCTACGCGATAAACTTTCCAAATCTACAAACAATAGCCCGATACACGTTTAGTCGTGGTTGTACCGTCCGGCTACGAAAAAGGAACGACCCTTTTCAAACGTCAGCCGATGCATGCACGAAAGCAAGCTCGCACACCTGTGCGCGTCATCCACAAGCGACGATCCGCGGCTGCTGGCTGCGCTGGCACGCGTAAAGATACCTTCCTCGAGCAAAATGTTCTTAAAAGTCACGGTTTCCTCCTCAAAACAACCTCCTTTCGATTCCGATCATTAAAGTGTCGCACGAGAAAGATAGCACCGTTACTTCCTGTTAGATCGCTCGCAACCCCAATTAACGTTGACACGAACTCTGCGAGTACGTCCACCAGCCACTGGGTTTATCGGAATTTCGCACACATCTGTTGATGCCTGCAGTGTCGTCCCTCAAAGCGCGAAGTTATTTGACACGCCGGCAGAGAGCCAAGATTTAATCTTGCAACCGTGGACGTGCGCTGACGGTGTGCGAAGACCGCGTTTCCAAAGAGCGGGGCCTGCGCGCAGCTAGGAACTCAATCACGGCCATGCCAACGGTTCAGACATGCGCAGGACACACTACCGCGGCTTTAAATGTGAAGAATAACACTTACGTTTACTGCCGTTCGCGTTATTTTATCCAAGTTCACAGTTTACCACAGGTGCCACTCCGCCCAAAGCGACCACCATGACCTCCTGTCGACTAACCGTCCCCCTAGCGGACGCCTAACGAACTTTCGACATCGGTATATGTTCCAGGAAGACGAGCGCGGCCGGCGAGACAACCAAAAAGGAGGTCACCGTGGAGTACAATACAAGCAGTGGAGACTTCATTAGGCTGCCCGGTGTTGGTAACAAGACGTTGCTCTGCATTGCACAGCCGGTGCTTGCTACACTAAAACCAGAGTCCTTCAATATTCCAAAACGTATTGTAGCGATGACGTCAGAATGAAGCAAAAGGTGCGTGCGAGACCTCCCGCGCTTCCCGCCTTTTTCAGCGCGCGCTGTCAGACAGTGACTCAGGGCTCAGGTGATTTATTAAAACAGTTGCGCTAATGCGTCTTCAAAGCCATTGACATCACTCCTGCGGAACAGCTCCACTCACACTACTGCCTTGCATCGCATCGTGCGTGTTTCCTTACGTTATTATTATTATTATTTTTCTTTTTCATTCATACAACTCCTGCTAGCTTCGACCTTGACGAGCGTCAGCAACAGCGCTACATCGTGCGTGGCCTGCGCGCCGACGTCAAAGATAAAAACGAAGAAAGTAATTGGCGGAACGACCAGTATATCCGACAATGTAGCCGTCGTTCTGAAGTGTTTCTTTTTTTTTATACCTCATGCACGAAAGATGTAAATAAATGCATGTAATTCGCGCGGTGACAGTTGAAAGACGCTGGCTTACCGGAGTGGCAGTTATTTATTCCTCAACTTGATAATTATGATAATTATATTCCCACGGTTTTATCTAACGAGTAAGAGGCGGTCTTGTTCGTCATGTCATTGAGCTGCACACGGTGGATAACTATTTCACGCTTGAAAGTGTACGGCAGGTAGTAACGTATTTTACGCCGCCTGACGGCATGCTGGGATTTGTTATGTGTGCGTCGATTATATTTAATTTATCGGTGCGCCGTCAGTTAACGGAAGATATATGAGAGCACATGACGTAGGCTCTCGCTTTCGACCACATATATAGAGCAAGCACTTTAGGCACACACAACGACGTAGACTGGGAGGGTTAAAAGAGGTCCGGTTTGCAACCCCGCGCAGACAAGGGAAACTTTGTTTACGAGGATGGAAGCTAGGGAATCAGATGAAAGAATGTACGCGCTCAAAAATAAGCAAGAACGTGCGTCACCATCGGAGCTTCTTCGCCAAGTTAGTAAAAAAATAGAAAGCGAGCCAATGCAACACCGGAGGTGTTGGCCAATGCAATAGCAGCGGATACGTCCGTGACACGTACGTTGAAAAGTATTTCACGAGATAACGTAACCGCGTTTCGCTTGGCACCTATAGCATAGCCTCGCAATAGCCCCTCTCAAGCTGCAGGAGCATTAATAGGCTTGGGTTCCGACGCTCAATTCGCTTTCCAAATATTAAAAGTGAAATGAATTGGAAGCAACGGGCATTGGTTACGTGTCACTTGTATAGCAGTATGGTTCAACCAATGAAGCTGTGTGTAACTCGCGTGCTCTGAACAACAAAGTTAGTCGTGCAGAAATATCTACTAGTATTCCCCGTATGGATTGCGAGATGAAAAAAAAAAAAAAAAGCTTGCTTGGCAACGCGCGTAATTCGAGATGAAAAAAAGCTTGCTTGGCAACGCGCGTATTTGAAGCTCGGAAAAACAGCTGTACCCTGCAGTTACACAAAAGAAGGAGAAGGCGTCAGGATGGCCAGGTGGAAAAAATGCTGTGAGTCACATACATGTGACCGTGCCTAAAAATAACACGCACAATATATCTAGCTATAGAATGTTAAATTTGCCGAACGCATTACGGACTGATTATTGCAGTATACCTCATGTACTACAGTTATAAGACATATGATATAAGATGTGTGAAATAATGTAAATACAGTTGAACCCCTTTGTAAGAGGCATGCTGGCAGCAGTTCTTGTCTTTTATATGATATGTCTCTTACAAACAGGGTACCAAATGTGCATTTACCTACCAACCCATAGTTTACTTTAGGCACAGTGGTGTCTCTTATACCCATTAGTCTCATATCAGGGTCTCTTATAATAGGGTTCAACTGTACCAACAAAGTCCCCCCAAATTTTTTAGTTTTCCCTTTGACGAATCCAGTATTAAATGCAAAGCATTTTTTAGAAGAGTTTGTTTTGTCGAGTAGGGCCAATAAAGTCCGTTAATTGAAATACGTGGTAAAAATATTGTCATCAGTAACGTATTTTTTCAGGATGTCTAAGTTCGGCCCGGACGGTGTTGAGCACTGCATTGAGCAAACTGCGTGTTGCTCTCTTTATATTTTTGAAGCGGCGACTGTCGTTAACTGTATCCATGTCTCCATGTGGTGTGTATCGCGCACTCAATAAATAAGGCAGCACGACAATGCAAAAAGCAATCCTAACTCTCGAACAACATGAGCGCGGAGGCTTGGTGTATGGCTCAGTTCATGCTGATCCAATGCATATACGAGACAGCATTTTTGCTGTATATATTGCTCAAACTGCCAACTTTCGTGGCGTGCGAGCGAAGATATTGAGAACTTCCACGACGTTTGCTGTAGTGTCGTGAGTGACTGACGGGTGTGGTCGATTGGATTGGCGGAAATTCAAAAAAGGGAACTCGGGTCTTTCCTTGATCCAATATTAAACGATTATATTTATATTTGGGGGAAACAAATACAGTGAATGTTTCCTAAATGTTATATGCATAGCGCAGCTGCTTGCATGCATAGGATTCCATTTTGGTGTCATTTACGATACCAGAACAAGTTTCGCCACCGAACCCCACTGCCAAACTATAGTTAACTCGGAATATCTTGGATCGAGTAGACCTAACTAACCACTATACGATCACGACTATCCCGGAGGACTCGGAATATCCTGGATCGAGTAGAACGTGTTTCGGACAAAAGTTCGAGATGTAGTAGATCATCCTGAATATTCTTCTGAAAAAAAAAACACGGAAAATAAATGCATCATCCGGGAAAACGTACAATCTGAATCAGGTTATCTTTTTCCAATTTTCGCGCTTGTGAGCATAGGCACCGGGAAATCGTATTAAGCGGGGACGTACGTATCAACGGTGTTTTTATGCATTTTAGGTAATAGGCAGAGCGTCGAAACAGGCTTGAGTTCTTCCAACACAGAGTATAACGTGTTCTGCCAGCCACGTCTCAGCACTAAAGCGCATGCGAGCGCGCATGTTATTGTTTACGTACAGCCCAACCGCGGTGGTCTATAGTGGCTACGGTGTACTCAACTGCTTACCCGCAGGTCGCGGGATCGAATCCCGGCTGCGGCGGCTGCAAAGTTTCGATGAAGGCGAAAATGCTGTAGGCCCGCGTGCTCACATTTGAGTGCACGTTCAAGAACCCCCGCCAGGTGGTCGAAATTTTCGGAGCCCTCCACTACGGCGTCTCTCATAATCATCATGGTGGTTTTAGGACGTTAAGCCCCACATATAAATAATCGCTTACGTACAGTATCAATGAAAAAAAGATCAGCACACGCCACCGTTAAGCGGAACGGTGCTAATCTTTCTTCCGTTTGTACTGTACATGTCTGTGTACATATACAAATATACGTTTGTGTATGCATTGTCCACCGACCACGTTGCACCTTATGTATACAACCACAGCGGTGGTAGGAACTTGTATACCATTGGAAGTCTGCGCTTTGCGGCAAGCCGATGAGACATCATACGCCACCGCACTTTAGCGTCTGCGTCGGTGATTGATGAGTAACTATATATAACGACACATAGTTTCTTTTGTTTGTAAGCTAATAAAATTTCACACCTCTCATATGACAACGGTAAATAATGAAGACTTACTATATATGGCACTATAGCAGTTAGGGGCGTGCCAACAAGAGGAGGAAGGTGGGTTGGGAGTGCAAACTTACCCCTCCAAAAATTTTCAATTTTGCAAGTGTACCTAAACACACGCACGAACATACAAAAGGTATAATCCCCCCCTCCCCCCGAAAAAAAATTCTGGCTACCTTACTGGGTACTGATACTGCTCAATGAAGAAATCGCAGCGCAACGTGACTACGTTGAAAAAATGTCAATATCCTTCGTCCATCGTTGCAAATGTCGGCATCTCTCCTTACCTTTCTCTGCGTGGTCTCGACTTGTCAACCCTGGCGCCGGGATTTGAATGAGCCCCGTTAGCTGGCATCGCACCTCGTTCCCAGCGGTGTCCTGCGCACGTCTCGGCCCGGACGGCGAGCCAAGTCGGAACAGAGGCAGACAAACATTCGCGCGCCCCGCCGAGCTGTTGACCCTTGTCAAGGACACGCTCATCGTCATCAGGAACGGCACTCTGCCAGCGCCGCGGTCTCCGTGGGCGGCAGTGAAGGGTTCTCGCTACGGGCCAAGCCTCGCCTTAGTCCTTGAACGAGACGTCTTCTTTACGCCAAGGCCCCTTTCCCATTCTTATTGCCCATTAAAACGACGATGGTTAATTATTTCCAGCGCGAACTGTCACCAAGGATCGGTACGCATGCGACGACGGTGACGTGCTCCGGTTTGGTATAGAGGTTTTATTTTGCTTAACGACGATTTCGGTTCGTAGCAGGGGCGTAACCAAATGTTTTTTTTTTTTCAGAGGAGGGGCGGGGGGTCAACTATATTTTATGTATACATTCGCGCGTTAGTTTGTGTGCGTGCGTGCATATCCCTCAGCTATACGCCTCCGGCTGACCCCCCCCCCCCCTTCCTTTGTCTCTGTCGTCACAGTTCACGCTTGAAGTTTCTGTGGGCTCCAGTTATTTAGCTCTCTCTCTCTCTCTCTCTCTTTATATATATATATATATATATATATATATATATATATATATATATATATATATATATATATACGGAAGCGAGAAGTTTGTCTTAACATAGATGCACCAAAGGTTTATAGCATAGCCATGCAATATTTTATCAAAAGGTTTGCAGAACACGTTCTCTCCTTTTATTGTCCAACATGGTGAGCTAAGTCTCTATTGTCGAATAAACACGCTCCCGGGTCTCCTTTTTCTCGGCATGGCAGAAAAGGGCAGCATAGAGCAATTAGACAGACCGATAATAGGCCAGAAGTCGCACAGGGTCAGTTTCTCCTCTGTCTGTGAGCACATTAAACCTGACAATATTTGAGCTTTTTTAGCGGGCAAGAGAAATGCATGAACCGGAAATTCGCGATATCGTATGCCAAGATTTGCATTGCCACGCGTCCTGGAGAGTGAACGCCGCTTGCCCCTTCATTTGCGGGCGCGCGCCCCAACAAGGTGGAGCTGACGTACAACAGGGAATGAATGGTCTTGCGTACGTCAAAGTAGCTGCGAGAATTATTCGAGGCGATGTATGTACATCTTTTAACTGAATAAGGAGGCGCGCTCAGACAAGGACACCAGAACAGGAAATTGGACAGAGCAAGAGCGCCTAATTCCTGTCCAATTTCCTGTTCTAGTGTCCTTGTCTGAGTGCGCGCCCTTATTCAGTTAAAACATGAACCAATATACCAACTAGCCCAATTATCCGTGCCACTGCGATGTATCCAGTTTTTGCAATCTGTGGCTTGAATAGAATTATGAGGGTTGATAGAAATATTAATACATATAAACGTAATCTGTGCATGGTATTTATTTAATTATTTATTACTTTGTATTGAGCGAGATGCCAGAATAAGCTTCTTCTATTTCGTTTGCGTCGGTGTTCTCGCCGTTCTCTCGATGTGCTGGTGCCAGCCCTGACAAGGCATGACGCGTTTTTGGTGCATCGTCCTTTACAGCAGTTCCAACGGTAAGGATACAGGATCCATGCCAGCCTCTCCAAACGTGCGCGCATAGAAGGATCAGTCTCACATAAACAGGCAGTACAATACAGAGAACGCCAAAACGACACAACACCACTTGCGTGCACCACCAAACTTGGGCATGGTGGTGCACCATGCGCGCAACACCTTGCGTGCGCATGACGTGTTGATGCGCCGCGTCGTGTGATCTTCCAGCTCCGAGTCGCTCCGACACCGAAGAGGGCAGGGGAGGAATTTGGCTTGCGAAGCCAACACAGGCGCGAGTTTGGCAAAGGTTTCAGGCTGAGCTTCTCGCATCGTGCTTTCGCGACTCGTGATGAACCAATTAAAATACTCTTGCGGTACGAAGCTTTCCATTGGACACGCAACAACTTCCAGAGTCCAACTAAAATCTCTCATGTGACCTGGTGAAGATGCCTTTCACAAGCAAATAAAAACAAAACAAAAACCACGTGAAGATTGTTTTTTTTTTGCCTACTCTTCACTTTCTCCTGATGACACTCCACGGTTTCGCATTCGTTCTTCATTGTCCTGCGGCTGCACAGAAGCACCTCCTGTTCCCTACAGGCGAGAGCAGACATGGGGGAGATCCCAAACAGGAGACGCGATGCTGATGAATACACGTGCAGAGGTTATTAGGCCCTGTAGCCTTAACAGTGCTGAAAGGAACTTGTGAGATGTAGTATAGGTTGCACTCCATAGAGTGAAACTCAATTTCACCCGGTAACTTGAATATCGGCCTCCAACTGTACTCGAAAGCAATGTTTTAGGTAAAATAGAGTTCATATAGACAACGATTCTGGATATAGGCATTTATAGACACCTATAGAAATTTAGGCGCAAATGTAAAAAAAAAGTTATTCGTATATTCATAGACAATATAAAAACACTATAAAAGCCGCCCTTAACTTATGAGTTTCGCTCATGTACCGAAGTGCAACGACTAGAATGAAAGCAAAAAAAAGGCATTTTCCTGTAATTAGGTCTCTAATTATGCTCTTATATAGCGATGCTGATGAACAGCAACATGTTCCTTTAGATACCACCCTCACACACATATAGACGAGCGCGCGGGGGAGGGGGGGGGGGGTTCAGGAAAGACGGCCGCCTTCCTAGCCACTTAGAAGGGGGTGCTAAAAGTCAGCCCTGTACAGTATTGACATAATATAGGGACGGCTGTTCTGCGGTGAGTGCAACCCTGCGCACGTCTATATATATGCTCCAGCACACTCAGCAAGACTGCCACACCCTATATATAAGACACACCGTGGTGCCAAGAACTCCGATAGCATGTAACTTGAGACACTGTTGTTATTCCAAATATACGCGACGTTACAGAGAGATGGGGAAGCGCATGGCGCTGTGATTATCAGCCAATACACAAAGACTCGTGATTCGAAGCTGCGACAGCGAGCGGTTAACACGGCTTGGCGGCGACCTTCGGTCGTGTATACGGTGGCAGATATACGGCAATCAGAGCCCCTGAGATGGCTTCCGCGCGTTCGTCCATTCCATTGCACGGTTGTAACGCAAAGCACGCGACGGCGTCCGTCACGCACCGGAGAACAATAGCGAGCCGGCGTTTTATATCAGCGCAACGGCGGGGCGGTGCGCGGTCGTGAGGCGATAGCGTCGGTAGTTCGGTCACTCTCCCCGCATTGCCATCGCGGGGGTTTTTTGTTTGTTTGTGTGTTTGTTTCTTGTCCCCTCTTTGTAGGCCTAAAGACTTAAAATGCAAGCAGAGCGAGAAAAAGACAAAACAAGAGAGACACGGTGACGCGACGAGCTCTCTTGTCTCTCTTGTCCTACCTTTATTGCGTTGTGTTTTTTTTTCTTTTTTTTAAAGACCATCAACCGATTCACCCAGCTTGGCATTCTATCAGGAATAGAGTTTTTTTCCGGAAACATGCCCCGCAGTGAGCGAACCCCCACCATTTTTGTAACAACCAGCTGGGATCATAGGGGTACACGTATAGGACTGGCTTCAGCCAAAGATGCATGTTTTCGTTGCGCTTGCGTGTGGCGCACTTCTTTCGTCCATTGTATCTGACGTTGGCGTTAAATAAATTGTAATGGATTACAGACTATAGCCCAAGCAGGCACATTGCTGAGTCATTTGCTTCACGTATACATAAGGCCAAGCGGGAAAATAGTCAAGCTGGCCTCAGAAAATAAATTGGCGAGATCAAATTTCTAGCAGTCGGCCACTCGTCCTCTTTGTTTATCAAATCAATCATAAGTACCGCGATGAAACGTTGGACCAATGCTCTTGACAGTAACTAGCTACATAACTTTGTCCACAAAGAGTAGCAAACATATAAACAAACAGCTTCGTTTGCGTTTATCAACGATTTCACCTTGTTCCTTCAAAAACAGGCACGATTTCGTCGTTTTACCAGGCCATGCGGGGAGCCGGATGGATGTATTCAACACACAGGTTTGCAGTACACGGTTCAGAGGCACGGTGGCAGCTGTGTGCGAACACAAGTCTCAGCTCCAACCATGGAGCGCACTCGACGCGCCCACATCTGGGGTAGTTAGCGAGAGGGCAACGCGCTCCAGCTCGTGCCATATATAGCAGCGTTTTCTCTTATTTTATATACCGCAACGCGTACGACGCTATGGGAATTCCGTACAGGTTGGTTTCTCGCGCAGCGGGAACGGCGCCGCTGAATAGGCGTTCTGTGAGATTCTGCACGCGTAAGTAGGAACGAAAGTGAGCGTCGGCATGTGCAGTCACGTGGAACCTATCCGCTGAAATCGAGCGCCGCACGATACGGTGGAGATTTACAGGCGTGGCTATTGCGTATTATGCGGCAATGCCGTCCAATTCAGGTCGGATAAGGGAAGCGCATTACTGCAACGAAGAGCACGTGTTTTTCGTTCGTTTTTTTATTACCTTACCGTAATGAAGCTCACAGGGACCCACATGAAGACGACTCGAAGCCGAAGGCTGGCTTTTTGTTGATGTCAACTCGTTCGATTTATTGATCCACCGTCCTCCGAAAGCTTTATCTGCGCCTATAGAAAGTTTCTAGACTGCATGCCTCCAAGATCTGAGGCAATTAATGCTTTCTGCTCCTCACCTGGTTTTGCACGGCCTCCGCAAAAGGTGCACCTTTGACAAAGAGACATGCCGGGATGATGTCACAACGTTACGCCATATCATTGACATCATGATAACGTTGCAAAGTGACGTCATCATGTGATCCTAACCCCCCCCCCCCATTTTTTTTTTGCATCGCTCGCGCTGACGCCACCGACATCGCGGTCAATTTTCACGTTTGATGAGTCATGTAAACCTTCCGTCTTAGGTTTAAAGGTGCACATTCGACAGACATCTGTCTGGTTGGGAAGCAGACAGTATTTCAAAAGGGACACCAATTTACTTTAAAATGAGAAATGCTGACGTTTTCGGTCTAACTAGGGCCCTTTTTCAGGGTTGACTGCCACCTCAGAAATGTGACTGTCAGTCACCTCTGAGGTGACAGCAAACCTTGAAAAAGGGTCCGTTATTCATGAGATGACAGTCAACACTGAAGAAGGATTCGTCACTCCTGAGGTAACGGTAAACCTTGCGGAGGATTCCATCACCCGTAGCAGTCAACACTGAAGAAAAGTCCGTTACCACTGAGGTGACAGTCAATCCTTAAAAAGGATCCGTTACCCCCGAGGTGACAGTCAACTCTGAAGAAAGTCCTGTTACCCCTGATGTGACAGTCAACCATGAAGAAGACTCCGTCACCCCTGAAGAAGGGTCCGAATTGGACTCGAAACGGCATGAGTTTTAATTTTAAAGTAAAGAAAATTATCGCTTCAATTGAATATGTTGGCTGGTGTTTCAAATCGCGGTGTTTTACACGCCGAAACCACGGCATGATAACGAGGCACGCTGTTGTGCAGCGCTCCGCAAACTTCGACGATCTGGTGCTCTTACACGTGCACCCTAGCATCATACAGTACGCGTGTTTCTGCAATGGAAAGCAATCACCGCGGCGGTGGTCGAACCCACGACTTTCGAGGTCAGCAGCCGAGCACTGAAACCATGTACCAGTGAGGCGGACTTATTTACCGGCGACGTTAAGGCGTCAAATTTCAGTTTCAACTGCGTGATAACACGGCATTATTTGGTTTGAATCTTATTTTTCTTTTTTGCTGAAAGCAGAGCGAGAAGCTTTTGGTTCGCTGTACTTGTACTAAGGAAACAAAAAATGGAGAATGAACAACAGAAAGAATACACACATCAGCAGTGACGCTTCTTATCACATACAACACAAAGCCGAGCACTGTACGCCACAAGCACGTCTTTTGTCCTTTTTTATTTAGCAGCCAGAAAGTGTACAAATAAAAACAACAACAACCATGCATTCTCGACAGCACCGACATCGAGAATACGAACATCACGAAGCACACGATTCACTTTTGCAACGGGGCAAGAGCAGAGCGTGATTTGTTCGCCAACAACGGTGGTCCGCTTAATTGCGATATAAGCACTTCCTATTCGTAAATCACTCGGTTAATTAAGCATGACGACGACATGGGAGTACGGGAAATGGTCGAAGGCACAAAGGAAAGACGAGAGAAACGTGCAACAAGATATCATCGTGGAACTTTCAACCACATAAACAACATTCTGCAGGAGACGTATTCTTTGCATTGGTCATTTTCATATATTCAATGTCGAGTCAAAACGTAAATGTTTAACGCACAGGCTTTGAGAAACATCAAGGTACGGAAGACCCCGCGTCTAGAAGTCCAAGAGCACAAGCGCTAACAAGAAGAGTCTCAATGGGAATGTAACCACCACGTCGGGGAATCCAACCCGAGACCTCATACGGAGCGCCATAGACACCAAACCTGCGAAGCGATAACTTACCTCTTTTTTTTTTGTTTCACACAAGTTTCTGCTGTTTCACACGCGTGAAATAGAACAAACCCAAGAAGGCTTAATCTTCCTTGGACAAACCCAACGTGAACTAGACTTTATGTTCCCACTTAGCTCTGCATTTAAATGACTGTGATGTTCCTTCAGTCATCACTTGGAAGGAAGATAAATAGACAAAAAGCTTTGAGCTTTTGAAGGAATCCACCCCCCGTTTTACAGGGGGAGGAAAAAAAAGTTTTCAGCAAGAATGTTGGCGAAGGTTAAAATGAACATCGAGATATCAATATATCTTTAGAAAAGATTTTTTTTTTGCTTAATAAGGTCGACGCGCTTGCAACAAGCGACGGGCTTTGTATAGAACTCGAACAAGTGAGGCGTATTGAAATATATTATAAATTTCTTGCGTCAATTTTCCTTATGGAAATTGCATACCATTATGAGGTACGTATTGCAATATATGCTTGCGTAAGTTTCGGTTTCGTAAAGCCGACAGGCACCTGCCATTCGGGATAATGACTTGCGATTTATTATTGAATAAGGGCGGCCACGCATGCAGCCTTGTGATGAATACAGTCCTTCCTCCCGTACAGGAAGCCTCATTGATTCGACCTCGGGTGCCCATAAGCGTTTCTGGTTAATTCAACGTGCAATACCGTAATAGTTAAATCAAATATCACGCAGCGTTTACACAACGGACACAGGAAAGTCAATAGGACGTAGTCTATAGGGAGAGCTCGACGTAGCGAGAACAGTTGCTTCAGTTGAGTAGAGCAGTACATTGATAAAACAGGAAAATGAGCATGGGGTTTGAAGGGGGGGGGGGGGAACGGCATTTGTGTGATGCGTCTTTGCTTCATTTACTTATTATAAGAGGGCTAATTATGTTACCTTCCTTGCTGTCTTTACGGTACGGACATCACTTTAAGTATGAATCAACTAATCAAAGGACAACGCCGCTAAGCACAATAAATAATTGTGTTGCGTAAAAACGTGATAACTGTTCACGAGCGTGCACTCTCAAAAGAGCTTCACATCGAAGGGAAAACAATGCAAGGAAAATGTCATATGTGTCAGAAGTGCAGCAAACAGACAGCAGTCAAATGGGGAAGAGGAGATGGTCGAAAGGTGACAAATAGACAAAAGAAAATTGGCTTACTAGCTTGAACGTGTGCACATTCACACACGTCTCATCGTGTACATACACAAATCGTGTCATTGGCACACACGCACACACGCACATGGTTAAAATGAAAATGCTCGCAACATCGTCCCGTCACGAACAGATTCAGGCAAATGACAGTGTTACAGTAAATATGTACAAAAGGCAAGACGTGTATCTACACAAGACATTGCTTTATTGGCGATCACTTCGTGGGAAGGGACGTTAATTGGTCCATAACAAAACGTGCCTTCAATAGTTTTGATTTACCACTACTATAAGAGGAAATGAAAACGCAGCTTCCGTTTTTTTTTTTTGTCACGGAATGCTCAATATATTTTCGAGCTGTAACGTTTGGGGGGTAGTAAATAGGCTATGCGTAAACGTAAACTTGCTATTTCACTCTTTGGTTCCTGCAGCTGGAATACAATAACGCAGAACTTTTCAGTTAATTAACTACAGACGTGAGAAGGCGCGATGAAAAAACAATGAAGCCACGCACGACATCTCTGTGCCTCGGGCAGCTTCCAAAACGGTCCTGGCGCAAACCTTTCGGCGTTTGTTTATCTCTTGTCAAGCCTTCTCACGAGACTAAAATGTATGTATTTTACCTACATTAAATAATTAGCAAAATAATTGTAGCATATATAAGGAGCAATACTCATTTCCACACTATTGTGCCGTGCTGCCCTGGTATTACGAAGGCAGAAACATCGATGACATTGCTCAAGGTTACCTGCAATAATTTTTTGGAGATGCGTTGCCCGACGCGTGGCGAAACATGCAAGGCCTCCAGTCGCCACGACATGTCCTTCCTCGATAAAGAGCTCTGGGGAGATTATGAATACAGCCAACTTCTGGTAGTTTACTTAGGACAAATCGTTAAAAAATATACAATTTGGGGTAAAATTTTTGAAACAGAAAGGTACGTTCAGGTCGTCTTAACTTGTAAAATGCAATAAGCAATACGCAGGTACTTGAGAAAATGGGCATGGATGATATCGCGTTGTAGCGGGTGCGCGTTGTTTGCGCCGATGTTGGTCCGTATAACTTGGGGGACGATATTGGTCACGGCTACGAAATAAAAGCGAAAGGGCTAAAAATAAGCTGTTGGCTTTTGAAGTTTCGGAATACGCGGCACCGCCTGGGGACGCTATTTCTAAAACACCCCATTGTCCTCTTGGCAAGCGTCTATTGCAGAGTAATGGACGCGTAAGGCTGACAGCGATTGCGAAACTGCATGTTGAGATATACCTGTACATCTTCGAAAGCGGCAGTGGTTAAGCCACTAATTGCACTTGGTGGTTGCTTGCTTAAAAGCCACGTACGTAATAATGCAGTGGATATCAAAAATAGCTTTATTTAATTCTCTCTCTCGTTTTGGCAAGGTATTATATCATAGCTGCGCCACTGGACCTTGGCAAAGGCAGAGTCAATTGCGACGAGCCTCGGTGGCAACTCTGCCTGGACGACTTTATATTGCATGACAGAATCGTATATTTTTGGCATGAAGTGAGATACGTCTTCATCAAGTAAATACGATCTTTTTTTGTTGTTCTTTGTTTCCTATATTTCGTTCCAAGCGTTTCTCTGTGAATAAAATTTCTATGCCAACGTAATCTGCATAGATGAAAGCAGAGACTTGAAACAATATGCAGTCGTAGTTCAGTGTGTCGTAACGTGGGGTCAAGCTTTCTGCAGTAAACGCGACTGCCCCACGGCTGGTACAAGCCGACCGAAGGTGACATTGCTAGAGTGGTCGAGAAGGCGACTTAACTCCGTAACGACTTCATACCGACGACTTATACAAGACATCTCTCGACATTGCCAAAATGACAGCATGGAAAGTGGAAGGGTGTACGTGTTACTTCCATTCATATCATCTGCAACAATGACTCGAATAAGCTCACCGTATACGTACTCCGAAACTGGCATACTTTGCGGAAGTGACGACATGCCTAACACTCGTCGATTGCACGTGCACAGTTCGCTTTTGATGGCTACGCTTCTTGACAGTGAGGCGCTGCACGCGAAAGAGCTGCCACACAGATATAGGCAGCACTGTACACACCACAGTTTCTTTTCTTTTTCCTTTTTCTTCTCCGATGTGAGAGAACAAGCCGAGTTCCCGTGCAGCCGCAACTCTTCGGATTCAACGAAGATCAACACGTGCGACAAGTAGCAATGGCGCCGCTAAACGCACACACGTCTTGCACGCGGTCCTTTAGCCTACCAAACGGTCATCGGTCAGTCGGCGTCACCACCGTCCTCTATAGATCACAGCGCAATGTCCCTGATGCTGTGACTGGAGCTGGTGTCCGACTCGTTGCCGCGCACCACGGAGCCCGGCCTGTTGAGGTACTGGAAGGGCCTCTCGGGGAGCCGCTCCAGCGTGACGTCCCCGAAGCCCCGCACGTCCAGCACCTCCCAGCGATTGTTGCGACCCCCCTGGCGCCGGAACTTGGGGCGGTCCAGGCTCTGCGTGGCGTACTCCACGGGGCCCGAACTCTGCAGCGGCGCACGCGAAACGGCGACGGCGGAACCATTCGACGTCCACGGTTCTCCGCGGTTCAACTCCGACGTGGAGCGCGACATGCTGCGGTAACCGTTGAGAAGTCCTCCGCCTCCACCGCCGCGAGCGACGAGGTCGGCGAACGAGGAGGCGTCGAACTCGGACCTGGGACTCGGGCCGGCCCACAGGGCCGGGTTGGGCGCGTAGAAGTCGACGCCCGACGGTCCCAGCACGCAGCCGTTGAGGCTTCCGTTGAAGGCGGCGTTGTAGACGCCCTGCTGGTGGTGTCCCCCGCCGCCCACGGCGCGCACCATGAGCCCGGACACGGACGAGGTGCTCCGCTTCAGGGCCGAGTTGTGGGCCACGATGTACGTGGGCTCGCTGTCGGCGGCCGTCACGTACCGAGACCTCGAGGACAGGGAGCCGCCGCCGGCGTTGCCGTTGGCGCGATGGACGCCCGGGCTGGCGCTGCCACTGGCCACGCCGTTGCTCGCGGAGCCGCTGGGGCCCGCCGAGCCGTTGCTCTTGCTGGGCGCCAGGTCCCGGTAAGAGGTGACCTGCGGTGGGCGTCGGGGGATAGTGAAGTATACGAGAGAGACTTTTCGACAGTGAAAGACCATGCTTCGTCTCGACTATGCGTTCACAAATCAATTTTTCATTTTATCTACTTTATTTATTTATTTACTTACTTGTTTATAGAGTCGTGCAACTAGTGTGCAACGGTAAAATAAAGATTTCTGCGAAGAGTAAGTAAATTTGAACCACTGTCACTGCACACAAAACAAAGCGATTACTTGCTCGTAAAGAGGTTGCATATACATGAAGTAGACCTATAATGTAAGCGGCGTTTCTCTGGCATATACAACAGCTTATAATACGTATGCGAAATGAATATACATATTGCGCAGCACTCTTAATTGTGTCTTAGTACAAAACACAATAGAACCATTATGACATGTGCAGGCAAGAGGGAAAGGAAAATGAGTAAGGAGGTGTTCCGACCACGTTCAGGTTCTGCAGGCGGCGCATGACGGCTTTCTCCTGCTTCCACTGGGTGTACAGAGACTGGATGCACACGATGCACACCACCTGCGGGCGATAGCGCAAATTAGAAAAAAAAAGAGTAAGAACAATTGGGAAGCTATAGGAAACACACCGGTTTCAAGCGGAACTTTCACGAATACAAAGGAAAATATATGAACTTCAAGAAGTTTCAACCTTATTCTTCAATCCAGTTCTGACAACAAGCTTCTGTAAATACGATCACTCAAATGCTACCACGCAGTACATAACCGTAGTACACTACCACGTAGCGAGATCGAAACGCAGACTCATCATGCAAGCTTATGTACGTGTAGAATACACGGGTATACTTGCTGTACACACGGGTGACAGCTGTGGTGACAAGCCCACAAAGCTGCCGCCCTGCGGGTACTGGATTGCGGAACATTGCTACATCTGGGTTTCGGCGCCGACGCTAACAGCGATACCGTCAGTTTAAATTTTATGCGTAACAGCCACTCAGTTCGTGCTACAAGACTTGATAATGTTTAGTAGGAGTCGGTATGCACATGCACGAGGTCGTGTGCCCGGTTAGCCTCACTCCTTGTCTTGGTTTATCATTTGTGACGTTGATGTGCAGAAGCGTGTCCAGTATACGCGACAAACCAATGACGTTCATCTTACCTGCAGCTGCATCGCTAGAATGCACCCCGGGACGGAAGTACATTACGTTAGTATTACTATTGTTATTGAGTGTAAAAAAAACCCCTGTCTAATACGCTCGAGCTGGTACAAAATCATGCAGCCTACTTTCTCATTTGCAACTATGACTTCACGTTTAGTGTTGCTGCACTAAAGGGCAGGTCGGGGTAAGAATTATCAAGTACACGTAGAAAAGAAAGAAACATTAGATTAAAATTACTTTTCAAAAATTTTGACGGCTTGGTTAAAGTAGATAAAGATTTTTACCTTTTACCTCCCCATTTCTTATCTCACAGAAGTCACTCTCTAAAATAAGAGAAGGTTCTTGGACAACAAACGTTTACCAACACTCGGTTTTTTTCGCCACACAATCTCCAAGTGGAATCAGTTTCCACAGGAGATTGTTGACTGTTGCACAAGAAAATCGTTCAGAGACATACTTTTACACTCATAGCAACATCTTTTAATGTTTTTGTGATAATCTTGTTTTCATAGTTATCTTTTTTATGCGAAAATGTTACCCTGTGTATTCCCCCCTGCCATAAAGCCTTCGGGCGCTGGAGGTATTTTAAATAAATAAATAAATAAATAAATAAATAAATAAATAAATAAATAAATAAATAAACCTCAACAGTAACTATCAGGAAGTCAGACCGTATATATCTCCTTGAAGGAAACCTAGATATATGCTTGAACGCAGAGGGAGGCAAAAATACATTAGCATGTATACTGTGTTTACCTATATGACCACTGTTTACTCGAAACCCGCATTGTTTACTTTCAGCTTCACAAAAGGCTGACGCAGTCACGCAGGAGACTCGTGTCTATAGCATATCTATGCTTCACAACAATGTATAAACTATACCACCTTTTAAAAACCAAACGGCGTCTGCAAATGCGTAACGACTGCAGATGCGCTATTTAGAGCTGTATCATCGAACGAAATATCGTCCGAAAAAAAAAAAAGAAAAGGCGCGACACTATAGGCGTACCGAGAACGAGGCAGCAAACGGAGACGATCGGTGGGTGGCATGCGAGACGCCTCTTGCGACTGGCGTTTCCTCGTCCGGGAAGACGCGAATTTCACGCTTTGTCGGACCAATGAGGCCACGGCGCAGCGGAGTGTGAAACAGCCGGCCAGGTATGGCAGGCAATACCGGCGAAGTGCTCTCCGCGAAAACCCGTTCGCGCTTCTGCGCTGCGACGTCGAAAATTAAGCGCTCAGCGTCGCGTCGCGCGAGAGCCACGAAGGCAGTTCCCGTCCATGCTCGCTCCTTCGAGACGCCGGTTCGCACGCCCGGCAAGGCGTTATTTTAGAAGCCACTTCGAAAGCGGCGGACGACTTTTCCGCAGGAACGACCCGTTCTACACAGTTCAGGCCGTATACTGCCGGCCCTGACGGCGTAATTGCGTGCAGTACGCGTGGGTTCTGGAGAGAAACGAACGAGAGTGCTATAAGTTAACCCAGGACACGTCCTGGTCATTGACGTGGTTTCAAAACGCAGTGCGTGTGGAGCTTGTCGCACGCATAGCGACACATCGCCTATCATGCTATGTGAGCTCATATTCAGATCTGCGTTGTTGTGAAGAGTAAGACCGCGTATAAGATGTCAAAGAATGGCTTTTTGTTCAGTTTTTGTTTCTTTTGAAAGAAGAAACAGCGCCAAGACTAGACACAGGACTACTGACCATGCTGCGTGCTCATTGTCTTGTGTCCAGTCTTCGCATTGTTTCTTTCTTCAAGGGAACGTCTACCAGCCAGCCCTTCAGCAAACCCGTCCACAGTTCGTGTTTTCCTCTGTCAATGACGCTTTACTACGAATTGTTGAACGGAAGTGGCGCGCTAGATACTGTAGCGCCGAAAAACTGCACGGATTCCCTGAGTTGTGTGGCTGACGGATAGTTCCAACTGAATTATACGGGCATTTCTCGCGAACAGCGCAGTCAAACCACGCCGACGCAACAAAAGTAGAATTGACGAGTTTTTTTCTTTACTTACGTTCATCACTGCACGAGCGATGTAGAAGGCCAGCTCCGCGATCCCTTTGCTGTCCAGTTTCTGCGTGAGCGCCACACAAGAGTGAAAACGTCGAGATTAGGGGGCACTGAACGGCAAACAGACGAACAGTTGTGTGTTTGCACCAACGTCAGCTTCGTCATAGAGAAATGTATATGAACAATGGTAACAGAAAAAAAAAAGAAAAGTAAACTGCGGCACCACTTTTTCGACACGAGGGCGGAGAGAAAGCCGGAATTGCGCAAGCAACGCGAAGTGCATAGAGTCAGCTTCCACCATTATTCTTACAGGTCTGCGAGATGCGACGGAGAGGCAATAGCGGGAGGATGTGTGCAAATCGCGGCGTATCATTAGGCAGCGGTGATCACAGTTGTTTCGATCGGACAAACAACTCAAGCAAACCTTCCCGTCTCTTCCACTGGCACGCAGCTGCCAGTGGAAGTGACAGCTCACTGATTGAAACTAAAGCGGCACAGGAACTGGAGCGTATACTGAGGTGTGATGTGTATACTTACCCAGTACTGTAGACTCATGAAGAGAGCCAGTCCACACTCGGGGAAGAAGAAGAGCACGGACACGAAGAGCCAACCCAGCAGGTAATTCGATTTCCTCTGCGAAACACGGAACGAAGAGGGTCAGGGTACACGCACAGGTGGCGCGACAGCATCTGAAGACCAACATCGTGCGGGCGTATACATACGTCGCATGCAGTGAAAGCCGATATGACAGTACCATGCTTTTCCACGCAATAAGCTTCAGACTGGCCCGCGTTCTGCTGTGATTTGTCCCGTTAACTTTGAGCATGATCTCCAAAATAACTTCCAAATGAACACGCTATAACAACAAATTGAAGTAAAAGCGTGCCGTCATTCATTACTCCGTGGTCATTTAAGCGGGGAGTGAAGAAAGCCGGAATGCCTCCCTCCCTTCCCCTCAGCTCTTCCCTAAAAAAAGAAAAAAAAACACAGTGGACGCCTATGCCGCACAGATATGTACTAAAAAAATGAGTTAAAGGGGACAAATGTATGCAGCACCATGTAAAACAGCTGCATCATATCAAACTTCGATGTCTCCTCTACGATGTGCCTCTTATAACAGTTGTAGCCAAACTTTTCCTATAGTCACGTTCAACTGTAGTGCGCAAGGACTCCATTTATTACCTGTACGCCAGAGAGCATTTTTTGTACGGATTCATAATCATCGTTCATTTAAGAGGCATCATGCGAGTTCCATGATTCCACGGCCGGGAGTCGATCTCACGGCCTCCGATTCAGCAGTCGAGCACCATGTAGACCACCATGGCGGGTGTGAGGCGTATCACATTAACAAATGATTGTGTTAGCGACGCGTCCATCCCTCTAATAAGATAGAGATAAATCTTCTATCTTAATGCACGGTGGTCTAGTGGCTAAGGTACTCGGCTGCTGACCCGCTGGTCGCGGGATCAAATCCCGGCTGTGGCGGCTGAATTTCCGATGGAGGTGGAAATGTTGTAGGCCCGTGTACTCAGATTTGGGTGCACGTCAAAGAACCCCAGGTGGTCGAAATTTCCAGAGCCCTCCACTACGGCGTTTCTCATAATCATATGTTGGTTTTGGGACGTGAAACCCCACAAATCAATGATGCAGCACGTATGCAGCCTAAGAACTGGTATAGTCCATACACTCGCTCTGTTAATCTGCGCATCACTAAGCTGTATATCCCATAACGGCCGTTTACAATTAACCAATTGCAAGCAGCGCCTGTCGTGTCAACTTTCATTGGAGACTCGGTGACTGAATATTTCTCAGAAAGTCAGCAACATTTTCTTTATAACACGTGTCCTCGAGCTGTTGCTAAAATATACATCCTCGTACTAACTATTCCGATTCGCTATCGGTTCTCCACAAGACCTATCTAACGTAGCGCGCTCGGCCGAAAGATGCCCGCCGGCAGCGATCATTTCGCGATGAGCACGCCCGGAAAGGGCAACTGACCCGCCTAAAACCGTCGGACGTTCAAAGCTCTATCCCACGGTTCTTCGTCGCTGGACACGCAACGTTGTAGAACCGCGAAGGCGCCTGTTCAACAGACACGAGCACGACGACGATATGCGGGACCGTGAGAAAGGCGCCGACAGCTTTTACTGAACGCTGCCGCAGTTTGCATACCAACGCGTACACGCACGCACAAAATACACTCACAAATGCGCACAAACAAGCTCGCACGTGCACGCAACACGTGCTCTCCCCCGCTCTCCCCACACGGGAGGTCTCCTGCCGCGGAAGAAAAACATGGGCGCGCCAGCGCAGGCTTGCGCATGGAGAGGCAGTCAGTCATCATATGCCTGCTGAGGCGTCAAGCGCAGCGCCTGTGCGCCTTTTTATTTTTTACTTTTAGCGCCGCGTTCCGCAGACAGAACGCGGAACTTTTATTTTCTATACATTGTTTTGCATCGCCTCGTTTTATTTCTTCATTACCGCGGGACGGCGAAACTGGCTTTGAATGTTCGGGAAACACTCGCCGATATGGGATTACGCTCGCGTTGGCAAACTCGCCGTCCAGCTTTAACCTTCCTTTGTACATATTTGCTTTTCAATCGAGGAATGCGTTCCGTGAAAGCGCGTACGTTCGCGAATGCCTGAGCGATGGCGCAGCGTTTGCATGCGAGCACGTCGTCTCGCTTTTTTCCTCTTCTCATTTTTATACAAGATTTTTTTTTCATTTATTCGATTCCTGTTGCCGCAGTTTTCCTTTCGTTCGGCTTTTCCTCTGCGTCGTCGCAAAGATACGCTTGTCTACCGTCACCACCCACGTCTGCGGGCGTATCGTCAAGCCAGTTCCGGCAGGTCGTATACTCACCTTACAGCAATGTTCTCGTAAACAGGATAAGCCTTTCGTGTACGACGTCGCAACTATTCATGCAACGTGGTAAAAGATGGACACATTTTGCTTTCTGACTTGGTCAATAGTCATGGTTTCTAAAAGGCGGTTTTTTATTTTTATTTTTTTTTCTTACTCTCAAAGTCGCAACTGCGCTCGAATGTTTTCGAGCCACTAGTAAATCAAAAGCACTTGAGACTATTCCACATAGCGTTCTTCGCATGAAACGATTGCAAGCACGTACAATTGTCATAAAAAACGAGTATACATCTTTTTATAACGCGTCTGGTAACATGGCGCTTTTTTGCTTTGTTTTGTTTCCTTATGACGAGCAGCGCGCCCGAATCATGTGCAGAAAGCCTACGGGCCATTCTGGCAGAGGAAATGTGTAGTTGCCGCCAGTCATCATTTGATCGCAATGTGTGTATACACACTCACCAGGAAAAGACCCGCCAGCAGGAACAGGGAGACCAAGAAGATGGAGAAGTAGCCGGCGGCCAGCACGTACGCTGGGACGGGCAGCTGAACTGCATGGTCAAAAATAACACCACATGTGCTGGAACACTTATAATATCCCTATTGAAAAAAAAAAAACGAATGGTTGGCATGGTGTAAACCACCACCCACCATTATAGTGGATTAGTGTAGTGGGTAGTGGGTAGTGAGTGGGTAGTGTAGTGGGTAGTGGATTAGTGTAGTGGGTAGTGGTAATGCTGGAAAACGTCCACCATGCATGGTGTATGGTGAGATATGGTGGATGCTGCAGTACCGGCAACGCTTGAGCGCGAAATGGCGTTAGAATCACCATGACTAGCTGCCACGCAAATAAAATAAAATTCGCTAAAACGATGTAAAAAACACCCGTAAAAACAAATAAATAAAAACTGGCCCCCAAGGATTGGAACGTGCAACCTGCAGATTCTCATTCGAGGGCACTAACCACTGCGCCATGCCAACATGACGGAGCTCGCGTGTTAAATAGCTAGTTCACAAACGAACTTACAGGTCAACTTCAGTTTTGTTTGTCGCGTACTCGATATATACGAGATCTGCACCTGCTACTAAAATTTGCACATTTATTAAACACAAGAAACTGCTGCCTGTAACGATTTCCACTGCTATAATGACATCAACGCTATGTTTTTGTTAGAATTCACCACCGCAAGAAGAAAAAAAAAACCAAGTGAACTAGGGAACGATTCTCTTGCTAAATTGCTGTATCACTATTTTTCTTCTTTTTTTTCTGCAAACTTGATACCGGTATTTCAAATCAAAATTAAGTTACAAAAAAATTGTAGGAATGACGCAATGCTGAAAGTTTAGGGCAAATTCACCTTATAATCGGCCAATCCCCTTCTTTGGGTACGAGCCATTTGCACAAGGAAAACAACAACAACAACAACAACAACAACAACAGGTACCGTTTACCGGCGGGGTCTGCCAAGTTTAATATCCGTTTCTCGCTCGTTCCAAAGGGCGCGACATCTGCTCAGGCTTTATCACGCCTCTATAGGCTCATTCCCTAGATACGCCCACCTAACTGATTGAGTATTGGGATGCTTTTCGCACAACGTGTGCAGTCGTGCCAGCGCACTGCTGTAGCTGTATCGTTAGCAACAACTACATAACGGCTTGGCCAAAACGAATGCAGTGCGCCGGAAACATTATGCTATCCTATTGGTTCAGCAAGCATACGAATTGCCAAGTCTGTGTTCTCGGATGAGAGCCAGAGAAGTGCCGGCGAGGTGTGACCGGCGGCTGTCGGTGAGGGGAGACGTACGTTCTCTGTAAGTGCTGGAATCGCGTCGCATCGATGCTTGTTGCTTCTAGCGCGGACACCGTACACAACAAAAAATGTTTCATATAGGTTAATTGATGGCATGGTTGTGCTGTAGTGTCATGCTTACTCATCGAAATCGTGTATTCTGAAACCCAGAGGCGCGGATAGAGCAATTGTACGGGCTCGGTCGGTAGGCCTAACCTTTGGGTGGAAATCGTGGTAGTAGAACATGTAGTGTACAGATCCCCGCTTGGTACACCATATATATTGCCCACCATTAGAAGCCCACCCATCATCTGCTTAGTGCTTCCCAGCATTATCGCAATGGTAGACAGAGCTTCTCAGCTTGATCCATTATGTGGCCCACCATAATAAGCACCACCCACCATCTTAGTGCTTCCCAGCATTATGGCCCCGCCGCGGTGGTCTAGTGGCTAAGGTACTCGGCTGCTGACTCGCAGGTCGCGGGTTCGATTCCCGGCTGCGGCGGCTGCATTTCCGATGGAGGCGGAAATGTTGTAGGCCCGTGTACTCAGATTTGGGTGCACGTTAAAGAAACCCAGGTGATCAAAATTTCCGGAGCCCTCCACTACGGCGTCTCTCATAATCAGAAGTGGTTTTGGGACGTTAAACCCCACAAATCAATCAATAAATCCCAGCATTATCGCAATGGTGGGCGGAGCCTTCTATGATTGCCTACTATCTAGCCGCTACTTCCCACCATCGTTTTCCCTTTACCCATCTTCTGTACACCATGCCACCCAGTATGTCCCAGCATATCCATCATAATTTCCACTATACCCACTATTATTTCCACTACGCCCACCATGTTTTTCAGTATCCACCATGGTAGTTTTTCCAATAGGGATATGACAATGGTATGAACTAGTGGTCACTGCTTCGCGTCAGGACGCAAACAAAAAAAATCACAGCATATCCGCGGAATAAATGATGATGAGTGGGGCGAAGCGTTCTTCCATGCTTCCATCCGTTCGTGCGTTCATCCGTACGTGTGATCGTACGTGCGTTCGTCCATGCGTCCGCCTGTGCGTCCATTCATCCGTCCGTCTATCCGTGTGTCTGTCTGTCCATCTACTTGTCTGTCTATCCATCCGTGCGTACATCCGTCCCTTTATTAGACACTTACAAGTACCGCCATCTCGCTTCTTTTTATCATATATTCATCATATACAAGTACCGCCATCCAACGGACAATCCAAGGACTAAACGAGAGTATGTGCCACATTTCTGCTGTCAGCGCTTTGTTAACACTGAGAGCACGATAACGACGCCATGCTGCGTTTTCTGTAACGTGTGGACATGCGAATATGTGCCCGAGGGCGGGTATGTGCCACTGGTATGCGGGTATGTGCCACAGGTTGCGCACAACGACAACGAGGGACGCACAAGCCGCGCCATAAGGAAGGAGCTTCGCGGCCCTAAAGAAATTAATGACGCGAGAACACATTGACATAATACGCATGAACGGCCTGTTTTATGTTTCTAATTGTCACTGTTCAGTTATGCTTCGTGATAACCATGTAGCGCGACATCCTAGTTTAAATTAGTAGTGAGTTGTGGAGCTTTCGAAATGGTGCCATTGACGGAACGGAACTTATGTAGAATGGGTTCCACGGGCTTGGGAACACAGTATAAGACCGGAAAAGGGGTGATGGAATTAAGAAATCTGACGGCATAGGCGGCAGTGATTTAATTGACACAAAAAATGAGTAGCTAAAGATCTTTGAGAGCCCCGCCGCGGTGGTCTAGTGGCTAAGGTACTCGGCTGCTGACCCGCAGATCGCGGGTTTGAATCCCGGCTGCGGCGGCTGCATTTCCGATGGAGGCGGAAATGTTGTAGGCCCGTGTACTCAGATTTGGGTGCACGTTAAAGAACCCCAGGTGGTCGAAATTTCCGGAGCCCTCCACTACGGCGTCTCTCATAATCATATGGTGGTTTTGGGACGTTAAAGCCCACATATCACATATCAAAGATCTTTGAGAGATGTCGTCGTGCTGAAGTGGGCTCAAAATGGGCCTACGATAACGACGAAGATGGACGCGACAATTCACGGTTGACTTGGTTAGACTATCGGCGCTGTGGGCGGATTCCTGCGAACGGAATCCGCTAACACTGGTTCTATTATTTAGGTTCTAACATTATTCTACGTTTTCAGTCATACTCACGGAGAAAGACCTCAAAAAAAGATGACAAACATTTCCCGGTATTCGTGCATATTCTGCGCTCCCCTCTTTTATTTCCAGAACTTCATGTCCGTCGACTTTGCCAGTCAACCACTGCACAGCTTAAACACATTGTTTCGCGCGTAAAATATCAGTATTGACTCAAGCGAGAAGTCATCGAAAACATATTTCACAACATGGTTAAAAAGAACGGGATTCAAAACGTTCGATGCAGTGTGAGGACGGCCGTTAATGCAGAACTTGAAAAGAGGCGACTAATATGTTTCTTTTTGCGTACATCTAGTGTAATTACGTATATGTGTCCATATTAGACTTTCTTCAACTGCGTATGCACGCGGCAGCATTTAAATGTATCACGTGCCCTGCATACCGCACTTCGTTCTGCTCACGTATAGACTATATACCAGGCAGTGAGGAGCTTCGACAGAGAACGGTTTTCGCCACCGCTGGCTCCGTTCAGCAAGCGAGCGCCTTTCAGCGTTATGGCGCACGTGACTGCCATCGATGCACGGTGACCACGACTGCCCCGCAGAGCGGCCCCGCGCTGACCCCATCTGAGCATCGCTCGCAGCCTCGTTTCTTAGCCAGCTACACTGTATACAACGCGGCAAATGCGTGCGTCGTTTCAGAAGCGGCGCCTATCTAGGCCTTCGAAGCGTTCAGCGAGTTTCCGAGGCTGCTCGACTTTGCGATCAATTTAGATATTATTCAAACGTCCCCACACGAGCGCATTCGAAGCGAAATGCACTGTGTATCGAAGCCGAAGTGACTTCAACGCCTTTCAAGAATGGAAACGTAAAACCCTTACCCGCACAAAATATGTATGCCTCGATACTTTTGCGTTGGACTATTTTGAACTCGGAATCATGCCATCCCGTGAGTCACTTTAATATGCCGTATTGACATATATTGTTAAATTTCCGGGCATGCTGTAGGCGCCCTCTTTATCGAGGCCACAGGCCCCCATATTCGCACGTAAGTTTCGCATTACACAAAACGACGGAGAGACACTTGTACCGCCGTATAATTCTCAAATCTGTGGGGTCCACCGCGGCGGAACGGTGGCGACGGTGCTCGTCTCCTCAAACCAAAGGACGCGGGTTCGACTCCGGCCGCGGCGGTCGCATTTCGGTGGACGCGAAACGCTAAAGGCTTGTGTACGGTGCGGTGTCATTGCACGTTAAAGAACGCCAGATGGTCGGCATCTCCGCAGCCCTCCACTATAGGGCGTCCCTCATAATTATATCATGATTTTGGAACGTAAATTCATCATCATCATCATCACCATTATTATTATTATTATTATTATTATTATTATTATTATTATTATTATTATTATTATTATTTATTATTATTAAAATCTGCGTGCCAGGGGTTTGGAATCTCCACGCCGTCACGGACCACGCTATACATTCAGCCTACGTTATCAGCAGAAACGGAAGCGATGAGTGATCAAAAAAAAAAAAAAACGATCGAGTGAATTGAATCCTTACATCGAATCTGCATGCTCAGGAATGAGGATTTCGGCGCGGTGTATACTTCGTCTGCAGTTGTACGATTAATGAGAAAATCGACGTTGCCTGCAAGGTTCTTATCAGCCGAACTAAAGACACCAATTATTGATCAAATCTAAAAAAAACAGTCAAACCTCTTCATTACAGACGTACGCAGGGTTACCCTGCAGGAAGAAGGAGGGGGCGAAAGTTTGTTGCAGCGGCTCCCCCACCCCCCAATTCACACAAAAATCGGCCAAAAATAAATGATAATGAGGATGTAAGTTTAACCCTAAAACTGATCCACTTCATTAAAGAAAACTGCAGCTTTGGCTGACCCACAGTCATTTTTCCCCCAAGACCCGCCATAACCTTTTTTTTTGTCTTTCATTAATTCTGAAGGTCTTTTTTCTTTTCTTTTACAGCACATGCAAGATTTACAAAAAAGGGATAATCAGGGGGAAAGATGGCCGACTTCCAAGTTGCTTGTATGTGCTGTCTAAACCTTCAGAATTGATCGCTATGAATTCTGTCAAGCTTCAACCCTCACGAGCTACACTTCCTTTCATCTGTCGCAACATTATCATTTTAGCAGTTTTCATTATAGCGAGCTCTTTTTTGTCCTGCAATTCCGCGCTTCCTGCCGACTGCTGCAATGACTTCCCAAGCACGCGCGAATCGATAACAACGCGGAAAAAAAGAGCACATCCGCGCACTTGCTTACGTATGGGCCTGTTAAGAAATTTGTACCCAGCTAGCGCCTCACTCTGTACAGGAATGACGTCCTTTTTGAAGTCAAGCTTCGGGAGAGGCAGACGCTTTCTTTTTTTGTTCGCTTTCTCGCTTCGTTGCACGTAACTGTCGCTCCGAGAAGTGGCTCCCTTTGAAAGAGCGGCGGCCCTTTTGACGCTCTCCAAGAAGCCACACAAGAGCGTCGTAGCGCAACAGGTTCGGGACTAACTGGGAAGGCCCACATCGTGATGTGGAGGGCAGAAGAGAAAGCGAGCAGCCCGTTATTAAAACGCGGCATACCGTGGCGCGACCCTTGCGCCCGATACCCTCTACCCTACGCACGCTATGCACCTCCGCTTCTTCTTTCTTTCTTTCTTTCTTTCTTTCTTTCTTTCTTTCTTTCTTTCTTTCTTTCTTTCTTTCTTTCTTTCTTTCTTTCTTTCTTTCTTTCTTTCTTTCTTTCTTCTTTCTTTCTTTCTTTATTTCTTTCTTTCTTCTTTCCTTTCTTTCTTTCTTTCTTTCTTTCTCTTTGAATCACGTCACTGTATGCCATCGTAACCCCGCTCAACAACCTGTGCACTAGCCGATCTGGGCTGGCCAGTTTTCGCGGCCGCTTGCGAGCCCCGAGTCAAGGCACGCAAGCTGCTGCAGTTGGCGCGTAGAAAATGCGAGCGCACGTCAGCAGGGAGGCACGCGCGCTGCGCAGTTTCTTTGATCAAGACGTGCTGGTCGCGAATAGACGAAATAAAAACAAACGAAAAGAAACCCTGTAACGAAACCGCTTTCATCGTTTTTTAGCACGAAGCGGCATTTCGTAGCAATGCACAGGTAAAAACGATCGCAACTTTTTGGCCAAGCTGTCGCTATTTATCTACCTGCTATAACGTTTGCCGTTATTTGGAGCTATTGAACAGCCAGCGGTACTATTTAATGTTCAAGTCGACTGATCGCAAAGATTCGTTCGATACGCAATCACGCGTTTTTATTCCTTCACCATCCGCAGCCTATTTTTCGTATCCACCGCAGAACAAAGGCTTCTTCCCGCAGCATCTGCGACCTTCCTTGTCCCGCGCTAAAGGATGTCATGCATTATAGTTCACTATACCACACATATAATGCCTGCAACTTTGATTGATATGGGTTGTTTAACGTCCGAAAACCGCCATATGATTATGAGAGACGCCCGTACTAGAGGGTTCCGGAAATTTCGACCACCTGGGGTTCTTTAACGTGCACCCAAATCTGAGCACACGGGCCATCAACATTTCCGCCTCCATCGGAAATGCAGCCACCGCAGCCGGGATTCGATCCTGCGACCTGCGGGTCAGCAGCCGAGTGCCTTAGCCACTAGACCATTACGGTGGGGCGCAAATTTCCTTACTTCATCATGTTACCCAACACTCTGCCGTCTTGGACAGCATTCCCCTTTCCTTGGTTCAAGTTCTCTAACAGACCACCGGCTACCTGGGCCATATATGGATTACATGACCTTCCCAGCTCAGCCATGCAGGGGTGCAGGCCGACGCTATTCTAACTCCACACAGCACGTTTGACGCGGTGCGACTAAGTTCTCTCGTGACAACGGGCCGATGTGGCGAATTCTGTAAAGAGCTCCTAAGAGTACTGAGTGCAGCGAAGTTGGGGATATATACACCTCTACATCTGGTCCTGCGAGCGTATTTCCACCAAAGGGCCGAAACTTAAGGAGAACATGAAAAAAAGAGGGTTTCCCCACGAACGCTGTGAAGAGATTGTGTAGGTACACGGATGATTTTCAACTAAGTGATTGGTATACTTGTACCAGGGAGTGAGGGGTATTCAACTATGCTTTATCTATCTTCATCCGTGCGTTTGTATGTGTAAATGGTCTATATGCAAGCAAAATTGAAAAATTACAGGGAAAATTTGAACCCCCATTGCCTACGCCCATGTCTTTTACGTTTTCTGAATATAACAGGTAATTTTGATATACCCACAGAAAATAGCTCAAGTGGATTTTCCGCGCAGTTTCGACATTACCACAAACCCCGCTTTTCTGCTCCGAATTCCTTCTTAACGCCAAATTTTGTTTACACCGTTCGCTCTCTGTAATACGCATCGCTATATCTTCGCGTATCTCAACGCTATAGGCCCAATATTTTGCGTTCCATAATTCACTGCGTGGTCTCGACTCGTGTCTCTTACGTAACACAAAAAAGCAGGTGATATATATACATGGACGCTTTTTATATAGCTGTTCCAGCCCAGCCTTGTCCAACACGCTACCATAGACATAGAACGGCAGGTGTGCATCGCGCGAATACACAGGACGAGACAGGGACAGCGATTAGCTTGCGCCACGCTGCAGAGGTTTCCGCTTATGCCGATGGTAATCCGAGAGACGCAAGTTTACACATGCCGTGCGCATTCTTTCGCTCTGTCCCCGTGCACCCACACCGGATTCGGCGCTACATAAATAAGCATACCAAGCAGTACCGACCGAAGGATGACGAATCGATGATCGCTTTCATGTATAAGCCGTACAGACTAACGCCACATGGGGCGTCATTTTACTGGATAATATGTACCTTGTAGGCCATGTATGTGTGGACGTATATAAAGGTAGAAAAAAAAAACAAGACAAAATATTAAAGATACGACTCACCGTTGTTCTCTATTATCCACCACAGCTCCATTATGAAGGCGCCCAGGTAGACAATCTGAACAAAAGAAACGCAAGGTATAAGTTGACATGCGGCGTGCGCAATGGAAGAGCTGTTGCGTTCACTTTCTCAACGCTTACGTATGCTCTGTGCACGAAAATCCCCCCAGGCACCATCGAAATCAGGACAAACGCTATAGTTACGTGGAGACTTCCAGCCAACGTCAGCCGAAAATATATTCACCAAACTTATTGATTTTATGAATACCCATAAACTTCCGCAGCGACCCAATCTAGCTTGGTGATGTAGTGAGCAGTGATTCTTTTTTACAGATTATCAGTTTCTAGGCTCTACGTCTATGCACCGTATAACCTACTCAACTCAAACTATTTTTTCTTGCTCACTTAACCCATCCAACTTGTAAAGCTGGAACAATTTTATCACATTTGTCTCTTCATACCGACAAGCAGTATAAGAACAGCTCTGCAGTACACTATATAGCTTTGCTATTTGCATTGTCTGGAACATAGATATGAGAAGTGCTAGCTATTATTATGTGAAACAACCAGCCCACAAAATTTCCACCAGAAATAAGTTCTTTATCCCCCGTTTGCACAGAAGGTCAACATTAATTGAACCTGTCTCGATGACACAATTCCGCTGGCGCAAATTCGATTCTAAAGGCAACATCTTTAGCTGCAGGCACATTCTCTAATACCACTGACACACGGACAAAAGCCAAAATACTTTGCATTAAACTATTTCTGTTACTCTGAACAATTATTTGCAGAAAGAAATACACTGCCAATCACCCACGGTAAAGCACTAAGTTATTTAGGTGATTCGTCGTAGTCTGTGCGGTTAGATCTGGTGTCTCACATGAACACGAAAAATTAATAGATAAGATAAAGAAGGCACCAATTGTACAGACTCCAATCCTCCACATGCCCCGCCGCGGTGGTCTAGTGGCTAAGGTACTCGGCTGCTGAACCGCAGGTTACGGGATCGAATCCCGGCTGCGGCGGCTGCATTTTCGATGGAGGCGGAAATGTTGTAGGCCCGTGTGCTCAGATTTGGGTGCACGTTAAAAAACCCCGGGTGGTATAAATTTCCGGAGCCCTCCACTACGGAGTCTTTCATAATCATATGGTGGTTTTGGGACGTTAAAACTCACATATCAAACCCAATCCTCCACACTATGAGCAAAGCGAAGGACACTGCCGTAATTCAACATGGTGTGTGTAGCGATGTGATGCCGGCGTACGAAAGGTCATGTCGCTACCTAGACAGTTCATTTTCGGGAGTACAGCCATATTTAAAACAGCGCCAGAAAGCATTGTGACCACACCAAGGAAGCCTAAGCTGAAAGACAGGATTGCTGAGTTGTGTACACTGTATGCGACAGAACATGCTTTACGTTCGAAAAGTAGATGTGGGAACTGCTTTCCCACGGTGTAGATTTTCCGGTAGGAAGATACTCTCTTGACGTGAATCACTGCACATGAACGTCTTTTCGAAAGATACCCACATTTAGCTTAAGGACTTTACAGCGCCCATGTGCCAGGGCTATAACAAGCACTCCCGTTGTACCCAAGGGAAATCTTTAAAGCAGGCTTCTCCTTACAAGAACCCTGAGTGCGGAGAAGTATCCTTCAACGAATATGAGAGCATGAAGTGACAGGTTCCCGTAAAATGGCGGTGCTCGCATGTTCACGGTGCGAGGCGTAAACGCACAGTATTTTGATCTATATTGCGCTCCTATTTCGCATTATGCACAAAACTGACAATAACAGTTATCGTGATAACGTGTTTTCCACCAATGATATTATCTCTAAATACACTTATTGCGAAGGAAGGATGCTTCCGCTGGCGGAAAAAACTTTAATAATTCATATACGCTCGTGGTATTTCCTCGTAGTATAAGAATAGTTCTTCGGGTTTTACGCTCAAAACATCCACATTATTACGAGAGCTACCATAGTGGACGTTTCCAGAAATTTCAACACCTGGATTCCCTTAAGGTGCACCTAAATTTAAGCACTCGAGCCTCTGGCGTATCACCTACATCGAAATGAGGCTGCACGGCCACAATTTGATACCGTCGCTACCGGCTCAACAGCCGAGTGTCATAACCACTATAGACCACAATGGCTGGTCAGTATTTCCTCCTGTGCTTTGAGGTGTATATTTTACTGCGTCTCGACTTTACAATCGTTAATTTACAATCGTACAGGTTAACCACGAATCTCGTAATTCCGTTTAATTATTTTTTTGCCACTCTCACTGTGGTCTCGCGTAATATCACAATATTTTCCACAAACAAACCATAAAAAAACCACATTAACGAAGACAGATGGTTTGTACATAACTTTGGGCTCTTGGCTGCTATATGACATAACGGCGAATTTGGATTTTTGGACACTAAAGTAAAAAAAACGATTTTTTTTCCTGCATCAACGTGACGTCGTAAATTTTGACGGCGTCTACTGAGTTTTACGTATACAGTCTTTAATCAGTAAAAAAAAATGAATTACATTGCCATCTGTGGAAGTCATGTACCTAGCATATACGAAGTTTCAAAAAATTTCATCGAGCCCGAGTCGCGAAAATAGAAAAATTACGTTTTGAATTTCATGACGTCACGCACAGAGATATCACCGCGAAACTTAAAAAAATAAACTTCAACTACATTTAACTTCATTTTATACGTGAATAACGAACTTATGATTGCGACAATTGGGACATTAGAGTTTTCAGTAAATGTACTTTATAAATCTAAGCCGAGTCATTGTTTCACTTTCATCACCATCATCATCATCAGCCTGACTACGCCCCCTGCAGGACAAAGGCCTCTCCCATGTTCCGCCAGTTAACCCGGTCCTGTGCTTCCTGCTGCCACTTTATGCCCGCAAACTTCCTAATCACATCTGCCCACCTAGCTTTCCGCCTCCCCCTCATCCGCTCACCTTCTCTTGGAAACCAGTCTGTGATCCTCAATGACCAGCGGTTATTTTGCTTTCGCGCTACGTGCCCTGCCCACGACCATTTCTTTTCTTGATTTCGGCTACGATGTCCTTAACACCCATTTGTTCCATGATACACTCTGCCTTACTGAACGGTTGTAGCTAGGACGCCCTTCCTGTGCGTGTTTTCGTTTTCTTATGAGTGCGCGTGCGTTTTTTTTTTTCTCTATCTACCCCCTCTTTCTTGCCCCTACTTCCCCGCCCCCAGCGCTGGGTAGCAAACCAGATGCCAACATCTGGTTAACCTCCCGGCCTTTCCTCTCTCTCTCTCTCTCTCTCTCTCTCTCTCTCTCTCTCTGCTCTCTTCTTGTTCCATAATGTTACAGCTATCATTTTCCTTTCCATTGCTCGCTGCGTCGTCCTCAACTTAGGTCGTACCCTCTCTGTGATCATATATGCGTCTGCTCAGCAGATAATTAGCGGTAAAATACAGCTGTTATATACCTATTTGTTGAGGAATAGTGGTAATCTACCATTCATGACTTGAAAATACTCGCCAAATGTGCTCCACCCCATTCTTATTTTTTTAGTTACTACGATCTCGTGATATCGGCTCCGCGGTTACTACCTGTCATAAGGAGACGTACTTTTTTCACAGCTTCAAATGCACTGCTACCTATCTCGAAGCGCTGCTCTCTTTGGAAGTTGTTGTATACACCGTCTCACTTTAGTATTCCTTTAAGGTGGAGACACTGCCCTTGAAAATTTTTCTGAGCCAGTCCTTCTCCTTCCTCAAGTCGAGTTCTGGAATCATTGCCCATTCTGCTCGAGTGCCGGATCACCTCACAGAGCGCCGCACCGACCGCATACACGACCACGCGAACTGCCACGCGACACAAACGGCGTCTCAAACTGGAACAGCCGGTCGACCTCGCGCGTGACTCCGTTGAGTCGCAAAATATTTGCCCACGGGTGTTATCGGCACAATGGGGCCCCAATAACTTCCGCCACCCTCAGGCACTAGCCGCGGGTTCTGGGTATCACAACCCGTCGGTTCACGGCACCACCGCGGATATCCTGTACAGAGTCTACGGCTTTGTCAGTTTTTCGCCATTTCGGCTTAAAGCCAGTGGCAGGGGACCTATCAACGTTACCGAGAACCTGAGCGCAGGTCGTCCCAACGAAAGTGTGCCTGGCACCGTGTGTGTACATCCGCTCTATGAATAGTGTAACTCGGGCGGGCTACGCACGGGCCTCTGCGAATTCATTGTTTAGCCTCTCACTCGGCAAGTTTGTTCTCCCAAGGTTGCCGCAACGGAGGTCTTCTTTTTCCCGATCTCCTATTTGCTAGCTTTATTTTTATTTCGATTTTCTTGTTTCGTGCTGAACCTATACTAAATTTAGACTGTCCTGTCAAGACACTTCTGCATATAAACGACACAAACTAAAAAAAAAAAACACTGAAAGTAGGGGACTTGTGCTTTTCTTTATTTCTTTCTTTCTTTCTTTTATTTTTCTACATATTGTAACCACGAGCAGATCCTCACTTTATAAAATAGTTATACGACGCTAAAACATGTCAAAACGTGCAAGTCGGGAAGTGAAATCTCACAGAAATCATAAGGCATAACGAAGCTGTTCCATCGCGACGTTACAGATAACGTCTCGAGAAGGTGAGATGATTGCTCATCACTTGCAAAGATTACTAGATATCATCCATTCATTCCATTGCAATGAACAGCGCTCGACAGTATGTGAACCTCGTGGAAAAAAAATGTGGAGTATTCTTAAAAAATAGGGCTGAAATGCACGAATGTTTCTTGGCCACTGGGTCGGTCCAAGAAGAACAATTTGAGGTCTCTAAATGAAACAAATGAAATAACTTGTTTCATCTAAGGATCTTAAAACAACCTTGTCAGCAGGGCCGATTTGACGCGAATTTCAAAAAGAAAAACTGGGCACCTCTAATTTATAGTATCATTTTTGTATCGCCAAAATTCACTGTTTACGGGAATGTTTTTACAGAATTCCATAACTGATTCATTCATTAGATGGGTGATGGAATGTATGAATAGATGCACCGATAGACGGACGGACGGACGGATGGATTGATGACATATACGAGGATATCGTTATTTCTGCTTTTCAACTTTATGTCCACATCATATGAAGCTAACATACAATTCTACACGGGAACCAATCCCCAGCCAGCGTGGTACCAACGTGTGATATGACTAGATAACATTTGCAGTGCAACAGTGAACGCTGCAGAGCGAACGAACAATCCACGGCCGCATATTGTTCGCTGGCGCCAAAAGCGGAGCGGACGTATTAACTTCCCTGCTGCAAGACACAACGCGCCATCTGGTTTGGCGAACGTTAAACAAGGCCGAACGTTTTTAGCGGGAACCAACGCAACCTCAGAGCGTCGGCAACAGGTGGACGAGCGTCTGGCCGGATGGATGAGAGGATGTTAAGTGAGAACCGGGCAGTGGAAGGAGAAAAAGATAGAGAGAAAGGAGAGAAAGCAAGGTAACGGGCACATTCAACGCATTTCTCATTCGTAGAGAGAGAGAGAAAGAGAGAATGAGGAGCAACCGTTTTCCTCTTCCGCCGACAGATGGGAGCTGCGGTCGGCCTCGTTTCATAAGACTGCCGTTACGCGGAACGTTGTTCGTGGCTGCTACGAAACGCGGTGGGCGAGGGGGCACGTCTGTGGTTCTGTGTGGGTTCCTCCACATGGCAAGCAGGCTAAGTGGGCAAGGGACGACGCAAGGCAACAACCCTACAGTGCTGCAGTAAACCGAGGCGGTGCGCGTTCCAGTGGTTCCGCGCTATCGGGCGACCTCGACTTATCCCCTGCGAATCTGGGACCCCAAACCGCTCTTTCTACGGTCGGCGGGACTCACCAAAAGGGAAGTAAAAAAAAAACACAGAAAAAAAAACAGCCCTAGAAGGAAACTTTTCTCATTTGTTTTTTGAGCAGAAGTGGTCGACCACAAGGACTCGACGGCCAGCGAAAACACACTCCTATCCTGCCACCTTGTGTGTCTTTGTGCGTGTGTACGCACGCGCGCACGCGTGTGTGTGAGTGTTGCAGTGAAGTGGAAGTGGGCGGAGCTACGATTACGTCACGATTCACACTTCCGAGTGCGTTTCGCGATCATTGTCCGTTGTTGCGGCGCGCGGAACTGAGGTGTCCGGTCACACGTGAAAAAAAGTTTCCGCCAACGAATTGTCTATTTAAGAGGAAGGGAGGGAGGGTCAACCGAGCAAGTCCTCCAAGCTCGCGTGCGTGCGCCACGCAATCCACGCGGTTTAACTGCGCGCATGGTTCAAATAGGCCAAGGGTACGCGCGGGCGGCGTGAGACACTGAAAACGTGCACACCAAAAACGTGCACACCGTTTTCAAAGTGTCAAAGTTACCGCAGCGGTGGCTACATGGTTAGAGCGTCCGCTTCCAATGCGGGAGATGCCGGGTTCGATTCCCAGTGCCGACCGGGAACCCACCGGTTTTACCATGTTGAAGTGGCCAGATCAGGGTGCAGAAATATTGCCTTGTGATCGGAAGGTCGGGGGGGGGGGAGTGGGCGGAAGTTTCGAACGCAGTCCAGGAGGCGTTGTAGGAATTCTCGCGGCTGGGCTGATAGTTGCGTTCAGATGAAGAAGTCTCCAGGGAGCCGGAGAGAAATTCTAACGCCAACTCTATTGCTAAGCACTGTAGATCACGTCCGGGTCACCACTTGTAGGCTTAAAAGTGGTGACCTGGACATGATCTACAGTGATACATTGCGCTACAGTGCGCCTTCACCAGCAGCTGAAGACCGCCTTGACCACCCGCCTCAATAGAGCCACCTGGGTCGATACCTTGCCACTGGTGCTTCTAGGTTTACGGACTGTTATCCGGACGGATCTACAGTGCTCAGCAGCAGAGTTGGTGTATGGAAGTTCTCTTTGGCTCCCTGGACACTTCTTCATCTCAACGCAGCTACCAGTCAAGCCGCAAGAATTTCTACAACGTCTCCTGGACTGGGTTCAAAACCTCCGGCCCACTCCACCCCGACCCTCCGATCCCGAGGCAATATTTGTTCAATCCGATCTGGTCACTTCAAGACATGTTTTTGTGCGCCACGATGCGGTCAGACCACCTTTAACGCCAGCCTATGACGGGCCATTCCACGTCTTTAAACGCACCCAAAAAACTGACACTCTTCTACAAAACGGCCGAGAAGAGGCAGTCAGCTTGGACCGACTTAAGCTGCCGTACCTGAAAACCGCTACAGAAAGCCTCTCATATACGCCTGTTATTCCGTTGGACTGCCCAGAACATGTAAGATTTCGATATCCAGTCTACACAGGGTAGAGTCACTGTACAATGCTACCTTATACAGAAACTCTATAAGGGGTAGAGTCACTGGAAAATTTTTTTTCCAGTGACTCTATAAAGGAGGAACCTGTAGCGCCCTCGTTTGGATGGCTCGCAAAACAGAGAGCGCGCGACAGCAAACGGAAGAAAATAAAGATGGCGCTTGGCAGTGGCACGTGAAGCGAAGGCTCGCGTTCTCTGCTGGCGTCGATTGTCATTCGGACGTCTCTTTCCTTCGCTTCTGCGGCGTAAGCCTACAACCCAATGGGTAGAGGAGCACACCAACCTGGATGGCGCTCGGTTATTTCTGGGTACTCATCTCGAAAGGTAGCCCCATAATCTTCTGCGAAGGCCCTTGGGCGTACCTTAATCCACCACAGCCTTGGTGAAATAGTTGAGCACCCGCCGCTGCTGTGGAAAGCAGAGAATCGCTGCCACCAGGTACCTACTAGTGAAATTGGTACAAACGCGATTCCGGCCTGGTGCTCGACTGAACGAAGTTGTAGTCGCTTGGGAGGGCACACCCCGTGGAAAATTGGCGGAATGAGACCACCAGACCTAAAATTAAGGTCATCTCCTTTTTTTTGCGTGGTTTTTGATGACCCGCGCTTCGAGACCGAGTACAAATATATGGCACGAAAACAAGCACGACATTCTGCTTACTGCAATTCGTGAGAACGCTCAGTTTTTTTCTTTTTGTCGAAAGGGCCGATACAATACGATTAAAGATTACGCGTGTAGCTTTTTTTTTTCTCTCTCAACCTTTTTTTAGACCTTTGTGGTATTAGCGTTCAAATCCAGGCTAAGCCAGTTTGAGTAGAACCAAGTAGACACTCAGCCCAGACTTTTGTTTATGCATCCACTGCCGTTAAAAAAAAAGTGCTAGGTGTTTTCTTTGCTGCGTACGAATTTCTTGGCGATCTCAGGTCACAGCGCAAGTTGAGTTAAAAACGAATGGGCGCAACGGATCAGTGAAAAGTCGAAATTGATAATTGCATGTCTAACATATTTTATTATGGGTGATTTCAACTAATTACTCAGAGGTACACTGCAGTTTACAGGTTACTCGTATGGAGTAGGCCAACTGACAGCTCCATTTTTACGGATGATGAATTTTCGAAGAACATCAGTCGAGCATGCAGGTCGAGCTTATCGGTCATTGTTTCTCAACGTTCTTGAAAAATCAGAAAGAGACACTGTCTTGCCAACACGCTTACCGCACAAGTAGGACACTAATAATTAATCGAGGGTTTTATATTTTATTGCAAGGTTCTTTCCTGTATGACCATGGTTGACGATAACCAGGGACTCTTATTCTGATGTTTCTAATACACACATTCCTAATGACAGATCCACAGTGGGAGTCACTGAGTTCCCGTAGTTCGACTTGCGCAATCGTCCCACCATTTTGTTATGCGCGTTTTGGTTAAGTCTTCCTGTCCCTCGCAAACCCTCCCCACGGTCAGCGCCTGAACAGAGATATAAACTTTCAAATAGATAACTTAGGCAGGGTTCAAAACAATACTGAATGCGCTTAGATAAAGAAAAAATAAAGAAAAATTTAGGCGATTGCAGCTGTTCATATTCAATCATTAAATGTATAATTACAAAAGTACAATAAGGTACCGCTAAACTTTGTCCTCGATCTTCCCTCTCGCGATGCGCAGTTCAAGTCCATTCATCGAGAAGAGGAAAGTTGAAAGGGTTGGCAACACGCACGGCATAAAGATTGGACACCACGTATAGACAAAAGTGGGCAATTACCGTCATTTAGCTTTAAAGAGAGCCGAGGAAGACAACGTTCACAGCCTGCAGCTCCAGACGCGCAGTATATAATAACGCAACAGTAACATGACGATGTCACACGACATCCTTCTTAATGTCCCACTCTTCCTTGCAGAAACGTGACGTTTTGCTATAGCACACGCAAAAAAAAAAAAAACGTCGTATAGGCTACAGCTGCAGTACAGTGAGGTCGGTCCGTGGGGTCTTCACTCGCTTTTGAGACAACGACCACACGCTCCTTCAATCCATCCAGCAGTAGTGGTAAGAACAAAGAGATCCGCCGCTGCTTTCGTGCCTTCACGAGCGTTTGTACACTGCATGTGCACAGAGGTCGTTGACCGCGTTAGGCCTCGCGCCGGCGCGTCGCCGTGCTTTGTAAGGGCCATATTTAAGGTCATAGCGGGCCACGCGATTCCCACTTTGCCCGTCAGACGACAGTCATGCGCGTCGTAAACGAGCCACTTATCGCTCTCCCTCCTTAGTCGGCAGCGCTTACGTATAAAGCTAAGCGTGTAAGGCCTCCTATTTGTTACCTCGCGCAGAAAGGACCGTTATAAGCGCGAGTTCGGGCCAATTAGAGCGTCCTCTCGATGTCGCTGGCTCGCGCCCGACCATCTGGGGACTGTGCGAGCTGTCCGTCACGCCGACTGACGAGAGAATGGCGTGGTTTTCGAGGCAGCTCGAAGCGTGGTGTTTATATATAGGTGCGTGCACCAGTGGTAGACGTTCGACGTTGATAACCTACGTCGAATGTTCAAAGTTAAGCTGTATGGTTTTCTTAAAATGCAGCACTGGAGAGAACATGACAAACAGCTTTGCAGATAACTTATGTATTCAGGGGGAGACAAAATGATTAACTAAGATTTTAGTTAACTTTTAGTGACTGCGGCAAGCGGACATATATGTATTGAAAAGTTGGAGGCACTCACGTTTCTACACAGTTACACTTGCAAGAATTTTTCGAGTCTGTGCTCCGAGATATCCCGCGGCAGAGTTTAATTGCGCTTTGCATGCTTACGCATGCAAGACAGTCCGAACTTGCGCGATGTTCCTCCCCTATGGGCCTGCCGCAGCTGCGTTCATCGTTTAATCTAACAACGTGTTGAAGGCATAGGAAAAGATGATAACGGTTACTCTTTTGCTACCGGCTGGCGATAGCACGCTGTGGCTGTTCGTCACATCGGGGACAGGAGGGGGGGGGGGGGGCGTTGCGCCCAATTTTACCGCCTTGCACGCGTAATTATGCAAACCATAATTAAACTCTCCCGCGGGATATCTCGGAGCACAGACATTCTAGGAGAATTCTTCCAAGTGCAAGTGCGTAGAAACGCGACTGCCTCCAACTTTTCAATACAAATATGCACGATTGCTGCAGTCACTGAAAAGGTAATTAGTAAATCTTAGTGAATTGCGCCGCTGACAGACATAATGATTGTCTCAATTTGTGTTTCACTTGATACATAAGTTATGTGCAAGGGGTTTTTTTCATGTTCTTTCCAGTGCTGCATTTTAATAAAAAAACATTAAGCTTAAATTTGAACATCTGTTAAGAGTACAAAAAATCCGTGCTTCGGTTTGAAATGAGCAATTCGTAGGAATTAGAGGCCGTTCTCTGTCTTCCTTTTTTTTTTTACTCACCCCTTTCAATCGCTTTACGTGCGTTTGTTATCGTGTGTTTGCTGCACGCATATGCGTGCTCACGGGGGCAGGGGCCGAAGGCGGGTCCCCCTAGTCACCTAAGAAAAAGACAGACAGCGAACTTTAGTAGAAGGAGACAGGGCGCAAACAAATGCCCCATAGGTTGAGTCGGGAACCCTGCGCACGCCTGTGGCTGCACGATCGAAATATGCGATACGTTGGATGAATACAAGCAGGCGTATCGCAAGGCGAGTTATAGCGCATTTGTGTGGAACACAAACACCAATCAAAGCTCTTTCATGTCTCTATATTAAAACCTATTTGTCCTGACATTGCTCCCATTATATATCGGAGTTGCTGCCACCATCGTACATTGACACAAACATGCCCACCACTGTCTTAATCACTTCTCGATATGATGAAATCGTCTCTCCGTATCTTCCCCACATTACTAAACAGGTAGTTTTTTTTTTTCACGGGAAAACCAGAACGAAAGACTCAGAGCATCGCTAGTAGGAAAACCAAACATAAATTAGCATGCAACGTATAAAACAGAAGCGAAACGAGTTAAGGAGAAGTGAGGGAGGGAGGGAAGAGAAGAGAAAAAAATAAATAACTGGGGCTGTGCACGGAAAAGGACCGCCATTCATGAAAGCCCAAGTCGCTCAACGAAGCGGTACACCGCAGCTTATACGGTAATGTGGTCACGCCTCCACACGGTGTGTAAGCGCTTGCTTTTCTTTCCTCCGGGCCAGGAGAGGCGCTCATGGCCGTCGTGCATGCATAACGTTGCCAAGGGAGGGCGGCCACACACGCGAAGAAGAACAACACAAGGATTATTCGAATGACTCCTCCACTCGTTTCCCGGCAAAGGAACAAACACACTCGTTGCAACAAAGCTGTCGGAAATCGGACGTCCGAAGGAAGCGTTGTTGCTCCGTAAGTGTGAACTCTTGAAGATGAGCGTTAGCTGTTGAGTGTGGTAAGCGTCATTTAGTAAAATCTCAGTGGATTGCACAGCTTGCTTTGGCTTCCTGATGTAAACGGACAGACTAAAGGCGACTGTTGGGTCACTATCCTGTTTCAAAGCGGCCGGATGCTAGCAAAGATCATAAACATAATCATAATCTTCTTTATGAGTGCTCTTGTGCACTCTTCGGAACAGAAAAAAAACAGGGTCACAATGAAGTATCCGTGTCTGCATCTGATTGACTGACTGACTCATCGTAGTGCTTAACGTCACTATACGACACGATGGCTATGTGAGAAGCTGCAGTTGATTACTTCGATCACGCACCACCCTCCCAGAGTGCACCCGGTGTAGTCATACAGATGAACGCGTCCACACTTATGCTATCAAAATAGAGTAAACGAGGCAGGAAATTAAACTACAACCTGCTGCGTGGCACCAGCAAAGACATTACTCATACGTATATGACCGTGTTCATATACGGGCTCGACCAAACTGATTCAATGCCAAATGGTTAACGATCAATGCACTTAGTTCCATACATGCGATAAAGGTGTAACGGGAGTGACAAGGGTATAGAGAAAAGCATGGGCCCAAGCCAGCCCAATGGCCCGAGTCATGTTCGGGCAGAACGGTATATTTGATCAGGCTGGCCGGCCGGGCCAGCATGGCAACGAAACTGTACTTAGGCTCAAAATTCCAACTAGAAGCCTACTTAAAAAAAAAAAAAGGTCACGAATAAACGCGTGACCCACATGCCTATCTTAGACCGTCACACAGATGGAGGCATTTCGCACACTGCAGTTGTAGCGAAGGAATAACATATCGAAGCCCGCGTCACATTCATTCAGATCCACAGAGCAAGAAGCAAAAAGCGTCACCATGCGGCATGTGCCTTTGCTAAAGGACCACTACTCTACAGGTGAATTTTTGTATGTCAAATGCGGTTCAGTTCGATTTCAACGCAGAAACGGCAGCTACAGCAAGCGGCGTAAGTGTGCATCTAAATGGTATTGAGCAGGCGACGGGAAGCTGGTGCGAAGACCTAGCGACGATAGTCCAAAAAAAGCTAGTGTTCCCAAAGTAGACAAGAGGGTCTTACAGACTGCGGCGGAATTTTTCCATTGTGATACAGACCCCGGACCGCCGACAGTGATAGCGTATCTCTGGCGTCCTACACTTCATTTTCGCGACGAAGAGGCTGGCGAGGCATGCTCGTCAAAAACGCGAGAATATAGCTGACGTAGTACCACGGCCACAAATGTAGGCCATAACTGCAGACACGTCTAATATATTTGCTTCTCGATTATCTTCTGATCTTGATCATACTTATCTTACTATAGTAGAGCACAAGCAACCAGATTTTGTGTCAGACCTGATCCACTGAGAAGTTTTCAGCGAAAGCATAAAGGGAAATATATATCTGATAGGTTTTAACAAGGAGTCTTACAAGCGGAAGAGAAGCCATAAACTAAGCGTCAGTGATCAGCGTTGAGAAACTCGGTTTCATTAATATGTACCTCAGTATATACAAAAGTATTCATCATCATCATCATCATCATCATTCATCATCATCCTGACTACGTCCACTGCACGGCAAAGGCCTCTCCCATGTTCTGCCAATCAACTCGGTCCTGTGCTTGCTGCTGCCACTTCATAGCCGCAAACTTTTTAATATCATCTGCCTACCTAACTTTCTGTCTTTCCCTAATCCGCTTGCCTTCTCTGGGAATTCATTTAGTTACCCTTAATGACCAGCGGTTATCCTGTCTACGCGCTACATGTACAGTCAATGTCCATTATATCTTCTTGATTTCAACTATGATATCCTTCACCCCAGTTTGTTCCCCGATCCACTCTGGTCTCTTCTTCTCTATTAAGGTTACACCTACCATTTTTCTTTCCATCGCTCGCTGCGTAGTCCTCAATTTAAGCTGAACCTTCTTTGTAAGCCTCCAGGTTTTTGCTCCGTAGGTAGGTACAAGTAAAATGCAGCTGTTATATACGTTCCTGTTGAGGGGTAGTGACAATCTGCCATTCATGACTTGAAAATACTTGCCAAATGTGCTTCACCCCATTCTTATTCTTCTAGTTATTTCGATCTCGTGGTCTGGCTCCACGGTTATTACGTGTCCTAAGTAGACGTAGTCTTTTACAACTTCAAATGCACTATTACCTATCTCGAAGCGCTGTTCTTCTCCGAAGTTGTTGTGCATTACTTTCGTTTTCAGCATAATAATTTTAGGACCTACCTTTCTGCCTTTCTGCTCTCCTTGTCTAATTCAGTAAACATGAGTTGCGATTCGTCCCAGAATTACTGAGCAATGCAATGTAATCGGCGAAGCGCAGGTTACTAAGGTACTTTTCATTAACTCTTATCCCTAACTCTTCTCATTCTAAGCCTCTTAAAACCCCCTGTAAGCACGCGGTAAATAGCATTGGGGAGATGGTATCCTCTTGTCTTACACCCTTCTTGATCGCTATTCAGTCGCTTTCTTTACGGAGAACTATGGTGACAATTGATCCTGTATAGATTTCTTCCAGGGTGTTTATATATGTTTCGTCGACGCCCTGATTCCACAGTGTCTGCATGACTGCTGATATTCCACTGAATCAAACGCCCTCTCGTAATTTATGAAGGCTATGTATAGTGGCTGGCTGTATTCTGAGCACTTCTATATTACCTGATTGAAAGTATGAATTTGGTCGATTGTCGAGTAGCCTGTTCGAAATACTTCTTGTTCTTTCGATCGATTGAATTGTAACGTTGTCTTAATTCTGTTAGCAATTAGCTTTGTAAATAGCTTGTATACGATGGAGAGAAAGCTGATCCGCCTGTAATTTTTCAAGTTCTTGTCATCTCATTTCTTAACTATTAAGATGAAGCGAACATTCTTCCAATATTCTGGTACCCTACCCGTCGGAGGACGCTTTGTAAACAGGGTGGCTAGTTTTTCTAGCACAATCAGTCCTCCGTCTTTCAGCAGATCTGATGTTCTGATCCTCACCAGCAGCTTTGCCTCTTTGCATCTTCTCCAAGGCTTTTTCGACTTCGTCTATCATTACCGGTGGTATGTTATCTTGGTTACTGCTAGTTCTTATATTAAGGTCATGGTTGTCCCAGCTACTGTACAGATCCCTGTAAAACTCTTCCGCTATTTCGACTATCCAATCCATATTGGTAGTTAATTTGTCTTCCTTGTCTTTTAGTGAATACATCTGGTTTTTGCCTATCCCAAGTTTCCTCCGTTCTTCAGAAGGTGTTCAATTGTATCCATGTTATACTTGCTTAAATCAAATACCTTACGCTTAATAATCAACTTCGAAAGCTTTGTCAGTCCTTATTGTGTTTGTTGTATTTGAGGCGTTCATGCTTTGACGTTTCTTAATGAGGTTCTTCGTCTCCTGAGACAGCTTGCCAGTGTCCTGTCTAACTGCCGTACCTCCAACTTTTATTGAATACTCCGTAGTGATACTCACGAGATTATCGTTCATTTAGTCAGCACTCTGGCTGTTTTCCTCGAATAAGAGTTGTAAGGGTTATTTATAATATTTGTTTATCCCCGAAAAAAATGCGGCCGCCCCGGGAGCCGAACTCGCACCCCCGTTACCACCAGCATGACGGCATTACTACGGAGTCACCACGGTGAATAAAACTCCATGAAAAACAAAATAAAAACAGTGCTCAATGCGAATATATCAGGCAATGCGGAACGTATTTTTGTACACTTAAAAAGCAACATATGCAAACTCTAACGTGTCTGCACACATGTCACAGTCACCTTTAAAGCGTGCTTTTCCGCAATAAGACTCTTTATGAGGTGAAACCCGCTTTTGGTGGAAACGATATCTTTAGTATCAGTGCTGGCTAAAAAAAAAGTGCCACCGGAAGCAGTATTCTAGTTTTATAAGTAACATTCCACATCATTAGTGCAGACCAAACGACTATGACAATGCATGATGAATATAATCAACAGCACACTCTGTTAAAGTTGCTACTATTGTTTTAAGTCTCTGCTAATGTTGCTACTGCGAAGCTTAATAAACTCGGTTGGTAGGCTGCTGTTCAAGGCTATAGAATAAATGATCCTTAACGTGGTATGAAAGCACGGTAAGCCTAAGAGGCCGAAGTAAAGGGTTGTGCCTTTGGCGCCCCCTTAAAGCTCCCACACCAGCCTCCCGGGCCATCGTAGACATGCACTAGTCGTGTACGTAGATGCTTATAACTTTCCCGATGAATATATATATATATATATATATATATATATATATATATATATATATATATATATATATATATATATATATATATATATATATATATATATATATATACTATCCTTCAAAAACAAGTTTGAAATAAACATACAAAACTTGCTTGATACTTTTTCCAAATGACGAATCGTTCAAGTGCGCGAAAGTGCGACGAAGTATGCGCTGTCGCACTAACATATCCAGAACCACCGTAATCGCGCAAAATTCAACTTTAAAATTTTTTAAAGTTTCCCGTTATTATAATTACATTTTTTTCATCAGAAAAGCAAAAACAAATCCCCGCATCTATACGAAGTGAATCATGGCCAGCGGGCGATGCTCTGGGTATCGTACCGGTGCGTAATCGTATGTTACCCGAGCGTTGCCCCATATAAAGTAAATTGAATGACACAAAGTGTATAAAGAAATGTTCATTTATTTCCCCTTGCAGTCTTCTCAAACAATTCAAGGAAGATTTAGAAAATTGTCGAAATAGAGGATATACCTCGAAAGTGAATCTAAGAACCCGCCGCCAGCTTACCGGTAGCAAGATACTGTTTTAATATGGGTAATTTGTTGGGAAATATTGAGCTCGACGTGCGCTTTTATGCTACAGGTTTCCTTGAGAAGCCTCAACATCCAGGCACATTTAAGTAGATATTGACTCATGAATACTCTTCTTGATAGGCTGTTTTCGCCGGGAACAGCTATTTTTTACCTTATAATAAGTCTAATGTAAAACGTGTGTGTGTGTGTGTGTGTGTGTGTGTGTGTGTGTGTGTGTGTGTGTGTGTGTGTGCGTGTGTGTGTGTGCGTGCGTGTGTGTGTGTGTGTGTGTGTGTGTGTGTTTATCTCACACATGTTTCGACTATAGCAACGGCTCTATACCCTGACCGCAACAGCAGACAAGGAAGAGCTTCGCCTTTGAAAAAGACCCCCTTTTTGGCGTGCCTTCAATGCCGAGGTAATATAGCGAGCATCGCGCGATACTGCGCGGAAACCTTGGTAATCGCCAATTGGTAATCGCAGCGAGTCCACGTTCACAAGCGACGCGTCACACCCGCTACAACAGTGCCCAAAGTTTATCAATAGCAGGTATATATGCCAATGTCGCACCTGGAAACCGTCGCTCGAGCGGGAATCGATCGACAAGCAGCTGTTTTGTCATCACAGGTTACACACCACCACGCAACGATCTCTTCAGTGTAGTTTCAGTACTACGCGTGCCGCAATAAGCACGGCCAATCCAGCCTCGAAAGGCAGATCATCGGCAGCGTCGCGCTCCCCTCGTCTCACCTCCGCGCGACATGTCGGTCATGTGTGTCACATCCGCACAGAGCGAGACTATCCGGTTGCCTTACTCCGATGACGTCGCCTCTGTAAGCGACTCCTGCCTGTCGCGCACGTATAGGCACATGTGTGTGCGTACACGCAGATTCACCCACCTCGCGCGCACGTACAGGGCGCCGATCGGTGCTGCGATGTATTGCAGCGGAGGCAGCGGAGACGACGCCGACCTTGCCAACATCCGCCCCTGAACGCCTGCGCGGTGCATCCGTAGGTGTCCCGATGCAAATGCGTCGCCCTGAGAGGATCGGATGGGTCGACCGACGCGTGGCGAAGGTCCTGGGAACCTGGAGACAGCGCGGTTAGAAGAAGACGCCGCCTTCGTGGCCTTATGAAATATGCGGTCTCGGTTCGGCCCAAGGCCGCTACGGAGGCTTACGCTGCGAAATTGTCGATACACGTGGATGCCTTTGCACTCTCCCTTGGGAAAGTCAATGGACTACATGACAGAGACACCCTATTGAGCCAAGGGAACGTTTCTCTGACGACAAATTGGAGAGGTTCGATTCGAATACCAGAATTGGGGATTTCAGACCAGAGCTAATTCGTAGAAGCCAACGAACGTGTTACTCAAGGAGTTCTGGATTTCGCTGTTGAGACATTTTATTCGATCTACTATTACGCTCTGATCAAATGTTCCAATCTGTCAGCTATGTCAGAGCGAACTTTTCATTTCAACTCCTCCTCATAATAAAAACATTGTCAGTGTGTTTCAAACCAGTATTTGAAATACGCAATGTTGTCAACAGTTGCCACAGCGGTTTACCAATGAAAATGTCTTTTTTAGCATGCCACGGCAAGGTTTTAGGCCTTATCTTTAACCTCCTATTGGTAGTTTTACCGGATTACTCAAGTTGCCGCGTTAGCACACATGTTATACGAACGTACTTTTCGCAGTACTACTGATCATCGCAGTGCTCGGTTGTACGTGCAAGTTGCAACCCATGTGATTTTGAAGTCTGCCACAACGTATAGAATATAGGAAATGGCTTCCTGAAGACTCAAACTTGTAAGCGCTTTCTATGCACGCGAAGTACCCGACAGTTTGCTCGGTAACATCTTTTGTGTTACGTTTCTTCTTTATGTGCACCCCGAAGTAGTGATAATGCTACGGCTAAATTTACCTACTCGTAAAAAACAGCTCTTGCTTAGCGGTGGTTCGTGGGAACAACCACATGCAGATCGCTCGCACCTCGTACCTTTTGCTGAGGATGAAGCAGATAGACCATACGGTATCATAAATTTCGGAGCGTTCGCTTCATACTTTGTTGTTTTAAATGCGGAGCATTTCTTAGAGAACTGCGGCGACTTTGATCGTATCTATCTATCTATCTATCTATCTATCTATCTATCTATCTATCTATCTATCTATCTATCTATCTATCTATCTATCTATCTATCTATCTATCTATCTATCTATCTATCTATCTATCTATCTATCTATCTATCTATCTATCTATCTATCTATCTATCTATCTATCTATCTATCTATCTATCTATCTATCTATCTATCTATCTATCTATCTATCTATCTATCTATCTATCTATCTATCTATCTATCTATCTATCTATCTATCTATCTATCTATCTATCTATCTATCTATCTATCTATCTATCTATCTATCTATCTATCTATCTATCTATCTATCTATCTATCTATCTATCTATCTATCTATCTATCTATCTATCTATCTATCTATCTATCTATCTATCTATCTATCTATCTATCTATCTATCTATCTATCTATCTATCTATCTATCTATATCTATCTATCTATCTATCTATCTATCTATCTATCTATCTATCTATCTATCTATCTATCTATCTATCTATCTATCTATCTATCTATCTATCTATCTATCTATCTATCTATCTATCTATCTAGCCGCATACGTTTGAGTGCTCTCGTGGTCACCCTATTAACGTGGAGTGAACCAAAATTAGCATGGGAGGGTAAGATCGTTTAAACGAATGCGACGCGCTGGTCAAGACATGAATAATGTCACAATCCCGTCGCGTACGTCGTCAAACACTTCCCGCCAGACAGTGGCACATACCCACGGGCGGGTATGTGCCGTTGGTATGCGGGTATATGCCACAGGTGATTGACACTGTGTATCTACCCAGGAATGACAACAAAACACACGGGCAATTTTAACGCGCGAACGTTAAGAAATACCCGACATAGGTAGCGTCGACCAGACGAATACAAAGAATAAATGTCAGGGTCCCAGCTAAAATCAAACCCAAGCATTCTGCGTAGCCACGAAGCATTTTACCCCAGAGCTACGCCAGGTCTCGGAACTATATATACTTTTCAAATAGACGATAATCTTCGTGAAACGTCAATAGTAGTTGCAGTGCTGCCTACCCAACTTTATAAACATTACATATGCGCTTCTTTGATACAGCGGTCACGTCGGGCTAACGTCAATTGTGGTTAGTTGCCATGAGGTGAAGTTCATTTATGTAGCAGCGTCCAGGGCAAGCGTCCTCGCGAGCATCAGCGCTTCACATCAGCTTCTGGTGTTGCTAATACGCGTGTTACAGTTTACATCGTTGCGCAAGTGCAAACAACTGATTATATGAACATCTGCAACTCTCGAACATGTGTCTGTGCGTGCAACATTTAAACATATATTTAGAGCCTTTTCATGACGCGTCGCTCAATAAAAAAATTGCAACACGGTAACCTTCTTTCCGCACGTTTCGCATAAGGGCGATTCCCAGGTACGTGGGATCTGCTGAATTTTTATTTCTTATCGACATTCGGTGGAATTATGTAGCCCCGCGCACACTTTACAACACGTCTACGCATAAACTGCTATTGCGCAGTTCTGTGAGACGAGGCAACAGGCGCGGAAACTAGAATAGGTACACCGGCCGACTAAGCCAACACCACCTAGATTTTTTAAGGCCCCTCCACGAATTCTCCTTTGACGCGTGACGTCACCACACTACGGCGGCGGGAGGATGGATGGATGGATGCTATGAGCGTCCCCTTTATAACGGGGTGGTGACAAGTATGCCACCAGGCTCGACAAAAAAAAAAAAACCTTTTTTTTTTGATGTTGGCCTAATGTCTCTACTTCGATAAATTCTATCCTAATGGAAAAAAAGGTAAATTTTCAGCTTAAGTTCTCTGCCATTTACGGCACACTGTCCATATTTTATTTTTCCAATATTTATTTTTGTCCTTTCTCTCTAATTTTCTGCCACCAATACTCTAACCGTCTCTTACTTATTTCAATCGCGGGTGTGTTCAGCTTTCCATTGTTGTCCCTAAAACCCAAGGCTTCCTGTAGGCTCGTGCCCAAACGTACACCTGGGTGGATATCTCCACATTCAATCAGAACATGCTCCGCCGTTTCCTTATCTTTCCCGCAGCATGTGCATTGTTCTTCTTCTTTACTGAATCTTGCTTTATAACTACGCGTTCTAAGGCAACCCGATCTCGCTTCAAACAGTAAAGCGCTTCCCCTTGAATTATCGTAAAATGCCTCCCTCCTTATTTCATTTTTGCCCTTTCGGTAGTTACTCAAAGCCGGTTTTTTCTCCATAGCTGCCATCCAGTAAATCCTCTCCGCCTCCCTGACTTTTCCCTTAACGCTCTTTGTTGACATATGGCTTACAATACCAGCCGTATATTTACTAGTGAGTCTTCTAGTTCTTTTTCTCCACTGTGTGTCCACGCTCTTCCTATACAAATAACGGAACACCTTCTCTGCCCATCTACTCTCCTTCATATTTCTTAGCCTTTCTTCGAACCTTATTTTGCTCTGCGCTTCCCTCGCCTCAAAACCTGCCCACCCCATATCGCCCTTTACAGCCTCGTTTGTCGTCTTCCCGTGAGCACCCAACGCGAGGCGTCCCACAGTCCTTTGATTTACATCCATTCCCGATTGCACCTCTGCCCTCATGCACACCACTGAGTTCCCAAAAGTAAGCCCTGGAACCATTACACCCTTCCACAGACCTCTAAGCACCTCATACCTATTGTATCCCCACAATGCTCTGTGCTTCATTATTGCCGCATTCCTCTTTCCTTTTGCTGCCGAGGCTTTTTCCTGTACCTCCATGTATCTATCACTCTCATTTACCCATGGCGCTACCGCACCGGGAGCAACCGGTGCGGTAGCGCCATCTGACGGCAGCGGCTGCCGTTCCTGCTCGAGCGGCAGCCAGCCGCCGTTCATGCTGATTACTGTGAGCCATGGTTTCGTAGACAAAATGAAAAATACTTAATTTAACTCTTTTAGAAAATAAAAAAAATATAAAAAAGTGAGAAGTATTTTGTTTTATTTTTTTAAACTGTGTAATTTTTAAAAGTTAAATTGAGTAGTTTTTTTGTAATCTTTCGAAAGAAGCATTTCAGAAAGGGCATCACTATTGCTGTAAACATCACCATCGTCGTGTTTTTCTTTTCATTTGAGTGCTTTGTTTGCACCGTGGCACGTGCGTTTCATATGCATTACGTGCTGTTTCTCCGTTCTTTCCTTGCCATTTGCTGAAGCTTTGTTGACGGCCGTGATTACTTGAAGGGAACTACTGGACAACGTCCGAGAAAGTGATGTGTGCCTGTGTGACAGTTACTGAGTGATTTGTGAAAATGCCTGGGCACTGTTGTGTTCCCGGCTGCCGCGGGAATTACGACGGAGAAAAGACTGTGCGAGTCTTCACTTTCCCAGCTGATGCCGACAGAAGGAGGAGGTGGTTGAAAGCCATTCCGCGTGCCGACTTTGAACCCGGAAAGCGCTCAGTGGTAAGTCTAAAACGCGTGATATTTATTGCGCGACGTTTTTGTGGTGACGTATTGAACTATGCTAGTTTTAAGTTATGAATTTGCTGTTTCGCTCATGAAATTAACTGTCTTAATAACGCTAACATTATTTGGGTTTGGTTTTACAGGTCTGCGAGCGGCACTTTAGAGAGTCAGACATTCTGACTTCCTCTAAGTATGTGGACTCAAAAACCGGCAAAGTCGTCGAGGCAAAACTGAAGATCGCTCGACTCAGCTCCGACGCCGTTCCCAGTGTATTCCCGAACTGTCCAGCGTACCTTTCCGCGCCCGCCGCTACGTCGCGAGAGGCGCCCGCTGAGAAAAGGATGCGCCTTGAAGCAGCCTCTTTACGAGAAGCCATCGCCAATTCACTTGAGACACATGAGGAGGAGGAAACAAAGCACAAGTTTGACACCTTCCAGGCTCTACTGGAATGCCTTCCTCAAATGAAGCTTTCGAACTTTTGGAGTGTTATTTCTAGACCTGCGTGCATTCATTTTCTGAATCTTGCTCTTGAAGACGCCCCTCGTGTTTTGCTGTCAATAACGGTCTTAGAGGATCTCACGGTGAAAGTTCATTGCCAAGATGTGCAGCTTACTACGATTGATGGCATTGGTGCCATCCCTCACAAAGTGAACGACATTCGTTGTTTGACACGCCTGCTAGATTCTGTAGAGTCCTTACATGGAGAACTTTCCTGTAAGCATGAAGACAAAATTGAGGGTTTGCTCAAGTTGGCATTTTCTCTGCTTGAAGATGCCTCAAACTGTGAACTGGCAGATGTTGAACGACTCAATGCCATCCGTTTTTTGAAAGAGCAAGTTTCTCTTCTTCTCGTCCGGCATAGCAAGCAATCTCGGTATTCTCCAGAGTTCCTGGTACTTTCGAGCATTTTATTTACAATTTCTCCGCATGCCTATAGATTCTTGCGCAGTACCGGTAATGTTAGGCTGCCCCATCCATCCACTATACGTCGTGTGTGTAATTCATACAATGTAAGCCCAGAAGCTGAGCAGCAAGGCGCTTCTTTTCTTTCGTATGCAAAGAAGCTGGTCACTACTATGAAAGAGCACAAAAAATTGTTGTTCTCATGATGGATGAAATTCACCTGCAGCCTTATTTTGACTATAAGGGAGGAACGATTGTTGGTGCGGCTAGCAATAGCCCTAACGCAGCAAAAACAGCGCATGTTTTTATGATGCAAAGCCTACTTTCAAGTCAGAAGAATGTTGTGCACATACGCAGGTGTACGTGTTTTCGTACACCTGCGCATCGATACAAAATCAGTAATGATATGCCTGAATGTTACTCGTTATACGATCAAGGAAACCAGAAGAAACATTCATTTAAACTCTGTGCAATTAAACCACGATTCTGCGACCGAGTAAAACGTTTATTGGAGCCGACTGAAAAAAAAAAAAAAAACGTCACTGGCCCTTCCTCAGCTTCGAAAGCCTTCAGGCGCACGCGGAACTGCGTCGGAAAGCTGTGCGCACGCGCAAGCCGAACCTCCAGAGCCGTCGTAGTGCGGTGACGTCATGGAGCCGTGGAGGGGCCTTAAAAAATCTAGGTGGTGTTGACTAAGAACGTCTCAAATCTCGCGATTCTGCCACGGAAGGCCTACGTGAAGCCCACGTTAGGCGTTCAAGAGAATTCGTGGGTTTGCTTCGTGACGTGGCGACTGCCTTTGTCATGTGCTTGTATTTTTGCTAAAACTTCTAGAGCTTGGTGGTGGCCTTGAAAAAACCTCACCTAAACAAGCAAAAACACACAGTGAGAAGTTTCAGCGGTGATTCTAAAGAGCGAGTCATTTCGCAAAGTCACGCTTCCCATAAAAAACTGTTATTGCTCCACGTTTCTCGCTACAGCCCCGCCTTGATATACACCTGAATTGGGTGAGAACACTCCGAGTGAGACATTATCTCAACTTCTCGACAAAAAAGATGCAATCGACTTTTTTTATTATTACTTCAGTTATTCAGCGCGGGTATGACAAATCAAGTGACTAACGAGTGTTAGTGCGCACCGACAGATACCAACCTGACCTACATATTTTTTTGCTACCATTCAGGGATGCATCAGTGTTAAACTAAACAGATTACAATAATTTTGGAACTACAATGCCCCGACATCAGGCGGAACATAGGTCTGCGGACACATGACCTCAGACAGACGCAACATTCCTTCTGAGCATATTTGACAGCTGTCTCTGCAGGAAAACCGCTGCTGCAGGCAAACTGCGACAAGAGAAAACACGATACTGCCATATACGTGCCGCAACCTAATGTGTTTGTCGAGAACTGAAGTGGCTCTTTGATACGCGTTTTATGCTGACGGTGCGTAGTGGCGTTTGACAGGAAGCTTCCCCGCAATGCAACAGGCAGGTCTCTCGGCAGAAGTGCGCGAATTCGCGGGGCTGCCTCCACACTCGCCGAGATGACGTTGTTTGCAGGTGCGGCGGCTGCTACGCCATACGTAGGCGCGAGAGGTGCAGCGCAAGCATGTTCGTGCTTCGCGGTAGCACTGTCACCGTGCCAGTCCAAACTTAACGCACATCGCACGCGGGGCGTGCGAAGACGCGATAAGAGGGAAAGCGCTCCTGCGGGAGGTGCGTGAGCGTTACCGAAAGGGTTGAGAAGTAGAATGAAAAGAATAAAGCATGAAAGAAAATAAAGGGGCGAGGTGAAGGCAAAGAGAAAAGAGAACCGGTGGTCGCCTCAGGAGCGTCGAAAGCGACAGCGCTTGCTCGCTCGAGAGTGGGGGGAGACACAAAAGGCGTCACCTCCGCATTCCTTCCACGCGACCGACCCTGCTCCTGGAACCGCACACATTGTAGCAGCACGCACACAACGCAAGAGGGGGCTACCGCTCCTCTTGTGTGCGCTCGCCCTGGAAGCCGACCAGAAGCGCTCCCCCTTTTCTTCGCGCCAGCAAAGAGAGCGGCGGTGGTTGCAGATGGCGTATATATGGAGTAGGCGTTACGGCCGCAGAATAAGCCTCGGCGGGCCGGCGTACACAGCGTCGCGTATTGTGTGGCGCTACGCCTGCGGTCGTTAGGCGGCCCGCGGCGTTGGGACACACAAAACGCTCCCGCGAGCGAATTGACCGCGAATGGAGAGGTTCCCGAAAGGCAGTTGTGTACACACTCTCATTCTTCCAACGCAAGTGATTGCGCGTGCGCGCTTGAGTGAGTCTGGGTGGGTGCGTGTTTCAAGAGCACTCTGCTCGCCGGGAATGCTGGTGGTTTTTGGAAAGGCGAAGAATAAGCGTCTGCAATGGCGTACAGCACCCGTATAGCACGGACTTCAAAGAGAGTAATCTCTTTCACCGCAAGGTGAACAGTCCTTCAGGTTTGGCTTTTTTTTATTTCTTTTGGCACTCATCAATGCTAGACATTGCTGTAAGACTTGCACGGCCGAACCGAAAAGGGAATGGGTCGCTTCCATAGTCGAACGAACGTTGCAGCCGTGAACGTGACTCGAATGGTCCGTGAACCGGAACGTGTAAACGGGCTCGGAGGCCAGAAATCTCGATCGTGAATCGAATGCCACCGCACTAAAGGTCGCTACGGGGGATGTGGTGTTTTGTACAATAAAGTAACGTACGTACATGCATGTGATGCACGCGTGCGTGCCTTCAGGGAAGGAGCTGCATTTCGAGTCAAGTTTCGTGACAACTTTGGTACATAACAAAAAAACTCACTGTTGTGCAAGAACGTCCAGCTTTTCATTCATGTTCTGTTTCAGCTGGCTTGCTGTGGCGAGGTTGTCATTTATCTCCCCTTGCACCTAATTTCTATAGGTCCTGCAGTATTGAAGTAAGTACGCAGCGTTCGGTCTTTATTCGTGTTCTTTAGTGATACTTTCGACGCTACCTATCCCACAACGTACCCGATGTATCGTAATGCACTGGACACTCTCCTGCTTCAGCGCATTGGGAGCCCGAAAGTAGTTACGACCACTGAAACGTGCAGGAGACTAAACAACGAATTAAATTGGAGCTATATACCCATTTAAAGAACCAATAGTCTGCCAGTTTGACGACAAGACTGAAACAGAGACACCAAGCCACAGGCCACGATGCGACTTGCAAATGATCGCGCTTTCACGCTGACGCGAGCCTGTTCTCGATTCTCAAACGCCAGTTATGCTCACGTTCTGTTTACACTCCGTTTCAGACAGTTATCGTAATTGTCCACGTTGCGTCTTCCGACTCCATTAAACATCACAGCGTTCTGTCGTACCCTCCTCACAGCCATCCTTGTAAAACGATCCCAAGACGCTCAAGGCACATTGTGAAGATCCAGGCATGTCCTCTAACTCGCGGACAAGGCATCGCGCAATCTAGAAGCGCTCTCGTAATGCCGAGTACAATGCGTATATCTACAGTCATCACTGCACTACATGAATACAAACTAGCTGGCTGTCAACTCGTTCCTTTTGTCACTGCTCTTCAATTCGTGCACGCAGACAGAATAGAGACAGACGGAAAATGAAGCAATAAACTGTCCCCGCACACACATCCCGCTGCAAATGTGATGTGAGATGTGGGACAGAACACACATAAAATGACCCTAAGAAAGCTTCATTGATTTTTCTTTTCCAGAACGCACCCAGTTGTAGTTTAAAAAGATTGAGCTTATGGATAAGGACTTGGTTCAGCCGGCTCTGAACAAAAGGTCAAATTGAAAGGCGACCTCTTCCTTTCCGCGCGCACCGTTTGTACAACGCCAGTCCTCCCGCGTTCGGCCGTCGCGACGAGCGTTCCGAGCGACTCATACGAACTCGCACACGAGTCGCTCGCGGTCAAAGAGGAGAGAAACCCTTTCGCTGTCGGTTCTCTTTGTAGAAACCGCGGGACGGCAGCGCAAACAGAGGACGAAGCCGCGGCCGCAGCACGACAGATGCGAGGAGCGCGCGCCTAATTGGCGAGACCGCGACACCAAGTGCGTACGAGAGAGACAGAAAGTTAGGGTTGAGCATCGTGTAAGCTAACGGGGCTTAAGCACAATGGTCGCGCTTCGTTTCCGTGCCAGGAAGCCGCAGGTGGAGGCACCTCCCCTCTCTTCTTTTTGCGGTCATCGCCAACCACGACGGCTGGTGACCCAGTTCCGCGGACGTCCTTCCTCATCCTCTACCCTACCACACTCTTTCTCTCTCTCTCTCTCTTTCTGATAGCGAGAGAGAGAGAGAGAGTCGGCGCTGTCGTTGCACAGCCGCGCTACGAGACGCGATACCGTGTGTCCACTCTCGATGCAGCGGGCCTGCTGGCCGCGCCAGGGAGCGAATTAACCCAGTTAACCGACATTTGTGACTCGTAGTTTATTGCAGACGGCGTTCACCATTACGCCATTTTTCCCAGACTAAGCAAGAGGTTGCCCACGAGCGCGAAATTATACCAACAGAACGTAGTCTCTTTTTATTTATGTGAAGATATTGCTACTTCGCAACAAATTAATTCAGAAACGGCAGAAGTTCAGAAGTACATGAAGGCTTGAAACCATTAGCAATCATGAGCAATCGATGAGCAGTGAAAGTCGTTGAATTCAAGGGTTCCGCTATGTCGGCAGAGTAAATTTTAATAAATAGTTCAAAACGAATTTTCGGTTTCTAACAGAGGCTGCCTGTAAAGCTCTCGTCTAGTCTGTAAGGCGATACAAACATTCATGAGGTTGGTATCTGCAATGAATCCTATTTACAACCCATATTTTGTGCTAATGCGTTGAGGAGGCACGCATATTGCATTGTCGGAACGCAAACTTTCACATGTAACACTTAATTATGCGTTGACTAGCTGCGAGTACTGCATTGGCGCACTTTCGCCTTCGTGATAAAGAGAAAAAGACTGCGAGCGCAGTGTATATATTCATAAAATTCATATCGAAAGCGAGCTCATTTGCATGCAATGCATCCATAGCAATACATATACCCACTTATAACCCGCAAACACGAAGCTCTGCGATATCTTGATACTGGGCCTGCTTGGATTTAAGCACCAACAGCGTGATATACGGGCCACTAAGGCACTCACAATCGCGGGGAAAGAAAGCAGTGTTCCGGACTTTGACGAGGGAATTAGCCTCGCTCTTGTGTCAGGTACGCACCTTATTGTGTCGTCAATCTCTTTTTCAATCGCGGCTCTCTCCAACAATGGGTCACTGATCGATACCCGGTCACGATCGTTCGAAGCAAAGTACCGAGTTAATGGCAAAGCCACGACCACGTTCGAATCCCTGGCACACATCTGGACGGAGACTCCCCTCACAAGAGTCGACGGCTGCCGGCGATCCACGCTCTCGATGCTCTGCACTCGCCGGCATTATGCAACGCAACGTACTGCACATGAGGCTCAGAAAACTAGCAACATGCCCACTCACGCATCCCTTCGGAAAACGTGCATTGATCTGACTTTGCCATGACGACTGTGTTAGTATGAACCTATATATACGCTCAACCTGTACTGACCCCACTAATATCAATTTCATTATAGCGGCTCTGTGGACGCCAAGAATAGCATTCCACACTCCAGCTGTGTGCCCGTGACGCGCCACCTGGTACCACGAATATGGTCCTGGTGCGGCGGCGACCGACGTCATTCCGGTGTCTTTCCGCATACGCTGATCTGCGACATAAATAGGTGAGCATGATTTACGACAACACAGGAAGGTCGGCCCGAGCTAGTGTTCTTTTCATTATCTGTTATCGTTGAAAAGCAAAAAGAGAATAGGACACATCTGAGTGATGGAAGATGATGATGAAAAAAAGGAAGAAATTAACAAGCGAAGTAACCCGCTCGTTTCCCTAAGATCTCCAGCTATCTCCAGCGAACCGGAATGACCACGGGTGTTGCTTCCAGGAAGCGCTACAGCTTCGAGAGTGGCACTGAGAGTGATGACACCGAACCCTACAACGTCAGCAGTGATGAATAAGGGGACGACAACTTCTAGCTTGTGGGAAACCACAAGGGAAAGAGACGATTTCTGAGCACGTCACCCAATTCGAGTGAGCCCAGCATGCGATCTTCGCGGAATCCTCTTCTTGCAACCATCCTCTTCATGCAAGTTCTCCCAAGTGACAACATGAGACGCCTTAACCGGCAAGCCGTGCCTGTACAGCTAGAGGCACTGGTGCTGAATGAGGTAAAGGAAGTAAGAGTGAATGGCCGCAAGAACATCCTATCGATTGACGTCAATCATGTGACTGCGCTTGACAGATTGCGTGAAGTAACGGAACGTAATGGGATGAAAGTCTGCTCTCATAAACCGCTAAGCAAAGAAGTGACTACTGGGGTGATATATGATGTTGCCGAAGCCATTACTAACTCGGACCTACCAGTTTTGATTAGGCCGGCTTCAGAAAATGGCATTATTACAAGTACCGGGACATCACGGTGCGTAAGAATTACATTGAAGGGCGAATCACTTTCATCACACGTAAAAGTGGGCCACTTCCGACACGCAGTTCACCCTTTTATACCGAAACCGCTTCAGGGCTGGAAGTACATGAAGTTGGGTCACGTAAGTGGTGTGTGCACGAATTCTACCATGTGTTCCTGATGCACTGTGCACCACAACAAGGACACGTGCCAGGCTACGACTTTGAAGTGCTCAAATTGCAATGGGCCACATGATGCCTCTTCGAAGGACGGCCCTTTTATTCGAAAAGAGCTAACAATACGGAAGAAAAGGACTAGAGATGACATCTCACACCGAGAAGCAGCTGCATCCATTACGCGACGACGGTCCCGTCGCCGGCGCTGCACCAAAGCCACCAAAACCGTGTAGCCTCGCGAAGCACGTCCAAAACCACCTCCCCTTCTCCCACTCTGGCTAAGCGCTGTCGGTTCTAAGAACAAAGGCTCTTCTGCTAGCAGTGGAGCTGACGCTTTATCCTTATCACCCGGTCAGAACACAGCCGTTTTAAAGGAAAATGATGCCTCTACCAGCAATGCAGGTGACGCTTGGCCCGAACTCCCAAAGATACATGCGCCTGACGAGAGGCATCCGACTTCGACAGTGAGGGACACTTCATCGGTACCTCATAACGTGACGGACGAAGGACAACTTATCGGCATGGTCAGCACCCTATGGTCAGTACTATGCGCGTGCTGCTGAGCAAGATGCAGACACGGACAGCTCGAAGTGTGTTGCAACTGCTTGACATCATCACTCCAGTTCTCGCAAGCCTTCAGAAGTCTGCTGCTTGAGAACGCAAGCGGCACCATCATGGCTTCACCATCGGCAAGATTTTGGATGCATGGAACCACGCATACAAGTTATTGCAACGAATCTGCTCAATTGATTAAGACACGGATGTGACTCACCGTCTGTGATGTTAAGCACATAACTGTCGTTTTGTTGACGGCATGAGTGACATTTCTCTCCTTCTCTCTCTAACTTGTATTCCTTTTACTTCCTCCCCAGTGCAAGGTGGCCTACCATAGGCTCAGTCATGGTTAACCTCCCTGCCTTTCTTTCATCCTTATTCTCTCTCTATCTCAGTCTCCAGCGATGTTCAAACGTTTCATGACATTAGTGGTAGCAGCTTCATTATGCTGTGCAGCCACACAATGTGCTCAAGATAGCGTCTTTCAGTAATGATTGCCTTTCAACGCTGCCAAGTTAACGTCCCATCCTCTCTTGCATTCCTTTTCTTTCTCTATCTCTTCCGATGCTGCAAGTGCGGAAATCAGGCGTTTTCAGTTGCAGTGGCATATTCGCAGGAAAAACGGGTGTTGCTTAGTCATGCATTTGGCAGTGTTCACAATCCGGGCAGTGAACGCTTACGATACTGACACCTGCTCGTTCGTACATCCGCACAATGCTTATGCGACAGGGCAAACCACGAAACGTTGAGCCGCGGTCTTCGCACCATCTCCCCTCGACAGTGAGTTGCACCGTAACGCACCTTAATGATACATCTGTTGTTAACAATCTTGTCTTTATACATGTCATCACTCTCTCCCAAAGACCTTCTCTGTTAATTGTTTTTGATAACCAAGATTATCGAAAGATACCACCCTGCACGTACCACTTCAGTGGACACTGCTACCTCTGTGCCTAACATGAAGATGTCTGTCGTTAACGCCGTGCCAATAGCAACAGTAAAATGTTCTTCTTCCTCTGTCTAGTAAGAGAGGAATTGGTGAAAAAAAAAAAGATGTGCCAGCGACTTTTCTTCAAGGCACAGAACAGATGCTGCATTCGAGAAATGATTTTCAAACCAAAAGTTCCAGTGATACTGGCGTAGTGAATAACTGAAGTTGCACTTTGCAGTACAATATTTGCAAGTCGACCGGATGCATACGGGCAAGCAGGCCTGCTTACGACAAAAGGCGCTAGTAAATCGTTATACAGGAAGCGTGCGGTAATCGCGCATCCGAACATGCAAAGAGATGCGTGGTTGCGCACACGTGCGTCACTTGTCGTGATGACGTCTGCGCTCTTCCCTGGTGGAGCGAGTAGATGTCGTAAATGTAGCGAACAGCTTGTGTGCGTTTAGCGTGCCTGAACACGGAACAGCTGCTGTTGCTACCACACAGGCATGGTGGCGATCAAGACGGCGAGTAGTGCCCGAGAGAGCTATTGATACATGCGCGGTTAATTTTTTTGTCATTTGTCATCAAAAGTATAGAGTACACAGATGAAGCAGAATGGGAGAGGGAATGTCGTTTCAAACAAAAGGCGCAGACATTTACATGAGACATCCTTAAAAAAATAACTTCTTAAGTGATCTTGTGAAATCTGCAGAGTGACAACGCGATTACCACTTGTACGATGGGCGTACATACACGATGAAAAAATAGTCTGTTGAGAGTTTGTGCACGTTCGTGTCTTCTGCATCCCTGTGTTGTTAGCGCGACCATTTTTTTCCTTCCACTTTCTTAAGCGAGTTAGTGAGCACTTGAGATATCGATTTTAGCGCTACAAATGACGAGCACAGTACTGTCATCTCTTATGTCTTCGTGTCTTCTGTTCTGTTCTGTTCTAACTGTTTTGCTGTAGAGAGGTTGAGGTCCATATTGCCTCGGCTACTACCCGAAGTTTTGCAGCAAAAAAAAAAATATTAATACTGAACGGTACCCGAAAATGAACAATAAAAACACATTATATTACACTGAAACCAGTTCAAATCATGCCGATACACAGTTTTCTTACAGCAGTTCACACAGTCATAAACTGTTTACACGCACATCTTCATTTTCTACTGTCAGTATATGCACAAACATATTTCATATATATCCATCTCTGGCTGTCTATCTCAGGCGCATGTCCAGTCCGGTCTCCGCTAAAAAGTCTTCCAGGTGCCCCACCGCGGTGTTCTATAGTGTTTAAGGTACTCGGCTGCTGACTCGCAGGTCGCGGGATCGAATCTTGGCTGCGGCGGCTGCATTTCCGATGGAGGCGGAAATGTTGTAGGCCCGTGTGCTCAGATTTGGGTGCATGTTAAAGAACTCCAGGTGGTCGAAATTTCCGGAGCCCTCCACTACGGCGTCTCTCATAATCATATGGTGGTTTTGGGACGTTAAGCCCCACACATCAATCAATCAAAGTCTGCCAGGAGGATGTTTGCTTTTTGGCTAAGATCAAAGTGTATCTTCGTGTCTTCTACAGCGCTAAAATTAAAATGTCTCCGAAGACATCCGTGGGAGCTTACAGAAAACGACAGGGCGGGATTACACAATCAATATAACAAAATAGGTGGACATAGACGACAAAGTTTTGGCGAGAACATTTGTGGGTAATTCAAATCGAATGAATGAATAAACAAAAAAGAAAGGAATGCGTGCTAACCTAAAAAAAAACCAATACGAAGCCGAGAACCACCACGCTTTTTAGACAGCATTTATGAACGCGTATGACTGTACACGACTTTGACATGCGAACGTGTGATGTGATGATGATTAGTCAACCAGATGAAAGTGTCTGCGAATAAGGTTTTGGTGTGCATCTGCTTTCGTCACGGGGACGAGGCAATATGGGTCCGCGGCACCCAGTGAGACATGCGACCAGTTACACGTTCGAACTGCAGCAGGTGTGAAAGCCATCCCGGCCCGAAGCCTCCTAGCAGGTCCATAGTCAAGAAAGCGTGAGGGGGAGGGCTAGGCAAACCTATAAGCACGATATATAAGCTTTATGGCACACCGTCGAAACACTCAATGTAATCCTTCATAACGAAATCCCCCGTGTTTCAAGGGATTCCTTAGTACCGCCAGTACGCGCCAGTTATAACGAAGTTACTAATACTCAAGTACTCTGATCGTCCCGGGCAGTTCGATACAAAGTCATTTGAATGCAGTTGGAGTGCATTTGGAGATATTGCGAGATCAACTGTAGCGGTATAACAGAAGTGAACGCAGAAGAAACACGCCCACGTCTCCCCCTCTCTCTTTCTTTCTCTCTCTCTCTCTCTCACACACACACACACAGAGAGAGAGAGAGAGAGAGAGAGAGAGAGAGAGAGAGAGAGAGAGAGACAGGCAAATGTTGCACAGGAACAATTCGTAACAATCCCGATGCACAGCAGTTAAGGCCGACCAATGGCAAAAAGGCCCTTACGGTTTTGTTCGTTTCGAATTCATCAAAGTTTGCACGTTTTGTCTTCTGACACAGCTCAGATACAAGTAAACCAGCTATAGCGATAATTAAGATTTCACGAGCATCCTTCCATACTTCCAAGCCTAATTTTCCCTCCTCGTATAGTCGTATTCATACACCTGCACAGGCAGGCGCAAACCGCACACGCTTGCACAAACAGCCCGCAAAATTCCGGAACGAGACAATCGCCGAGATCTCTTAATGAGCTTCTACGCATGCGCCTGTACTATGCCCGCGGGGCGCACGCCGTGTGTAGGCGCGGAATGGTGTTATCGCCCCTCTGCGCGTTCCTCGCGCCTTGTATTTCCAACACGGAGCCTTATAAACGACCCGCGTGCCACCTGAGTACACAGCCGGTGTATTATATGAGTACTACGCGGAAAAGATAAGCCCCGCAATGTGCCGCACCCTCCGCTATATCGCGACGCAATTTTTTGCACTCCGTCTCAAAGCAAACGCCTTTCTAACAAGTCAGCTTGCGCGCTTCCAAGAAACTGCAAAACCACCGTCACACTTTTATTCGCGCGCGACGAAAGTAAGAAAGAAAAAAAAAAAGGTCCTGTCCCAACTAACTGCGTCGTAAGGTAGCAACGGTTACATTGATTGATTGATACGTGGGATTTAACGTCCCAAAACCACGCTATGATTATGAGAGACGCCGTTGTGGAGGGCTCTGGAAATTTTGACCACCTGGGGTTCTTTAACGTGCACCCAAATCTGAGCACACGGACCTACAACATTTCCGCCTCCATAGCAACGGTTACAACATAAGACACAGATGCACGCACAAACACACGCTCCGTTAGGTTTTAGGTCTCACGTCTGATTAGGTCTGCGATTTTCGCTTCCTTTTTTTCTTCGACGGTGGAAAGCGGACAAAAACATGATGAAGGCAACAATAGCTTCTCTTCGCTTCGGCTTATACCAAACCTCTGGCGTCTTTCCAGCGCGCCTCACTTAATTTCCGTCGCGGATTAACGGGAGCCGCCTCAGAGACAAAAAAAAAAAAGCTGCAAAGGGGGCAACGCATGCGGCCCCGTAACCACTGCGTATATCCGTGCATGTGTACACACACACACGTTCCGTGAGCTCTCGCCGCTGCCTGTGTACATGACTGTACGGTATGCGGAAAGAAACAAAGGCAAGGGACAGAGGCGGCTAGTTCAGCTATGTGGAGCTCTCCCGGTAAGTTTTTTTCTCTTCTTTTTCGGCATGTTTTCTCACTTCCGCTCCAACACTTACCTACAGCGGCGAGCCTACAGCGAACTGAGGTGTGTTTGTACAGCGGTATGCGAGAAGAACACGATGACCCGAAAAAGCACTAGTTTGTGAACAGATTAGTCCTGTTAACACGCTGCATATTTTATTTTTTTCTATTAAGCGTAGTACACAGCCAAGAAGGTGAACTATACGTAGATACTTCCAAATAACAGGAAAAATCAATGTATTAAGCGTATATAAAAGTAGATTAGATCTATTCAGCTCGTCTTATCTAATAACGATCGGAGGGATATTACCAAGACGGGTGGATGATGGTCTGGATGCTATTGCATATAGACTGTATGCTGCAAAAGGGCACCGTTGGAGAAACAAATAAAATACTGAAGCAAGGACAAGTGTTGGTCATGTGCGTTCTATCTCCTGTTGTGAATCCACGCTATCCAGAATCTACGATTGTGAACCTACTAGCCCAGCAAACAATTTTGTTATACATGCAGAAGTTGACAGGAATGGCATGACAAGGCGTAACAAACAATGCAAATTAGGGGGCACTGGCATAGCTCAAGGGGGGCAAGTGCCCCTTTTGCAGCCAACGCCCATGCACGCGACTTGAAGTATAAAATATCGCATCGCGTGATTTCTTTCACTGCTGGTGTGTATACGGTAACTCGCAAAGTCGCAAATGTGAATCGAGTTAGGAGCCTGAGAATCGTAAAACAGTGTACGTGAAACAGGAAGAACTATAGTCGCCCGCGACTCGAAACATTGTGCGCACTACGTATATACGCGTACAAGCGTAGCGCTGCAGGCATCCGGAATCGGCGGAGTATACAATGTCGACAGCCGTGACCTGTGGCGATCAACAGGAGTATTCTGTTCGGTGGAATGCGAGCCCGTCGTTTCCGGCCGCTCGTGGACGAGGACTCGTCAACGTTCGACAGAGCCGCGGCATCCCCGTTTCACGAGGCCTGACCTTGACAGCTGAACGCCGACAGGTGGCCTCGCCAATATAAAGCCGGCAGCAGAAGTGGCTGTTGACGACAGCTGGAAGTTGCTGTTTACTTGCATGCGTCGCGCCACGGAAATAGATGCGGCCTCGTCAACCACGTGCTCGTTCGCTGTTCGGGGTTTCTTCTGCAGCCGCGAATTCACTGCAGATTCAGCCTTGCAGAATTTTCTTACACACGGCCTGAAATATTGACATTTATCGATACGATTGATTTGATTGATATGTGGGGTTTAACGTCCCAAAACCACCGTATGATTATGAGAGACGCCGTATAGTGGAGGGCTCCGGAAATTTCGACCACCTGGGGTTCTTTAACGTGCGCCCAAATATGAGCACACGGGCCTACAGCATTTCCGCCTCCATCGGAAATGCAGCCGCCGCAGCCGGGAATCGAACCCGCAACCTGCGGGTCAGCAGCCGGGTACCTTAGCCACTAGACCACCGCGGCGGGGCCATTTATCGTTACGCTACTAAATAAACAACAATGAGAGGTACGGTCGACGTACGTTTTCGACCTGCAAGCTTGGCACCAGCTGCACGCATGTTGATCTACTCAAATGATGCGGCCATGTGTAAGGTAACAATGTTCCTTCGTGAAATCGCACCAAACTTAACAATTATATATAAAAAGCAGATCCAACGCACCATGTTATCATTGCAGTGCACCTCTACGCATATTTACTCTTTCATGTAATGCTCAGCTTTGGACGAGGCAACCATCAGCGTTGCCAAAAGGGAGGGTTGAAGGGAGGGCTGTTCAAACACTTTGTCCCAAAAATTTTAAAACTATACACGTGTAAACGTGCGCACATAACCACATAAAGCTTGGTTTGAAACTAACCTCGAAAACCCCTAGACGCGGTGCTCTGCTCGTCTATCCAACACCTTTCAGCTCCGCAATCGACTTCAGTGGAAGGCGGTAAGCTATATGTCACCACGGAATATGTCACGAGCTCCCTTTACATAGTTCGCAAGGAGGCCGCAAACCTCACGCGCTGACAGAATTCCATATGTACTGGTATGCTAGCCCACGTTATAGTATTAAATAGGTCTGCACTTTATTTGCAGCGTTTCATTACTTCAATATGGGGAAGAAAGAAAAATACATGGCCAGTGAGATGCAGTGAAAAATTTAAGTAATTAAATCAACGATAATACAAACGTAGTTGACATAAAATTGTAATCTACTGCAGGAGCAGCCAGAATAATCGAAGTGTTCCTAAGATGAAAAATCGAATAAGAAAGCGAAATTGAAACCTAAGAATGAAACCAGAGGCTCTGAAACAGGGGTGGAGCATTTCAGGTCCAGATACTTCGTGAACGCTTATAATGCCCCCCCCCCCCCCCGCGCAAAAAGAAAAAAAAATCAAGATGTGATGTGGAATGTCGCTAATCCCACGTTTTGACGAGAGTCGAACATGCCCTCTTCACCAATATGGAATGGGACACTGGGTCTGTATATGAAATCAGTAATTTTGATTCAGTGTGAATATGACGAAAAAGGAGTTCAATACGTGTAAGTAGTCACTACGATAACGTTAAAAAACAGCAGTGAGTTAGGTTTGGAATTCCACGTTCGCAAGAATCTTTGTTTCGAAGCAGTTGAGCCATTCTGTTTTAGACTCGCAGAGACCGGTAAAGAGAATCGGATACAAGTTAATGTTTATTTCCCACGAATTGAAACGCGTTCCCCTTTTCTTCTTTTTTTTTTAGTATAACGACAGCTATCAGCACTTGTTCGTGATAATTGCATCATGTCGCAAATCTGGCCGCTAAAGGTAATGTTGGCTCGTGTTCCGACTCAAAATTGACGCCTCAACAAACAAGTGGAAACGAATGTATAAACATGACACAACCGTAAAGTATTGCGTTTCAATCCATGATTATTGTACAGCCTTCTCGTAAAAACAACGCCTTTACATAGCGCTCCATTCTTCGCAAGCCGACTTGCGCTTTCGTGCTCGACTTGGCTAACAAACGACCACTCTTGTTGCTCCGACGACTGCTAGAACAATACCCCGCACTGGCGCGCAGCTCACACGCCGAAAGCCGTCCGGATAATCGCGCCGGGCGTCACGCCTCGCCTTCCTCCGTGCTCAACCCGTACCGCACGAGAGAGGCCACGTGAGATCGAGATGCGCTGGCGCATCCGCCGCTTGTCGACGCAGTCTGCAATTAAGACGCGTATCACAACAGCGCGGCGTATGCTCGCAGTTGACTCCGCGCGTATAGTTCGGTGCAGTGACCCGCCAGCTCTGGGGCCGAGTTGAGAGAGAGAGAGAGCGCTGACAGAATGTCGCGTTCAAAAGTCGCGTATGTTCTTTTGCGAAGGTTTCTCAATCACAACTGCGAAGGCTTTGATATCTGTGACGGCAACTGTCTCGAGCATCATGATCATCGTTAACGTCATCCACTCGAGACTAATACGGTTGCGTATAGTGTCAATGTCGTTGTCACTAATTGAAGTCTTCGTCAGGGTAGCCATATACGCTGTCTTTGATGAGACTCGGTTGCATATATGGCACCTCACCGCTCGATTCTATGCCATTATTATTATTATTATTATTATTATTATTATTATTATTATTATTATTATTATTATTATTATTATTATTATTATTATTATTATTATTATTATTATTATTATTATTATTATTATTTTATTATTATTATTATTATTACGGGCATAATGTATCTTTCAATACTTCGTATCACACGACGTACGTGAAAAACCACGGCAGACCAACGGTCCCTCTGGCTTGTCTACTCACAGCGATTCTCCGCATCACCGGTGCCACCACCAATGGAGCTACGGCAGTCGCTGCTCAAGTACCTGGACGATCCCAAGGCTCCAGCCGTTCTGTTCGTCTTGGACGCGACAGCCAGAACGTCAGCTCACCAGACGCTCATTAGGACTGCATTTTTGTCCCCCCACTTTTTTTCTTTTGTTTTTGTTTTTTCCCTTTGTTTTATTTTTGTCTCTCCCCCTACATTCACCGCAGCCCTCCAAGGGAGTAAAATGCGAATAAAGGCGTGTCAACAACAACAACAATGATAACCGCTTTGGCCTAAACCTCTGTGCTCAAATCCGACGCTTATATATACTTCCAAAACTGTATGCTGCACACACAATGATGATAGCTACAACAACGTCACCCTTTTCTGTCAATAACCACTACATGAATCTGAGCGTACATTGTCAAAACATGTGACGTCACGAGAAAATTGCGCGGGAAGTTCAATAGGTGTCGTTACCATCGCCCCCTCCTCTTCTTTTCCTCCGGCTCCTTGGGGCTTACTTGCACGCTATACACAATCGGATCCACTGTAATTGCAAACTCCTACAACTTCATAATGCCCTGGTGTATGTAAAGTCACGCTAAATATGAATTACAACACGCTGTGAGTACTCAAAATGGCGCCAACACTGCAAAGTGGCACCTCCGAAGAAGAAAAACAAAAACTTGGTGAGTTAAACTCTCTCAGTTAGCGGTACTTTCTCAGCAAATTTAACGTTTGTTGGTGTCATTTTTCCGGCTCGGAGTCACTTTTAACAACCGCCAGCGAGTTGCAACTAATATTGAGCGCGACTGTACTGCACGTATAGCCTCCAGACAGTTTTAACAATAGTTGCAGCAAGTGCACATCTCTCAATTCGCGCAGCCTTCGCTTCGAAACGGGTGACTGTTACACTGTAGAAAAGGCGTAGCGTATGGTATATGCCTCAGGAGTGGGGGAGGAGACGGGATATAGACGGCATGGTGCCCGTAAATCAGAGGGAACGCGCTTTTAGCAGGAGGGAGGAGTCATATATAGCTGCAGCGGCACGACGCAGACAGCCGAGCAAACGGAGGCGTGGACAGGACAGGTATAAGAAGCTCCCGTATGTGCAGTGTATATTATAAGCTACACGCGACGCCGAATAAATTCAGCATGCGAAGCACGAAAACGCAACGCACGTACGAGATATAGCGTTCGTGCCCACGCGTCGCCTAATCGGTCCATAATCGGTGTATATAGCACGCACCCATGTGTTTCGAGTGGAGGTTTATAGTGAGTGGCTCACCCTATAAGCGATTACAAGGTCTCTTCCAAGTATGTACGGTGGCAGTTCGGCCATTATTTCGGACGTGTATATGCGGCACTACATACCTACAAACTTGACCATCAGCGCAGGTAAACAATGAACAACGTACAGGCGGATAATGCCATGCGTGGAAAAGTCAAGTGACCGTCTTGAAGAAGTATAAATAAAGAAAAATAACTACACCCGCGTGCGAGCGAACCCGTAATATCAACACGAAATCTGGACCACACGTTATAGTGACGTCTCGCTATTCTGCGTGCACATATATACGCTATAGACTGGAAACCACATCGAGCAAAATAGAGCCTTCAAGCCGAAACGAACGCCCGTTACGCCCGTTGGAGAGTTTATTAGTTAAGCGATATTCGTCGATTCCTCCGAATACACGCGACGCTATACGGACAGAAACTAACCGCTCAAGGTCAATTCCTGCAGCTGATGACGATAACCGAAACGGCCTTTACGCGGAGTCCCTCCTACATGCCTGAAGACGTGGACAGCCACTCGCCAGTAATAAGCTTTAAGACATTTGCATTTCTTGCGACAGAAATACCAGGTCTCGGCAAAGGGATTAGATATATGGAGAATGCCGTTTACGAATACTGCATCGTTCAAAAAAAGGCCTGCGTAGCTACACGCTATCGAGCCACAATCTTTCTTAGACGAATGTCAATTCTGCGGGCACAGAGCGCGTTTATGCCATATATGGTGTGGTTCTGGCAAGTTAAGTGTGTCTTGGACTTTAAAGAAGCGCGCATCCATGGAACGGGAAGAAGCTCTGTCCAGCTGGACGCTCGAGGACCAACATGCTCTTGTGGAAAGAGCCGGCGCGGTGCATGGCCGTCGGCGACGGAATCTCAGAACAATTGTCCGACCACCCTTGCTGAGATTCATTCTCCCTATCAGTGAAACGTTTCCATCATCGCTGCGAGTGGTCACTTTCAGACAGACAAGATCCGGCGGCTCGTTTCACCCGACGCGCTAATTCTTGCATGACATGTATCATCGGTTGTATACATATGCATTAATTTAAATAAAGCGATAATTGCAGTAGGGGTCATTTAAAAGAAAGACTATAGGGAAGTGAAGTGACGAGGTAATAATAATTGTTGGAGTTTTACGCCCCGCAAACCACTACGTGATTACGAGGGGCGCAGTTGTAGAGGGCTCCGGAAATTTCGATCATCTGACGCGCTCTTCAACGCGCACCTAAATATAAGCGCGCGAGCCTCGAGCCTTGATCGAAATGCATTCGCCGCGACCGGGAACTCGATACTGTCACCTTCGGGCCAGCACTGGAATGCCGTAAACACTCTACCACCTCGGCGTGTAGTCTAGCGAGGCATTTGATACAGCTATGAGCGATATCTTGCCGAACGACAAGACCTCGTAGTTGTGATGTCGTATGCAAGCCTGTGTCTATCCCTCTACCGTTACAGCGATGTTTGCCTTACTAAATTTTAATCACTTTGTTCCAAGCAATATGCCAATATGTCCTAAACAAATAGCTGCCGTTTTTTTAGCATTCACAAAGTACTAGAAGTCATATGTCTCTATTAGACATATTTACCTTATATATATTTCTCCACCATGGCGGTTCGGTGGGTACATTGTTCGCCTATTGAACTGAAAGCCGAGGATTCGACTCTGGCCATACTTCGATGGATGCGAAATAATACAGGCGAGCGTATATTGTGCGACGTCAGTGCCTTTAAGAAACGCCAGATGGTCGAAATTTCCGGACCCCTGCACTACGACGTCTCTCATAACCATATCGTGATTTTGGCCTGTGAAATTTCAGATATTATTATTACAACCGTATACATCTTTAAGAATCATATACTATGGGGAAAAAAAGGCAGCGCTAGCTGCGATATCAAAACAGTTCATGCCATTACTTCATAACATCGAATCCAGCGCCGGTTATCTACATCTCGCAGTTTTTAACAAAGCAAAACGTCTGTATTGTTCATTGATATTGTCGTCTTTGACACCGACACGTTTGTACAGGGCCGTTGGAACAAATGAGCGGCTGCGAACGAACTCCGAGAAAAGTGAGAAGACCGTCAGCTGTGAAGCATGCGCAGCAGTTCGATTCTTCATCATGCACATTCGTCCGGCAGTATTGTAGTCCTACAAAAGAGCAATGAAACGGCACTGTTTTATTCCTCTGTAACAACTTGCTAACCAGCCTCGGTAAGAAAACTAATATAGCCCTCACTGGAGTGACTCATGTGGGGCTTGAGAATTGAGGGGTGGGGGGGTGGGTCTGAAAGCTTTTATGATCAGACTGAGAGGGACACACCTTGCATGTGTCCCCCGGTGAAATTTACCTATCAAACTTCATATTAAATTTGCTTGAGAGTTTACCATAATGCACCCTTCATAATTCTGAGTTCTGAAGGCCTTCTAAAGTACAAAAGAGAAAGCCAAAACCGAAGTACAAAAGAGAAAGCCACTTTTTCATTTCAAAATTCACTATGGATAACGAGCTTCCCTAAATGCTATGGGTTGACGTGCCACAAATGTTTTATTACGCTGGGCTTGCAAAGTAAAATAATTCCAGATTACCTACATTTTTTCATTTAAGACGATATCTGGGCGGAAGGCATTGACAATAGCATATACATGCGATTGGTCGACTATGATCATGCCATACAGAAAAAGAAAGAGAACAATGCCCGTTTTTTAATTTTTTTATTTCGAAGTGGGATTTTACTTCTATATGCTTAAAGATAAGACACAAGTTTATAAAATTGAAATAGCTGCCATAGCAAAATGTATCCCCCTCCCCAGCCCTTGTGATTTTCCTAGATATGTGCCACTGATGGTCTTGCAGTCGATGACATTTAAATGTATACTTGGATCTTTGATTCACGGTGTCCGGAGAGAATGAATAGCGGCAGTTTCCCATTTGAGAGAGCTATTTCCGACGGCGCCAGGAGGAACAGCACGGCAAAGGGTGCGGTCCACGTGCGGGCTCCCAGAAACGACCGTCGCAGGAAGGCACACCCGACGATGTATGCTCACACGCGCCCGATACGCCAATACGCGTAAGAGCGTCTCGATGTGCCAGGCCGGCCGGCCCGTGACCAATGCTCGCGGCGACTGCAGCCGCCATACGAGGCAACCAATTAACCTGCTTCCTTCTTCCGGCCCCAGTTCGCCGGAATACATGTCGTCTCCTCGGGGATGCCTCGACAGCCGCAGCCGCCGACGCCCTGAGAGGACGGAGACAAGAGACTGAACTGCAACATCGCCTGTACTGGCTGGTGCCCGTAAACACACACACACACACACACACACACACACACACACACACACACACACACACACACACACACACACACACACACACACACACACACACACACACACACACAAAAGCATCCTTGAAGGGTCATTGTGTCCTTCCCTGTTCTCGTCTTTGTTTCAGCTCTCCGGTTTGATATCAACGGTCGCTCTGCGCCTAATGGCTTTCTCTCCCGTGGGCGCCTCATTAATTTTTATTTCGGTGTCTTGCTAATTAAGAGAGCAGCAAAGAAAGATTGCGGCCACGACATACCGCGTGATATTATGCTACAGGAAACCATGTTTTCGCAGTGTGTTCGTGCAGGCAACTACGTAGTAATAAGAACGTCGGATGGCGCCTTACGGTGTGTGTGTGTGTGTGTGTGTGTGTGTGTGTGTGTGTGTGTGTGTGTGTGTGTGTGTGTGTGTGTGTGTGTGTGTGTGTGTGTGTGTGTGTGTGTGTGTGTTTTGACAGACCACATCACAGGGCTTTGTCGTAAGACAGGCGTAAGAATAAGAGGCAGTAAAAAACAGAAACAGAAACATTATAGGCAAGGACGGGACGGGCAAAGTGCGTCTGTGGTGCATTACCGAGCTGCAGGCTACTCCGTTCTTGTTGAAAAAGACAGAGAGAACTCAAACGTACCTAGTTTCAGAAACAAAGTGGACTTTTATAGACCCGTGCTAGGAGCCGTCGTTAACAGTCTAGTGCTTTTTACACTGTCGCTGTTTTAACAAATGCTTAAAGGGCTCCATCAACTTATAGTTCTATACTTATCTCATCTGTACTTTCTTTTACTTCGAAGCAGTCTGTTAGACGTAAGGTAGCATTCCAAAAATGATTGTTAAACCAGCGTAAGTGCGTTGCCCAAGCCAAGGTTGTGGGAGAGAAAAAAAAAATCAGAAATGTAAATTAGGATACATAAACTGTTCTGTAAAACTATAAGTAAGAAGAAACATACATTAGAACATTACATTATTTTGAAAAGAATGTCTATAGCTTGTATGGAGCTTACTGTATTTACTCCCCAAAATAACAGGACTGCCTGTAACGTCAATTGACTACCTGACTTCATAACGATGTAATGGCTGTAATTCACGAGCAAAATACTATATGCGTGTCGGACAAAGTATACTCCCCAAAATGACACAAAATGTTTCAGATTGTTTTCGTCAAACGTGGCTTCTCTGCCTATGTCCCTCCCGGACGGGGCTGTAACGTCTACGTCACACTAAACGCCCTACGGCAGAGCATTTGCAGGGTTATGTGGAGCGCACTGCTACTTTTTAGCGGCACGAACATGCGGCGACGCTGAGTTTCAATCCGCCTCGCGGCACAGCTCGACAAAATTAAGGCACCTGTGCAGCTCGATATTCATACTGCGCCCTCGACTTACACTCAGGCGAGAAATGCGGAGCCATGAAAACAAGTCAAACCGGCAAACCAGTTTTCGTTTCGACTGCAAAGGGTCAAAATTGTCATGGCGACTCCGGGCAGCAGCCAGTCGCGCTATGTGAAACACATCGGTCGACGGTTCACAGGTGCGCGCAGCCAGAGTGACCGAACGTTCATGGCCACTCGTTAGCAAGCGACCATCAGCAAAGGTGACCGTATACTATTCATATAGGTGTTAATTTTATGCAATGCAGATTAATGCTTCCAGTGTGTTCGATAGTTATCCAATAATGTTTGTTTCTTGGTCAAAACTGATTTCATCTGCCTTCGTGATCACGATATGATTAAGAGGTAGGCCGTAGCGAGGACTGTGTATTAATTTGGCTGCCTGAAGTTGTCGAACGACCACCTAAACCTGATTGCATGGCTATTCTTGCATTTGGTCCCATTCAAACTCGGCCACCGTGGTCATGGATCGAGCTTACAGAGAACGATATAGAAGGTAAACGAACGATATAGAGGAAAACGAAAGACGATCGTGCACTGTAAAACGGGTACTTCATGCTTCGTAAAACTAAGTATTCTTCATTGCGCTACCAGGTTCGGTACGAGACCACAGGAATCTTATTCCTTAAGCTTCTCGTTCATAAATGGCATCGGCCAGGCACCTTCGCTTCACTGATAAAAAGTGGCCGACATCTGCTCTTTCAAATAGTTGTAGAAAAAGAACATTTTGTTCCGAATGAATATGCAGATAACTCGCTCCACAACATAGGCGCGTGCACGGGGGTGGGGCGGGGGGGACTGCCCCTCTAGTTACCAAAGAGGAGGAGGGGGGGGACAAAGTCTGTCCAATACGTTAACTTAAACCTTGCCGCTGCGTTTCACTTTACTTGCCCAAAACACGCAGGCCAGCGTGCACGACGCGTGAGTCTCTGGCCCGAAGACCCCGTGCGAAACAATGCGGATCTCAACTCTTTTCCTCCTTCTTCTTGTCGCCAGGGCGACCCAGTGCGCCACGGCGTGCTGGCACAGCGACCGTGGCCACCGCAGCAGACCTTCGCTGGCTGCCGACAACGACGAGCCCCCTTCTCCCCCGCCACCCAGCGCACCCTCTAGCGGGGCGCACCGCCGCAGGCGCTGCCGCAGGTCAAGGAACTGCGCGCACTTTCGCCCGACTTCCTGCAGCAGCAGACCAAGCCGCAGTTCTCCCACCAGCGGCGGCAACTACCGGCGGCCCCTGTGGCCGTTGAATCGCCACTCTTCTCTCTCACGCTGCCCGGAAGAAGCGGCAGCGCGCGTGCCACCGTTACAAGGCAGCCACTGAACGGGACACGCGCACTGGCGGTCCAAGTTGAACGAGTGCTTTTTTTTTCTCTTCTATGCCCTGCGATTGAACTGGTGCGGATCGCTTGCTCACTCACTCACTCACTCACTCACTCACTCACTCACTCACTCACTCACTCACTCACTCACTCACTCACTATTCATTCATGCAAAGTACCTTAAAAGCCCACAACAGGTACTCCGTAAGGAGAGCATAAAAAATTGTCACATGGTATATATATAGCCGGCTCGGAGTTACGCACTAAGAAATCATTATTGCTAATAACTATACAACAAAATATAATTAAGTGTAGAGAAGTTCAAGCATGCAAGACAATAACTACATTACAAGCAGGCCATAAAAACGTAGCGTCATTTCTTAGAAGACATACTGCCATAGAAATCATAATAAGCTAAACTCACGTATAACTCCACGAAAAACTGCAAGTTGGCCGAGTGGTGCAGTCTTAAAAAAAGTTAGTAAGAAGGTAGCAACTGCAGGCAAATAGGTAATAACTGCAGTGGTTACTACCTTTCTTCGACCGTTACTACCCTTTTGCTACTTGTTTACTACCTACGTTAGTAAACAGTTACTACCTGCAACCGTTACTAACTTTTTTGCGACCTCTTTACTACCTACGTTAGTAAACAGTTGGTAACTGAAATGAAAGAGGTAGTAACTGCCACCGTTACTAACTTTCTTGCCCCGTTACTACGTCTTTGCTACCCGGCTTCCGACTATCTATTCTAATAAAGTGTGTGAATGCGATTCTGAAAATTTATGAGAGGAATCATTTCGACGTTTAATCATTACAGAGAAAAATGATGCAGAAGGTATCTATAGATCAAGAAAATACATTTTGTTTTAAATTACGCAACCGAGATATGTAAACGTCATTCTGATATTGTCGCAATAAAGAAGTACAAGTTAACGAACCATAAGCATTGATTTGTGGGGTTTAACGTCCCAAAACCACTATTTGATTATGAGAGACGTCGTAGTGGAGGGCTCCAGAAATTTTGACCACCTGGGGTTCTTTAACGTGCACCCAAATCTGAGCACACGGGCCTACAACATTTCCGCCTCCATCGGAAATGCAGCCGCCACAGCCGGGAATCGAACCCGCGACCTGCGGGTCAGCAGCCGAGTACCTTAGCCACTAGATCACCGTGGCGGGGCAACGAACCATAAGCAAGTGTTACACGTATCGTAATAGACAATCACAACAAACTTAGTAAATTACAGCACATATCAACAAGACCGGCAGATCAAAATAACCAGACGGTCACAATTATCCTCGAGGACAGTCACAGTTAATCCACCGTGACGTGTCTCCAAATATTATCATTGTTCTGGCGCGCTACACCCCTAAAACGATTATTACCTTTTAAACGCAGTTATATTAGTCGTGTGAAGCATACAAATGCACTGAGAATGAGTTCGGTACATTGCTCCGGCCACTGTACATCATGCCTTTTTGTGGCCATTTTATAATAAATAAATATGACATATAAATTTTATAAGAATGTTTGGTTAAAAGTCTTGTGCTACGTCACCAAACACAAGTAACCAGGTAGTATAATATAGTGCTATAGGTTTATATTTGTAAATATTTATCCTGAAACGCAAGTGCTCCCCTGTGCCACACATGCCCCTGCAAAGTAGGGGCTATATATACACCACGCTTACTTCTTACTACATGTATACGTAAAAAATAGTGAACTTCGCTCGCTCTCCGGCGCGCCGATGCTGGTCGCAGTGCATGCAGCAGCGCCACGAAGAGTGAACAATGTGAGATCCTGGATTGAATCTGAACGTGTTTAAATGAAGTTTATCGGCCAGCCGTTCCGAGCATTACAAACAGATACGACTCCTGACGTGCGGCCAGTCACAATTACATCCCCTGATGTCTTGAGGCACGTCACTTGTTTTTGAAAGGTCTCAGGTTGCGAATGTGATAAGAAAGCTTTGAAACCACAATTGTGTTGTACCAACACTTATATACACTGAACCAGTCAACTTGCACAGGTCGAGATTCATCTTTGGACATGAATCATGGAGCAGTTCATACAGAACGTCATGGTGGATTTCTGACTTGCATATCATTCTCCAGTTGGCATGGCCGTGTTGCAGTATCGTTTCCGCCAGAGCCAGCCACCGCTTGCACACCCGCTTGCACCTGATGAGACTCGCGCCATCCACTAATGCCAAGGTGGGCAGCAGAACCTCGTTTGGCACAACATCCATGGTTGCTTGTACTGTCATCACGTTTCGGCGTGATTGCGTTTCGGCGTGAGTGCGAAATAACCTAGCAGTAATGAACAGATGCGGAGTCTACAAGCGAAAATTAAAAGTTGAGCTCGTATGCGCCTAAGTTGAGCAAGTGTTCAAAACGTCAGCATCGGCGCGCCGGAGAGCAAGCAAGCGCAATAAGTAGTGAACTTCTTTGGTCTATGCATTCTTCGCATTCATGGCACACCCCGCTTCTTAAGCGAATTTGTTTAGTTGTAAGACATTGATTAGCCAACATTAACAGTGGAGAAATAATATGCCAAAATGCATGACCTGCGTAGTATCGGTTACTACTTTTTTTCTTTTTAAACCTTTAAAAGTTACTACCAATGGGTGGTAACGGCTATGGTAGTAACAGTTACTAACTGCTGGTAGTAACAGCAGAGGTAGTAACTGTTACCACCCTCGCCGTTACTAACTGCGCTTACTACTAGGGTTGTAACATATGTGACAAACCATTACTACCCCAAAGTTAGCAAGTACTACCACCTTTTTTTTTTCTAAGAGTGTGGTATGCGTTCAGAAGTGATCCTAAATGCGCAGAAAACGAACATATACAAGACAGAAGGAACGACGAGCCCTGACTCACAGCTCAACTTAATTGGTTAAATAAATTGACGTGTATACGTTATACGTGTGCTTCAAGAGGATACCCGCAGCAGACAACAGCTCACTAAAACCGTTATTCCGGCCGTGTCACCCAACTCCGATGTCACATGGGCACCCTAATAGGCATAGAGTGCTTTTCAATCATTATACAAAAATCTGCAGCCTCCTTATTTTTCTGAAAACGGCTGAATACACGCAGTGCGGCCTATATACCTGGGATATTTGAAGTCTATTTCAGTGCTTACGCTTGGCGTTTACTTTATCGCGAAGACTTCCACGATCATTCAGCACCGCCCTCGTTTCACAGAAATTCAGTTTGATAAATTACGTTCTAGCTACGCACCACTTGCCCGTGTCGCGTGAACAACCATTGAGAACCAGCTCACTTCCATTTGGTTACATGAAACTAAGCTGATATCCTGCAAACTAAGTGTTGTAATATACGTATACCATGTAACTGAACAGAACCGCTTCAATACACTTGACCTAATTGAGAAGAGATTCACCCACTTCAACAATTACGGCCGTTCGATATAGTGACCCCTCCTCTGCACAAACGAGAAAATTTAACGAAGAGAGCGCGAACAGATGCCAGCTAACTTACACGTTAAGGTATTTAGGAAGATTGAAAGACGTAACTGATCTCTTTCGCAGTTTTTCACTACTTGAAGTCTGTGTACGTCTTATTTCTAGCGTCATATAAATGTTTAGAGCAGCTATGCACTGATATTTAACATCAGCTGCATGATAAAAAAAAATTACAAGAAGCATTTCCTCTCTTGCATATTTACGCAAAAAAAAAACAAGCAAGTGAATCAAAGCCCGCAAAATCAAGAATAGCGTCACGAGTAAAACACGGACACAACCAATATTTACCGCGCCCATCGGTCGATGTACGTACGTGCACATTTACCCTTTGGTCGCCTCCCTTCCGGTGACCTTAATGCAAGATTCGCTGCGCAGTTTCTAGCGTTCACACACGGAAGGTGAAACGGACCCGCGCGACGGCGCACTTTGGCGCACGGAAGTGATGAGAACGCCAGAAAAAAAAAGAAAAAGAAAAGGCAGTGGCATCTCGCGCAGGATTCGTAGTTTACAGCGGTGGTCTCCTTAACTGCGTACCACGTCCCCTGAACATGAAGGATGGGTTTAGAAAGAAGTGAGGAAGAAGCAGACATAGTAGGATACGCGTAGGTAGAGAACTAGCAGGACTGGCTGGCAAGAACAGCAGATCCAAACGCAACGCGACCAAATGTATACGTGCTCCAACGAGGGTGGAGGGGTGGGCGCGTGTGCCTCTCTTAGACAGATAAGTGGGAGAAAAGTTGCTTCTTTTTCTTCTTTTTTCTGCTTCTTATTTTTTTTTCTTCGGAAACGTGGCTATGTTACTTCTTTCGCCCCCTGTCGGTGTAAGCCACGATGTGCAGATATGCCCGTATATCCGGAACTGAGCATGCCCTGCACAAGTTTAGAGGCCTGCAAGAGCACCGAGATCTCATTCACACGAGGCGACGGCACGGTGCTCTTGGGTCACGTGATTAAAAGCAAAAAAAAAATAAGCGAAAGCCTTGTCATGCAAGACATACGTAGATTAGCCTCCCTAATCATCTGATATCGCGTTTAGGCTCTCTATAGGCAAGAGAAACGACTCTCATGCTAAAGAGAAATGAACTGGTGTCCCATAATTCGACACTGCCGAGAACTACGAAACTCGCGCATTCTACACATTGTCACGAAGGCTGTTTATTAGCAAGAGCTAGCCGAAGGAGAACAGCATTCTTTAACGATGGACGACACCTCGAGAACGGGCGCACAGCGGTGCCCTTCGTCGTCTTCGCTCTGACGATGCGAGAAGAACGGTAAACCGTTTTGCGACGCGTGACACGGACTCATCTCTACTCATCTTAAGCATTGCTCTTTCATGTTTATACTCGCGTCTACTCACACGTACTCTAAAGTAATATCATTCGTACACAATTTCATTATTTGTCGATCTGGGGAGTGAATTACGTTAATGCGGTGCTTTGAACTCGCCAACACACCCAGGGAAGTTCTTTGTGAATAGATCTCATGTTGTCATCTCTTTCAAGGAAAATGTTTTTTACTGCTTTGCAACCACTCATCACTCGTATTCAACGGTACTATATCAAAACGCCAATTACATGAGATAGTAGTGTTAAAGAGCATTGACAAAATGGTCGACAAAGCTAATTCTGGACAAACGGACTCATGCGCCGACTCACTCAGACTCAGATCAAGCCGTGAGTCTGAGTCCGAGTGCGGTTGAAGAAAGTTTTCGTGAGCGTGAGCCCGAGCGAGTACGGCTCAGGAAAATGTGACAAGTCTGAGTCCGAGTGAGCCCGAAGCTCCAAATATATTTCATAAGTTAGTCTGAGTGAGCTCCAAAACTTCTGCCGACCTATGGACATGAAACTCTCAACGAAGCTCATAATTTAATTTATTAACAGTGGCAGCTACAGTGGTCTCTCGATTCTCTCGGACGCATCGCCAGCGTGCATAATTCATAGAGCGTCTGATTTCACCACCTTCGTATATGGCCAGCGACGACTGGTGCAGTACTGAGAAACTGGTCAGCAGGGCAAAGGACGTCACCAACATCAGCGCGACACGCCAGAGCTACCGCTCTACCTTCCTGAATACAGTTCATTTCATCATACGACTTTAAACTTACAAAAGTTCGAGCCTATATATTAGCTGAACCATCATGAGGACCACTTCTGTATATGCCACCGCTATAATTATGTTGACGAACACGGTTGACCCAGCGGAGCAATACATGTGGTAGCAAATTATAAACAAACTTGAGAGCCCGCCTAATGAATACGCAGCAACGGCGACTTGTAAACTGCAATGGAGTTAGACCTCATAATCGCAAACGCTAACACGATTGGCAAGGATGTCTGTATTATGGAGCGGGTTTGGGCGCAACTATAGTTCATAACACGTCTGTATATATATATATAGCTTTTGTAACTATATACTAAGGTGTACCGCTGTTATATTTGAGGACGCAAATACGGTTGCTGACCACGGCTTTCGCACTTAGATGAGTGCAATATACAGAAAAAAAGAACATTAGTGCACTGAGATGTAGGTGCAAAAAAGCTCAGATGGTAAAAGTTAATCCGGGTGCACACAATATAAAGAACCCAAAAGATTTTATGTACTGGTACATAACACTCAACGATACATATGAAATGAAGATTCCTTACGTATCGGTCTCTCTATTTATTACTATTTTTTTGCGATGTTACACAGAAACAACAAGACAAAAGAGAAGGCAAGATGGATATTACACACTTATGTGTCCTGTTTTTCTCGTTTTGTGCCGGCGTTTTTGTATAGCGCAGCAAAAAAGAACCACGCCATATCAACTAACCTCCGTTGAACCCTTGTTGTTCTTTTGCACGCCAAAGCATGTCGCAGCACCGTGCCAGTCCTGCTGGCGAATAGCAACAAAGGAAACCAATGTGCAGAGTCAGAAAATAAAAGGTCGAGCTCCGCCTGTATACGTCGCGGTGTTAGACATGCCCGCAAGAGGAATTGTGGTAGAGCGAAAGAGGTTAAGATAACAATGTAAAGTTGAGCGCTTAATTAACTGCACTGACGAACTGAGCAATCACAAAGTTGGGACAGGTGCGCACATAACCGAGTGATAGAATAGCAAGTTTTGCCCCACCAGTTGGGATGTCATAAGGAGGAGTATCGGATAATTGTGAAAGTCACGCGGCATATGCACATCTTTAGTGCGCATAGTTTCAAAATTATATTAGAAGGAACGAAACAGAAGACAGATGACTCTGAATTCACGTATGTTATGCTGCGATTGTCTTTATATGAATGCGCAAAGGATCTCGAAAAAGACAATCGTGGCTAATTCTCCTGAAGGGCAACTTTCGTATTGTGCGAATCATTTAATAAAGTGATTCAAAGACATACGTATACGCATGTATTATTCTATTATATTGTTATAATATTGTATTGTATAATATATTGTGTAATATAGTGTATGATATCATATATTGTTATTGTTAGTGGGCAGTCAACTTAAGTCACTATAAGCCAAGTTAGTCAGCATTAGGCGGTATATGGGTAGAGTGACCTAGGTCACTGTAGTATGGATGTTATGCTTGTAAATACAGCTGGCTACTCATGAATTACGCGTTTTTTTCCCCTCAGATGTCCTACTTGTTCTAGTGCATATCTTGTTTTGACTGTGAATAGTTTGAATTGATATTTTGAGCCTTTTTTTTCAGTGTTAGTCTTTCCCCCATTGTAGGTTTTTTTTAACGTTTTTATTGTAGCTGGATATGAGACAGTTTATGCGTCCCGCTGTCCACCATTGGATGTATTTTCCCCAACTTGAGTGCTGGAGAAATAAAGTAGGTGCAGTTTGATTCACCATGGACAAGTAAGTCACTGAGAGCGGCATACAGGTGCCACGAGCAACGGCTGATACAAGTAAGAAAGTAGCAGAAAATTAAGGGCTCGTTTCTCATTCTTTCAAACAATATAATGAGAACCATTGAGTCCTCATCAAATCTGGAACACACAGTAACTCGCTGTAGTGTAGGCCTTGAGTGTAGCTCGTACGATTTGTACAGCGGTGTATATCATTCATATATGTATCTCCATATCTCTACGGTATTTGCCGCGTCCAAATAGGAAGCCGCTTGAGGGAACCTAGGTATACTGCTATGACTTCAGTGACCTCAGCATACGAATCGAACCCAGCTTTCGTAATGCTGGTTCAGACGCACTCACAACCCAACTTGGCGTGTTGCTGAGCTGCGTATTGAAGGCGCCTACGTCAACACCTATTTTTTTCATAATGACGTATAGGTATTATTAAAAAATAAAATTAGAGGCTGACGAACACTCGAATGGAATGTTTTTCATTAGCCTGTCCCAAAGTATTGTTATTTAGTTTTTTTTTCGTACGATGGGCGTCGAGACTGGGTGAATTTATTGCTATGTCCGAGCCTCTTTGTCCTTTTGAAGAGAGCGAGACAATGCACTATATCTTGCTGACGCCAACAGAAAGACCACTTCTCTTTTTCCCTCTCTTTCTTTCGTCTTCTCATTCGCGGTCTCTCTTTACAGAGAATGTGGGCTTCAAACTGTAGCTCAGCAAGGTCAACCCACTTCATCAAGGTCATTAGTAAGCGCTAGCTTGTCGGAGGTACAGTATAATGCCAAAGTGGAAGAACGTTATGGATTTCAATGTATATATCTTTGTATTCTCTCCCTATTGGTTCAGCGAAATTTTCCTAAACTTGGTGTGTTAAGTCTCTTGCCACCTCAGAAGGCAATGAACTTCAGCGTTATTAATTAGGGGCTACGTGGGCCCTAGCAGACGCTGTCGAAATTGATGATGTCACGTCGACTGGTGCTGGGTCGAGGTGGCGTCGCAACCCGCGTTTTCTCGCTTACAAGGCGTCTCCTCCCGGCAGACGTGGCAAAAAATCGTTTTTTTTTTTTTTTAGTGTTCCTTAAAGCCCTGTTCCAAGTATGTGATGCTGAAAGCTTTTGCCATGTACACTGAGCATCCAGCTTAGCTGACATCGTTCCTGTTATACTAACGTAAGGCGTACGATTGCTGAGATTGAACCAAAGAAACGCACCGTCTGAGGAAGCGAGAACTTCTGCGCAAGCTGCTCAACGTGATAGTCATAGTCTTAGTAGCAAAAAAAATTGTTGTGGTAGGATCACTGCGACGTATTTGGTACTGCCACCCTCCATCCTGCCGACCCTCTGCCGTATTTCTCCCATAAGCACGAGGTAGGTGCTCATCACGGCGTAAAAAGGTGCTAGAAAATCACGTGAAAAGGAGACGAAGGACGACGCTATAGCCCAAATATCTGTTTTATTGAAGTAACTGCTCAAGGCATTGTAGTTTTTTTCCCGAAAAGTGCAGCTATCAAGCTATAAACATGTTTAAACGATTTTCAGCCTGTTCCACACCTTGAAAACCATGGGAAAGCGAAGCTGTAACGATAACGATGATAACGATCACTTTCGGAGTAGAAAAGCCATGATCATCATCATTTTGTAATTTCTATTCTATTATTCGTTCCCCTTCTGACTGCATTACCAGTGTGGCACCCACTGCTGTAGTAGTAGTAGTAGTAGTAGTAGTAGTAGTAGTAGTAGTAGTAGTAGTAGTAGTAGTAGTAGTAGTAGTAGTAGTAGTAGTAGTAGTATATTTAATAGCACTACTACTACTACTACTACTACTACTACTACTACTACTACTAATAATAATAATAATAATAATAATAATAATAATAATAATAATAATAATAATAATAATAATAATAACAGCCTTTCTGCTACTACGGTCACCCGCAACACATGGGGTAGCAAGCCAGGTGACAAACCAGGCTAACATATCCGGGAATTACATTAGAGTTTTTTTTTTCATTACTTTTTGCAGGTCTACTCCATCGGATACCGAACAGATCTTTCGCCGACAAGTGGACTCGATGGCCAGGCTGCGCTGCACGCGCGCCGTGTATCCCTCCGAGTGGCCCACTGGCCGACCATCGGCGCGTTGATGCGCCGTTACTCGGCCGTCGACGCGGTGAATAAGTGCCACGGACCGTGCTCTGCATGGAAAAGGGGCCACGCGCAAGCACGCGCATCTGAGCGACGACAACGTCGACCGCGGTGGTGCCGCGCCTCGTTCCACTGAAACACTGGGCCTTCCTTCCCTCCTTCCTTCCTTTCTTTCCTTCTTTCTGTATTTGTTTTCTTTCCCTCTTTCTTATAATTTATTTCATTCAGCGTGCAGCTGATCCTCGAGGGAGCCACGGGCGAACACACACACGCACAGCAGTTCTGCCTCGCTGGCCGCCAACCGCAATGCGGAAGGTCAAATTCGACCGAGGAGGTCTCGCTTGAACAGTCGACGCGGCATCAGCCGTGAATTAAGCGCATTTAAAGCGGTTAAAAGGTCTTCTTGCACTTAGCGCTGCTGATGGCGCGCGAATCAACACTCCATAACGTGACAGTTAAAGTAGCCCCTTTTTCAAGCATACACAGGAGAGATATTGATAAAAAGGCCGAACTTGACACCGGGCTCGAGGGTTCGTTCGCGACTTCCTGATCCACAGCAAGAGAAACGGTGGTAAGGTGAGCGAGTTGTCACATGTGACATGTGTCCTGCAGCGCACGATAAAGAAAAACGACATAATGAAAGACTATTTCTATCAAAATGTGGCAATCCTTATTTTGTACGAAAACACATGAGGATGTCGCTGTGTGTCCAAGTAGGTGAGATTGCACTTTGACGACTTAATAATAACTGTTGGAGTTTAAAATCCCAAAACCAGCATATGAATATGAGAGGCACCGTAGTGGAGGGCTCCGGACATTTCGACCACCAGGGGTTCTTTAACGTACACCTATATCTAAGCACAAGGCCCTCAAGCATCTTCACATCCATCGGAAATTCAGCCGCCGCAGCCGGGATTCGGCCCCGCGACTTGCGGGTCAGCAGTCGAGTGCCTTAAGATATACTATAGAGACCACCGTGGCGGGTTTGGGTGACTTATCGAAAACGCCGTAATCAATCGCGTTGTTGGCTGCTTTTCTGATTGCACCTCATCATTTTTTTTAAAGATTACACCACATCGCTCAGCACGACCAAGGTCCCACAACAATGCCCTCAAACCGAATTTCAAGCGAACATCCTCGCTTACTTTAGCGGCCGCGCCTTGCTGTTAAAATAAACTCTTTAACACCAAGAATAACCTGGACTGAGAGCACGCAGATATCACCGGCTGCGTTTCGAATATTCTTCTTCCTCCTCGGATGATCGAGCCCCGCTGGACGAGGAAAGGTGGCGAGATGTAGAGAGGCCTTTCCCGTCACCGCGTTCATTGACCGCGCTGTCGGCATCGACAGCGGAAGTGAAGCCGACGCCGCTTTTTTCTCAAGCGGGAATTTCCTTTCGCACACATGCGGTCGCCATGAATGACTTTCTTACTTTAATTTTTTTTTTTCAACCCGCTGTTACGTTCGCGTGCCTCTCCTCTTCCATACCTCAATACACAATCGCACACGTGCGCGCGCACACACCTCAATGATATATCCGCGTCTTTCCTCCGTACGCGCGCTTGCACAGACCGCCCAGCCGATAGGCATCTTGAGCCGCAGAAAGCGTCGGTGTGAGCGCGTCTCAAGAAAAGCTCGCAGCTCTTGAACCCGCCCCTTCGACTTTCAAGACTCCTGCACCTTATTTATTATTATTTTTTGGTTTTCATTCCCCGCAGCTTTTTTTTTTTTTTTCAATGAGCGTCGAAGTCGTTCGTTGCTGTCCCGCGGCCGTTTGTTTCCTGCAGCGCTGTGCGCAAGACAGCCCGTAAACCGTGAAGCACTGCGCAGCGCTAAACGCTACCCGGCGCGAACTATATACGGTTACAGCTTCGGGTGATCATTAGCGCGAGTTGACGTCAACCGACAGCGGCGGCGACTTTCGAAAGCCTATACAGATAGGGACGCCGATAAAAAAGGCGAGTCCAGAGTGGAGGCTCGGTCGCAGCGGTGCGGTCCACGCACTGGACGTCGCCTCTCGGACAGAAGCAAGCTCCTTTCCGCCGCGACACGACGCAATTCGAGCGGGAGTGGGTAAGGTGAAGTCGCGGAACTGGGACGTTACGTAAACGAGAACGAAGCGAGAAAAAAAATTGCGTTATAGTGGGTGAAGTGTAGCTATACGCGTGGCGCGACACTGAGGAAAACAGCCACGAAGAAGTATGAGAGAACGAGTTTTTTAGACGCGCAAAACGCTGCCGTCGGTGGTGTGTGTGAGTGAGAATTTATTAGAAGGCAGAGAGGTAGGCCGGAGCTAGTTCGCTCTAGCCTGCTGTATCATGTGCAACTCAACAGAACGGCTCTCCAATCTGGCTTCACAGAGAAGAAAGGTCAGTGGCGATTAAGCGACAGATACTAAATCACCGTGTCAACATTACACTTGTTTATGTTTAATTACCTCTGTAGTTAACAACAAAAAACTAGCCATCATAACCCCAAAAATCAGCCAGTGTTATGTGAGCGAATACTCTGGGCTGCATACAAGCTGTCAGCATCATGCACAAACTTCGCATGGTTTCGCCAGTTTTCACATCCTAATCCAAAAGCATTAAGAGCGTGAACTCGAAGTCATTCGCGGTACAGGAATGGATTTGTCCATTGTTCAAATACAGAAAGCCTAAAGCAACCGGCTGGAAGGGGGCACTTCCTATACACCTTTGAGTGTAATGCTACAAATTAACACTTTGCATGACCATGGAATTAATCAAAATTCAGTGAAATATTCACGTTGACCATCATCTTCCTCACATATGACGTATTCCACACTTGCTTGGACGATTTCGCCTCTCAATAACCTTTATCACTGGAAGTCACTCCTCTGAAAATTTTCGTAAGCACGAACAGAGAATCTGTAAAGTCTGACTGCAGATCTAAGCATGGCATGTGCCATTATACTACTGGTGTACATTCGCGCTCTTGGGGAGATTGTTATGTCCCATGCGCCAGGCATGAACGCTGGATAATCCTTAGTTGTTGATGATGATAATGATGATGATACAACATTTTTATTTAGGAAAAAAAAGAAAAAAAGGGAGGGGAGAATGTCAAGGGTGGTTTCCCCATTCCAGGATAATCATTCGTCTCGGCAACGTCGAGAGGTGAGGCCGGGGATTTTCGCACTGGGATGAACTTAATGCGTGGTGCACTTTCTCGGGAATCTGGGCGTTAAGTGTACACTTTTTGCAGCCAGCGGCACTCAGGGATGTGGCGACAGATGTGGCGCGTTTTTTTAAATTGCGCAGATGTGATGTACAGCACGTGAGCCTGGGGGCGGACGACCGGCCAAATGAATGCTCGTGCGCTAAGCCTGCTGCAGATTCAAGGCTCTCGCTATATGCGATGCGCAGGAGGAATTAGACTTTCAAATGTCTTGTCGCTGCGTCGGTTTTTATCCTTCGACATCTCTATTACTCTTTTTTTTTTCGTCATAAAATGCTAGAGTCGATGTGAAAGACGAAAGCTTAGAAATTTGGCGAAAAAAATAAAATCGATAACGAGCAACGATAAAAGCGGTTAGTGCACTGAAAATGTAAAGAGATAATTCAATATAAAAGGTGAAAAAAAGAGAAGAGGAAGAAAAGGTCGCTTCTTCACAGAACTTCAGAAGAATTCATTCAGCGAGCATACGTGTTTCGACATATCACGTGCGCCTTTTGAAAGAACTCCGGATGACATCATCGTCGCGAGGTGGTGGTATATACATGCCCACGCATCCGCTAGCTATAGAAAAGTGCGGGGACGGTGATTGTGGTGTCGAGGGCGGCCGACGAGCTAAGAAACAACCACGCACGACTTGAAGCTCGGCGAAAAGAACCTGTATTCGCGTAACGACTGCGCGGTTTCTTCGTTTCCGCTCATTTCGAGCATCGTTGGACACGTCGTGTTTCCAGGGTGCTGGAAATTTAAAAGAAAAGAAGAAAGGGAAAAGCCCGCGCTGGTTCTCCCACGCGAAGAAGGCGTGCTAAGGGAGAAGATTACGCTTCAGCTGTAGGACACACCCATCCTTCGGGTGTACGTGGGTAACACGGACTGCATGTATATGCGCGTACGGGCGCATACACAGGGCCCCGAAAATGTACGGAAAGTATGAAAAAAAAAACGCCAGGGAGGCCCAACGGGAGCCACCACTCAACGGGGCAGCATGGTGGCGGGTAGCACGCACAATGTTTAACTCCGATAGGCACTGCTGGTGTCATCGGCTTTCATTCACCAAGCGTAACACAAAGGAACGGCGGACACTGCAAGATTTCAGAAACATGCACATTCGCGCAACTACGTCGTCACGGGACAGTCGCCGTTGCGAGGCCCGCGGCGCGCACAAACATACACATACACAAGAACACAAACACGGGCGCCTATTAGGTCTTCGGAAATGTTTTAGTGTATATACTACAGAAACAAGGAACATCACCACACTCTTTCGAGCCCATGACAATTTATTTATTTATTTATTTATTTATTCAATTATTTGCGGTTATGATACAGATGTAATGAGAGCATTTTGAAACATGCTCTGGAGCGTTGCGATCACGTGCGCCGAAGCAACGTCACATTGACTGAACGTGCACTCGCTTAGCTTGCGCGACACGTTTCGTCGACAGCGCGGAGGAAGACGCGGCAGAAGAGAGCAAGGGCATAGCCAGAAATTTATTTGGGGGGGGGGGGGTGTTCAAGCATACTTTATACATGTACGTGCGTGCGTTTGTATGTGTGCGTGTGTCGTACGCAAGCAGCATTGAAAATTTTCGGGAGGTGTGGAAGGTTGAAACCCAGCCCCCCCCCCCCCCCCCTGCTTCTTAGAGGCTTGAAGATAATTTACCACAACGCACGACTACGCGGACACAAGAAGATAGGACAAACCGCAGCGACTCTCTTCCAGGGGCGTTGTCAGGAAAAGGGGGAGTTCGAACCCTGGAAGAGAGTGAACGGAAGGCGCAGGACAGTTAGCCTTTAAGGAGCACAGTGGCCACCATCCACGAATTCGATTGCTTTTCAAACACTGGTCCACCTCGGCGGATCAGTGGCTATAGGGTGCTCGGCTGCCAACCCGAAGGTCACGGGTTCGATTCCTGCCATAGTGGTCGCATTTTCATGGAGGTGAAATGGTGGAGGACCGTGCACTGTGCGATGTCAGTGCACGTTAAAGAACCCCAGGTGGTCTAAATTTCCGGAGCACTCCACTACGGCGTCTCTCATAATCATATGGTGGTTTTGGGACGTTAAACCCCACATATCAATCTATCAACCTCTCTCTCTCTCTCTCTCTCTCTGGTCCCTAAAACCTCCCATGGTCTCTTATCCATACGCGCTCAAGACAACTGGAAGGCGAGAGCCATGCGATCTATAGCTACATCATCATCATCACCATTCTTGACTATGTTATGGCTGATGACGCCGATGACGAATGAAAGCCCAGCCTTTTGTAATTGGCTGGCTGCTTTCACATACCTAATCCTTACGTAATAGGCGTGGTGTTAGTTACAGGCATGGGTTCCACGCTTGCGTCATGCATTAACTAGCACACGGGAAGCCCTCAGCATGGCAAATATCCAGAACTTCTCATCAAAGGCGAACTCTTTTCTCTCTCTCTCTCTCTCTCTCTCTCATTCTCTAAATGGAAAATTGTAGAAGTTACAAAGGTGGTGAATAAAGTTTGTACTCTGTTTTTAATACAGCAAACTCGAAATGACGCTTACTTATGGTTTATAAAAAGCTATTTCAAGCACCGAAAACAAAAACAATCAAAGTGGCATGTCCTGTGGTTACATTTCACCGAGAAACACAGATGCATCATGTTCCTCACAATTTTGTTTTCTTGCCTTGTTTGGTGGAAACCTACTCGACTGAAGGCTAACGGCTGGGGAACCGCGATCCACGGTGCCCGCATTTCGTCCCGCATAAATAATACACATGAAATGAGAACTATGTAACAGAAGAGACAAGACTCGTCGAAATCCTCGACAGTTTTTCGGAGCCGCAGCGACCTGCTACAACTTAATACAATTAAACGTTGCAAGGCTTCGTGCGCGTTAATTTCTCGGAATAAAGCACTTTCCGTGAGCCGCGTTTGGCAGCGAGAGGTGCTTGTTTTTCTCTTTTCCGCCTTAAAATGATCGAAACGTTGCGATACTCTTGAGATATACTGGCGCTATGCTTTAAGGTGTATATAGCGTGTGCCAATATAAACTTCGGTGGAGTGTACGTGAACTATCGCAAGCGCTTTCAACGGGGCCTTTTAAGATTCCCGGCATGCGGCAGTGCAGCGAGTCGCGGCCTTCGCGAGCCACGGACGGTCAAAGCAGGCAAGGGCCGCTTTTATCCGAAACCGGCTGCGGGGAGTCCCGATATCGGAGCATGTTCCTTCCGAAGGCCTGTTTTCTGTTTATAAGCTGCCACCCGCCTCTGACTGAGAAAAACAAGTTGCGGACATTCGCTCTGGCTCGAGAGAATATCGTCACCACGGCCACAAGCTTCGCGAGTACAGTTCTATAGTGTAATAACCGTGTAGATATAGTTCCAGTATCAGTTCAGCGCCAGTATGGCACCAATATTACTTCAAACACAGTTACGAAAGAGTCTCTTGGCACTCGTTACGGTATGTTTTCAGAATAGCTCAGGTATAATTCCAACGAAGTTCCATTAAAGTCATAGTGTTGTCCCAGCGCAGACCCACTATGCAGTGCCATGATAGTTCCAGAACATATCCAGCATGTAGTGCCACAATAGTGCCAGCATTGCCCACATAGTTTTAGCGTAGTTCTAGTATGGTCTATAGCTTATACTCCCAGCACAGACCCAGTATACAGCACCCAAAAAGTACCGGTGCAGCAGATCCAGCATATATTTCCAGCCCAGAACAATAGCAGCACAGTGCCGGCAATGCCCCGGCCTGTATATATATATATATATATATATATATATATATATATATATATATATATATATATATATATATATATATATATATATATATATATATATATATATATATATATATATATATTTCCAGCATGGTTACAATATAGCACCAATGTAATTCTAGAAAAGGTCCGCTAAAGTTCCAGTATGACTTCTGTTAGTTCCCGTAAAGTTCCAGCACACTGCCAGCATTGTTTCAGTATAGTTCAAGTTGCACAAAGTGCATGCTGCAGAGGCCTTCAGGCTCTACGATTGACTATCTACCAAATAAACCGTAGGTATATAGCGCGTTTGCAGTCACAAAATTCAGCTTCCTCAGAGGCTAAACATGCGTTGCAGCTACTAATCTTTGTACCATGGATTTTGACGTTCGAGAAACGCTGATATGTACGTGCACCAAAAATTACGCGGGTGCGAATTTTTTTTTTCAGGGACTGTCCATGTTTCCCAATAATGATCCAGAAGGTCACGTAGTATGGTATTCTTGCTGACGCCCAGGAGCATATTTAGTTAGTTCCTGGTCTGTCTTAGAGAGGTTTGAGAAATTTGCCACGCACTTAACGTAAAGCAAGGCCCCTAAAAAGTGCGAATTAAAACAAATTAATACGACACAAACAAAGCAATGTCGATTCTTTTACCTCCAAGGAACACTCTATCCGCATTTTCATGCAAAAAGGAATTTAAGTTGCAGTGACGCTTGTGTTTGTTTCCACGCATTAATCTTAGAATGTATAAATGGCGCGAAAAAAGAGCGATGAGCACTCTAGGAAACGTGAATAAATAATTAAATTCTGGGCCTTTACCACGATTATCATTACGAACGAAGCATGCCTTGGGGGGGGGGGCTTCGGGTTAGTTTTGATTACTTAGGGTTATTGACATGCCCCAACATAACCAGGTTTTTTCGTCTTTTTCACGCGGACACATACGCGATTAACTACTAAAGGTTAACTCATGCCTCCGTACTAATATAAATATTAAGCGTTCGTCGTCACTTGTCATTGAAGTTAGCACGTTATTCTTGCTTTTAAATTGTCTCTGTGAGATTACAAGGGTATATTCTTACTTTATTTGTTTAAATTGCATTTTACTGTAGCTCTGTCTCCCTGCTATGTATATCACAATCATTCTCAATTCTACATTGTACAAGAGGTCCCCTTGCAGTCTCTGACTATGGGACCTCTTTCTGTATATCATGCACATGTATTCTTCTTCATTTAGCACAATAAAAACCTTCTGTTCTGTTCTGTTCGGTTTCTAATTGAGTACTCAATGAGCACCACTTTATGATTGAACGGCAGCGATCCCACTCACAGAGTACGAAGAGGAGTACCACAAGTGCAGTGTCGTGTTTCTGTGGTCCCTCTCTTTGTCTTGTTGCACCCATCACACAGACAAAGTGGTGGGTGCGATGCCGTTCAGTCATGAAGTACAACCAACCAGCCCAAATTTCAGTCTTACTACAGTGCTTTCTGCAACATCATCTTCCTGCCGCAGCGCCAAGGGTATACTCTTTCGGCAATGCTCACACTTCGGATGACAATAAGTAACTAGAAGTTATAAAAGAACAACACGTGCAACAACATGACGATGGACGGAGTGAGCAAGTAGACAACAGATTTACGTCAATCGTCTGATACTACTGATGCGTACTGACAATGACATCAGGCTGTGTGTAAAGAGGAAAAACAACCACAATCAAGTAACTTCAGAGACCAATTGGCGCGAAAAAAAGGCAGGAAGAAAAAACACGAAGAAGCGCAAGACTACACATGAGGCTGGAATGCAGCCCTGCCTATATGCAAATGCCCTCTGCTGTGTAACATACACGCGACAGCTTTTGTCATGGCAGCTGTCGTTTCACGTAAACATCTCTGACGTACCAAGGACACTAAGATTAACGCCACACGCTCGATCTGGTCGCCTGATAACAGGCCTATTAACAGGCAGAACCATATGGACTATGTCAAAATAACCGCGTCGTGCGCTGTTGTTTTTGGGCATTCTAAACGCCTGAGAATGCTCCATTCGTTCTGGCGTCTCCCTTTGAAGACACGGCTGCGTCACTTGGTGTATCTAAGGGCACCGTACAGAGCCAATCTGGCATGTTACCTCACTATAGACCCATTTCATGTTTGTAAACGCAGGTAGGCCGACATCGACATTGTGGGTAAAATTATAGCGACGTCCGCACGTAACCTCCGCTATAAGCGCTGAGTGTTGCGATGTGCGCCAACAAAACGACGATAGTTATAGCGCGAGAACAAAACGACGACACAGAGAGAAGAAGGACACGAAGGACGCTCGTGTCCTTCTTGTCTCTGTGTCGTCGTATTGTTCTCGCGCTATAACTATCGCCATGCCATACCAACTAGCCCAAGCTGCCCCACTTCTAACAAAACGACGTTGTGAAAGCCATAAGCGCTGAGGGCTCCAATGTGCGCCAACAAACAAAACTAAGTTGTGAGACGCGACTCACATCCAACCGCGACGCAGCTCGTCGGCATATCGCTTTTCTTGTTTGTTTGTTTTTTTGCTCGTTGCTTGACTGAGAACACAACATCAACCATTGAAAACCCAGCAGAAACTGCGGTAGACAGAGCGTATTTTGCCTACCAAGACAGCGCCACCGCATTTTCATGACGTAAGTCCGGTGGAGTCTGTCTATATAACGCAAAAAGAAAAGTCTATAGATATTTATCTTTGCGCATGCAATGGCGAAGTATAATTGTTGACGCGCAACCTTCACCTTGTAGAACAAGCCCCCCTCTGACGAAACAGAACGGATCAGTACCTAGCCGACGTCAACTTATTGTGGCATCCCGCAAAGAATAGGACAACACCATAAGAAACGAAAAGACTCAGGGAAACATAATTAGTTATTAATAATAAGTATTAATGTTTTACATACACGTACAAGAGATGACCGAAAATATTGCAAGTGGCCACTGTACTCAGCATAAATTGTATAAATTAATAAATAAACAAAAGAAAAGAGCGACTTCCCAAAAATAGCGGTTTTTACAGGGTGAATGAAATCCCATGTATGTCACAATAAGCTAATGACCTCGTTTGATGACAATGTATGGAATTTCTAAAGAGCACCTGATCGCAGCTGCAAAGGTGTTCGCGACCTCAGCTGTTTACTGTTTTGCATTTACGCTGTACCGATGGGAGCGAAGTAAGGATCACGTTGTGCTGTGCATTTTCCAGCAAATCGTCGATTCCAACTGGGGAGCTTCTCTACGTCAACAATGACGTCAATAGGAGGAATGCCCCATCGTGTCCTCGTGTAAACAACATCGCCTCGGCGCCCCACCCACTATTGTCAGTTGGGGAGGACTAACCAATGAAAACATTTGTAAAGGGCATATTGAGGAGCAGGTTCAAAGATTTATGAAGTTACTGAATAAGGTGTCGCTTTGACATTATTATTTAAGGGACACTAAAAGCAGCAATAAGCTGTTTTTTTAAATAATTAACTGCCCTCTGTGAACTCAAATGTCGTAGGTTAACTGTCATGTTTCATTATTACAGCAGAGAAAATCAAAATTGAAATTTTCATTTTTAAATTTTGCGCTGTAATCTCCGCGCATGACGTAAGAAGTTCCACGCGTAAGAAGTTCCACAATGTATTTTTTCGTATTTTCTCGACATTAGCTCGGTGAAATTTTCTGAGACTTCGTATGCTACGTCTACACATTACAATGTACTTGAATTTTACCGACTATAAGCTACGTAGGACCCAGTAAACGCCTTCAAAAAATAACGTTACTGTGTTTGGTGCGGGAATCTCAAGGTTGCGTCTCCACCCGTTATATACAGTGTTCTAGAACTCTGACGCTATAATGTCTATGGGAGCTGCAACGCACGGCGCTTCAGCGAGATGGGAAGGATGGGTATACACACATTTGTCTAATTTTCGTACTTCTGGCCTGCTTCTGGCTCCATGTGTGTTCGTGTGGCTTAGAGCTGCTTTTTCACGAAAAATAAATTAGCAAATGTTCAGCGTTTGCGCTTCACAACCTTATTCTTTTAAGCTTACCATATTGAATCGGGTCGCAAAGTTCAAAAGGGTGCGTTCTTTTCTTCAAAACAAAACCGTAAACAGCAATAAGCTAAGTTGCAAGTATACGATTCGCAACCCACAATTAAGTACGAAGACAAGGCAAATATGTGTACTACCCATCATTGCCATGGTCGCTGAACGATCGCAGCGCCACAGTCCCCTCTAGTTATTTTAGGAAACTCTATGCCACCCGCGGCTTCTTTTCGCGTGTTTTTCCGCAGCGTCGTGTCGCCGTAAGAGTGGAGTTTTCGCGATTGTGAAATTGTACTTTACTAATACGCAAAAGAGCGTTTTGCACTTCAGTGTCCCCCCTTTAACGTTGACGTAGAACGGCCAGCTCAGCCTCAACGTTGTTTCTCTGCATTTCATTTGTATCTTAATTGAAGCCGCTATGTGATAAAGAAATGCAATAAGAATTGTAGCCTAGAATTATTTCTTTTCGACAATGAGGTGGGGGGTGGCAGATCGGGTCAACCACCCTTTACTCATGTTCGCGCGTACGTTTATATGTGCGCTTGTATGTACACACACACGCAATTGAAACATTTCGGTAGGTTTGAACATCCCACTCCCCTCCTTTTTTACCCTGCCTGCTCCATTCCCGCAATACACCTCAAGAACACATCGCTTTCCTGTTCTAAACAGCGGACACGACTGCTAGCCTGTAATAACTCAACAATGAATCTAACAAGACAATAAACCGGTCGTTCGGAAAGGTTGGAGAAGCTCTACGTTAAACATCGTGGGACGGGCCCATCCCGTCTCGCCAGCCCTCAAAATACGCTAGAGCGATTTCTTCCTTTGCCTCGAAGCCCGTTTCCCTTCCGGCATTGTTTGAACACTTCCTTTTAAAGCCTGTTCAGGCGTGGTAAATGTATGCGCATGAGGATCCGCCGCGAATGTAAATACCATTCAAAAAACCAGCCCGCGCACGGTCTTGCTGCCCTGTCTGGCGTTCGCCAAGAGGCGTCTCGTTTTCTTCACTCTCGTTTCACGCATTATGCGACTGAGGTGGTGGTTGAAAAAGGTTCGTGACTACGCCAAGCTGCTGCTGCAGCCACTCGCAGCAGCAAAACGGTACGCGCAGGTTCGTAAAGAAAACGAGAAAAAAAGAAAGAAAAACACTCGCGTGTGACGCGCGCGACACGCTCGTATACAACTACATTATACGAAGCGGAGCTTCGTGAAACGGCCTGTTTTTTTTTGTTTTTTCTTTCTTATGCGCGACAAGGTGTGAGCAGCGGAGCGAAAGGGTGCCAAGAGCGGGCGCGGCGGCACCCAGCGACAGGCGAAAGTGAACCGATTCCACCACGTGCCGGCGCGTGGCTGGCATGGCTTCCTATAATGCTAGGCCTCGATTCCTCAGGAGTCAAACTAATCATTCGCCTTGGGTGAACGAACTCCACCCGCCCTGATGTACCCTGCTATACCTTCGAATGAAAGGGGCACTGACGATGCTCTAACGGATGCAGCTGCGACAGACGGGAAGAAATGAATAAACAGAAACGGGAAAATGAAGCTGAACTTTATAGTGTGTTCTCTATAGTTGAACGATTTCCGTAGTTCTTGGTACAGTCTATACGGACACCTTGGCTGTCAGTCATTCTTATGCCTTCCAGCGGTAATAGGACTTGGTACGGGACACCTTAGCTGTCGCATGACAGCGCCAGTTCTCATGAGCCGCAGATTAACCTATTCAAGATATCGATAACATATTGAGAATACAAAACATTTAGGTGCATCAAAGAATAGAATGTCCTCCAATAGTGTTCGAGTTACACGCGCTGAAAGCGCCAATAAAAGGGAAGTGCATATAACAGGCAGCGCGCTTACCATGGTGTAAACGCCGATGCAGACGCCGGCAGTGAAGAGCTCGCAGCATCCGAATGAATTCACAATGGCCATACTTTCGAAGGGCGTAGCCGATCCGCTGACGGAACCATCAATACGCGGCACTTAGAAGAAAAAAAATAAATCACGCGACAAACGTGACGTTGGGTCGTATAGGTGCTGCGTCGCGAAGCGTCGGTGGTAGGAGGTGGCGGCCTACATTTTTCGAGCCCCGCGTAGTGGTAGTCGGCGCGTTTCGCACATCACGCACAACAAACAGCACGAGATCGTCGCTGTTTCAGGGCTCCGCACATCCTTTGGCTGCGACGATGGCCTTCGCGATGGCCCCACCACGGCCGCATCTCGCCTTTTCCCAGCGCGACGGACCGCTGCGCGCCGCGGGGGCTGCCGAACTCTTCAGGAAGAGGAACGAGCACCGGCAGTGGCTACCGCGCACCAGCAGCCGGCGTTGACCGCCGTGCAACGACGGCACCGCGACGGTACCGACGTCGGTGTCATCCCAAGGCACACGAGCGCACACACCAGTGCGCGGTGATCGAGCTGTCTGATGAGCGTTTGGTCTGACGGCGGCGACAAATATAACGAAGCCGCACAGTTCGCTGCGGCTGGCTCGCGTTACGAAGAGGAAGTCCACAGGTGTGCGGCACCTTTCCAGTTTGCAACGAACGCCGGAGGGAGCAGCAGCGGCGGCGAGAGTGGCGGGAAAGCGAAGGCCTCCCCACCCCACGTGCCCTCCGTTCGCTCGTCTGAGAGCGAGAGGAAGCCCTATCTGTGGGAAGGGCCATCGTGCAGGTAGGGGAGCCGTGGGGGACGCCGCCGACCTCAGCCACGTCGCACCACAGAAACGTAGTAGATGTTTCGGGTGGCTGACTGTAGATGACGCTCGCTACTACGCCGCTTATAGCGCAATTTTTAAACTTGTGTTTCCACGTGGCATCCGTTGTCAAAGGAAGAACCTATGAAGTGAACACACCACCACCACCACCACCACCACCACCACCACCACCACCACAACAACAACAACAACAACAACAACAACAACAACAACAACAACAACAACAACAACAATAATAATAATAATAATAATAATAATAATAATAATAATAATAATAATAATAATAATAATAATAATAATAATAATAATAATCGACGTAATGCGAAGCTGCCAGCGAGTAGCCGAATACACCACTTTGTTTAACTCCAAGGTTAATGAAGTCATCCATGTCATGACCAGTCACTGCTAATTGCGTGCTTGTCATGCATGGATGCATGTTCACCCTGGCATATACAATGCTGAAGAAACTTATGTTCTGGTACATACAATATCCTACTTGTCAATTATGTTAATACAACAATGTCATGCCATGGCAGTTTTTTTTTTTTTAAGACGATAGTCTTTCTTGGGGACCTTCAACGCAAAAATTCAAAGTACCCCGTAGCGAGTTTACAAAGGCTAGTGGATAGACCCCCCACAATGCACTGCATCAGGCGCTCTTACAAGGCTCTCGGAAGCTGCGCGCTCATTGGTTCGTGTGTGATGTCGTCACAAAACATGGCTGCGCCCATGACGATGCTCCAGGCAGCTGCCAGGCAAATAAGCGCGCTGTGTTTGCTGAGGCGATCTTGATCGTGAAAAACACCTTTCGAGCATTTGGAAGGACGCGTGGAAACTTCAAGTGTGCCGAGAAACGCTGTGAGCGTGCCTCTACCGAAGCTGCACTTCACTGCCGCCGGCAGTGTTGATCCGCTTTCAACGACTGCAGGAGACACCAAGAAGTGGACAGTCGTATCCAGTAAAGATTAAGAAAACGTCGAGATGCTGGTCTCAGTAAGTTCTTTTTTGCAGTTCCGAACAGAGCCACAAATTGCTTGCTTACGAGACCATCGGTGCACTCAAGTTCGCAAACGATGCTCGGGCAGGCACAGCTTCGATTACTTCGCCACCCAACGCGAGCACGACTATTGCTGCTGTTGCACAGTGCCTTTAGCGCATAGACTTCAGTGGAATAAATTAGACCACAACAAAAAAATTTAACTGCAACCCACCGCTTTGAGTGTTTGTAGAAAGCTATAAAATAATAATAAAAATACGACCACGTTACTTGAGGCTTCACCGCAGAGCTGCTATGTATTTTGGGGAAGGCATGTGTGAATCTTTACGATCGCGTGCCCAGAGTAAGCATCATGTTGCAAATCACTACAGTTAGTGTGGAAAATACTGCAGTGTGCACATCAAAACTGCAATCCGGATTTGTTAGTAATTTGAGCTTGCATTCTTTACGCGTAAATTAATTGGCAAATGTCTTGTGAATGAAGAGAATAACCAGCTGCAGCTAAGTTGCGCGTAGTGTTAAAAAATACACCCTCCTCGACATTTCCTTTTACAAAGAATGCATGCTTGCGTAAGGCAAATAAATTATGATTGTGTGCCGAGTGCACGCGACAGGGAATGCTACACTAGCTGTAGGGTTGTGAGTGATCAGTTTATGAACAGTTTATAATCTGTTTGCAGCACCTTGCTGAGAAATTCCTTGCACCCTTCGGAACACTACTAGTTCTGGCTCCATGAAAAAAAAAAGAAAGAAACATCATTACACCTCAGGTTGACAGGTAATGTTTGATTTGTACAGATTATACTAACATTATTACCATAATTATACCCACTGGTGTAACTAACGAAATAGCACAACGCTACGCTGTTGACACGTGTTTGTTATGCATTGTTTAAAAAAAAAACATACTGAAATTTTGGTGATCTTGCAAAAGTTAGTTCACATTTTTCTTTCAATGCAGACTAACCATGACCTATCGTACAGGTTGCTAACAGGTGGTATGTAAGAAAAACTGCACATAATACAGAGACACACTCTCTTCTTGTCATCATTTCTAACTTCTTTATTTAATACCTCAGTCCTCCAAGTCGCCTATGCAAGAAATCATTTGTCTTTTGCAACTGCTTAAGCTTGCTTCACTTCCGAAGCACTTGTTTTCTAACCTCCTCGGATGTGAAAAGGGTACTAACTGCAAAGTTTTTTTTTATTTTCTTGCGTGAAATGAAAGGCCCGACCTTCAAGGATCTATAGAAAATGTACTGAAAAATGTGAGTGCACTCCGCAAAAGTAATTACAGTATCATTTTAAAAGCTAGTTGCGATATCTACAGTGCCCTGACATCGTAACACAATATGAGCTCCTCGTCATGTGCTTGTGCGAGAAATCATGAAATTTGCTCGGCTGCTACGCACTGTGGCTCCATTGCCAACCCACAAGCAGTCATTTTGATACATTTTGTGACGCTGAGTGGCCGTTTTGGTACCTGATGTCATCACAACTAGCCAGATTGCAGCATAAGGTCCCTACATTTGCCTGATGTGCCACGGGAAACCTGACTTTATTATAAGAAATAATATATCTTATCACGATTTTGTTTGCTTCTCACTTACTCAGAGTCATCTTTGTATCCATAAAATTCACATGGCACGGTAAACTCACCTTTGAAAAGTGGTGTCGTACTCCTTTAGAATGTTGGCTGTGGAGGCCAATTCGAAGGAGCTATCGAGGCCAACATATGGGGCAATCTTTAAATGTCCATGCTGGCTTCCCATTTTGACAAAAGAGAATGGCCCTCTGTAACTCGCTGCTGAGTTTCGCAATTCTTTTATCGCTAGCACAAAGTCCCGAACCTCAATTCTTGGTACAGCTGTATTCTGTCCTTTGTGGAAGTTCTTTTTCACTCTCTTTCTGTACTTAGCTTCACCCTCTTTAGTTCACTCTTTTGTCAGGCTGGTCATCATTTCAACTCACAGCCACGTTGGCTGGTAAATATATTGCTTTGCAGGAGCAGTCAAAAGTCTGTTCATGAATGTTTATTTTAGGGGCGAAGCTTCTTAAAGCGCCACCCGTTCGTCTCTCGTAGTAGTCTATAGTCGTATAGTCGTAGTCGTAGTATGTAACCAGCCTTACATTTTGACCTGCAACGTAGTGCCGGTGGGAGATTTCTTCTGTGCGTGGTTGAACAATAAAAAATTCGCAGCGTGCGCGTCAACTAAAAGCCGAATTCTCCTGTCTCTCATTCCTCATTATCAGCCATTGACATGTACATTGAGCACTATCTGACAAGAAAGGGTTGCTACGTTATAATCGCTGGGCGTAACCCCCTCGATTTTAGAAAGGTTTAGCGAGCGTTGAGCCGCAGTGCCATGAATACAGTGAACTAGTATATACCATGAACTCGAGGTGGTTAAAGGTGGGAAGTAGATACGAAGCGCAAGCCGTAAAAAATTAAAAGCCGAATTCTCCTGTCTCTCATTCCCCATTAGCAGCCATTGGCATGTACATTGAGCTCTATCTACCAGGAAAAGGTTGCTACGTTATACTCGCTGGGCATAACCTCCTTGGTTTTAGAAAGGTTTAGCGAGCGTTGGGCCGCAGTGCCATGAATACAGTGAACTAGTCTATACCATGAACTCGAGGTGATTAAAGGTGGGAAGTAGACACGAAGCGCAAGCCGTAAGAAAGTGTGCGTGTGCCTCCTCTCGTTCAGTCCTTGGAATGTTCGCTGAATGGCAGTGCTTCTATATGGGGAATATATGATGAAAAGATGCGAGATGGTGGTACTTGGAGTGTTGAATAGATGGACGAACGGACATACAGACAGATACATGAACGGACACACGGATGGCTGCAGGGACGGATGGACGCATAGACGGACGCAGGGGCGGATGCATCGACGAACGCAGGGACAGACGCACAGATGGACGTGCGGACGCACGTACGGGCGGATGGACACACGAACGGGCGGATGGACGCACGGATGGACGGATGCTACGCCTCACTCTCCATCATTCACTCCGTGGATATGCTGCCATTTTTTTAAAGACGATAGGGACCTTCAATGGAAAAATTCTGGTCTGTCTGTCTGTCTGTCTGTCTGTCTGTCTGTCTGTCTGTCTGTCTGTCTGTCTGTCTGTCTGTCTGTCTGTCTGTCTGTCTGTCTGTCTGTGCATTTGTCTGTTTGTTCGCTCTAACAATACCTCAAACAGCACCAAACAGCCAAACCCATCCGCAGCGCCCACCAATATTGCTCATGGTATAGCATTAATAGTTGTGCGATTGTCAATTAAAAAGCCATTTTTTCGCATATTTGTGGCACCGTAACAACACATATATACTCTGTATGTGCGTCTTTTACTAGAAAAGGCATACATAAGCAATTTTAAAGACCGTAGCGTACATCACGCTGCGCTGACCATGCAACGCTTGCACGCAAAGGCGAGCGTTTCCAACGCATTGGAAACACTCGCTTTGGAAACACTCGCATTGGAAACACTCGAAACACACTGTTTCCAATGGTGGTGAGATCTTCCCGTCGCTTAGCAATACATCTTATCACCTCTGAGACGGGCGTGCACGCCCGTCTCAGAGCCACGCGCTTCATTTTCCAAGAAAAATGCCAGATAGCGCTCATGTTTCCCGTGTGACGTGACACATGAGCGCAATACCCTTTCCACTATACGCAGTCAAGTCGTAGGTTGATAGATAGATAGATAGATAGATAGATAGATAGATAGATAGATAGATAGATAGATAGATAGATAGATAGATAGATAGATAGATAGATAGATAGATAGATCTGTAAAGCGCACAGGATCCATGACAGTGACAGTGTTCGAAGAATATAAGCACGCAGAAAAAAAGGGCGATTTCACGCGGGACCGGCCTTCGTCGGAGTGATGCGTGGGCGCATTGAACGGTAGTGGTATATGTGATAAACAGCGACGTATTACAGCGCTGTTTCTGGCCGAGAAACGATTGATGAAAGCACGTACTGAACAGGACACGTGATACAAGCAAACAGGAAAGTGTGACTGCGCAATCGCGCATGAATACAGAACGCGAATGGATACGCGTCCGCCACAAAAACAATAACACGGCACAGCAAGAAACGACAGCGGAATATTAATAAGTATGTGACAAAGACGCGTGCGTACGCTCCCTTTTTCGTCGTACCAATCACAGGAGATAGGGAAAGGAATATATATATATATATATATATATATATATATATATATATATATATATATATATATATATATATATATATATATATATATATATATATATAATTTACCACCCTTAACGGGTAGTAAGGAATCTTTTTTTGCATTTTTGCATTAATAACGAATCTCGAAGCTGTCTTTGCTAATGACCCCTTAATCAGCGGTGTTTGATTTGTTCTAAGGTACCAGCTTTCCTGTAAAATGTATTATTTTTTTTCTCATGCTGCCCACGACATTTATTATACGTGTGTTATAGTATTAAGAGGTCCCCCGTCAGTTCTTGTAACTAAGGGTCCTCCGAATACTAATCAAAAACGATGTTACATATTATGCAAAGAAGCTTGACTTGACCGTCAGAACGTGGCCCTTGAGTCATTCGTTAGTCGGTGAAGCCTTAATCCCCACACACGTTTTTCTGTCCCAGGGTCACCTAACTTATGCAGCACATTTGTATATAAGCGGCGAATGTCTTAGTTTCTTTTCTTGAAGCTCGACGAACGTGACAGCCTTCGTCTGTCCCTCTGCTTCCAATTTATAATGATTCTAACTTTCCAGCTTGCCGGTAGCTATGTACATGCTTTTTGGTGCTTGTAATTACACAACGAGTGGCTCGGGTTGTCTTACAATGCTGCTCGTTCGCTTCTGATCTCCTAACAGTCCTCGGGCACTTCGCTTAAGTGGTTCCTCTTCCGGTAAAGAAAGCATACGTCCTCTTCCTCAACTGTATAAGAGGTGAGCAGCTCTCAACAACTCTCTTACCCCTTTCTTCTCTCCCTCTCTCTTTTTATAGTGAGGAACGCAGTTCAATCCATGCCACGTTGCAGGCAACTGTCAGAGTCAATTATATCTTCTTTTCTCGGCATTATTCTTTCTTTCTGAGAGTTCACACTGCTCCATGAACTCTTACTTTCCCAGTAGGATCCCAGCGAACTGTCCTAGTGTATGTATCTATACCCCAGTGTATGTATAGTCCTACACAATAGCACTATGAGCCCCAAATAGCGAAGTATTATTGGACCGCTTCGATGTACCTAAGTACGCAAATGAAGATTTAATGTCGGACGTTGCTTGCTTCCTTTAGAGAAATCTGCCGTTTAACAAGCCGTTGCCCCGAATTCAGGTGTTCAGGCCGCTTTCTGGTAGTTGGTTGTTCCTGGTGACCTCTCTAGAGCTGTTGCCGATGTCCTTGGTCGTCCCCATGATGTTGCGGTGGGTCTATCGACCTAGCTGCCAGTGCCATCATGGGTGAAGGCATAGGCTCATCTCGGGTAGACAGAGGCGTAAGCTCTTCATGACCTTAATAAAGTTCGCGTCATGTCATGCCATGTCGTGTCATGTCATGGCGAGCCACCTGCTGCGAAGTGTGACTGTCTCCTCACCCTGCTCCGCCATCGTTTTCATGCCGCGCTCATTGTTCCTGCCCATAGAGTACCTTACGTAAGCCTTAATTGTGTCTTGCTGCTCCCCTTTTTTTCTGGAACGGTTATAAACGAGTTCTTGCTATGCAACTGTCTGTGCAATGATGACGGTACACAGAGCAAGGGATTGGAAGGAGACGCAGTTAACTAACGAGAAAGCTATATTGCTTCAGGCGTATTAGCATGAATGGTTGAGCTGATCAGTACTCCTTAGCACAGAATACTGGACAGTGCGAAAAATAATCGAATAAATGAAGCATGCAGACAGAGACAAGCAATTATTTATCACACTGCCAATGGCAAAGGGAATGAACTGCAACATTTGCTTCGTCGATAACACCGGGGGAAACTCTCTGCGCTTGTCACATAATGCCTCTGAACAGGCAGAAAATTACATACTGTTCAAGAATTTTCATTTACCTTTCAATTCACTTACATGTTGTTCGATCGCAGAGGACAACGCGTGTACAGTGAGTCATTGCGATATACCTGAGTCACCCGTCGCCATCTTCCTCTTTATCTCGCTCCCATTTCCTCTTAACTCCATGGAGAGTTACTAGCCACGAACTCGCTTTCCAGGCCCTCCCTTTTAAAAAAAAAGGGCAGTAGTACTTGCTAACTTTGGGGTAGTAATGGCTTGTCACATATGTTACAACTCTGCTAATAAGTGCAGTCAGTAATGGTGAGGGTAGTAACAGTTATGCGTACTACCATTGCCGTTACTACCAGCATTTAGTAACTGTTATTACCACAGCCATTACCAACCATAAGTAGTAACTTTAAAGGATATTAAGAAAACAATTAGACAGATCTTACGTACCTGCGAATCGACGTTATGCGAAGCATGCGGAGGGAAGGTGACCATGTTGCAGTTTTTTGTGAGACACGCCGTAGTGAGCGACTCCGGAATAATTTTGATTATCTGGTTAAGCTTGATCCGCTTGTCAATTGTCAGTTTGTTTTGATTTACAAAGTTTCTTGTAATTGTGTATTGCAACACGTGTAGCACTTGCTTATTGTTAATTAACTTGTGCTTCTACGTTTTGACAACAGCAGATTCGATTCACGTTACCATATCTGGTTTGTGTGATTTCGAAACGTTCTTTTCTTAATTCATAGATATCTTCTGCATCAAAGTTCCTGTTTAAAATTTTATGCCCAGGCGATTCCTTTAAACAATTATTATCGTAGGTATTAGGCCTACCTACTATTTTAGAATAGATAGTCAACGACCAGGTAGCAAAATGGTAGTAACGGAGCAAGAAAGTTAGCAATGGTTGCACCTCAGTAACAACGTTGCAGCTATTAACTGTTTACTAACGTAGGTAGTAAATAGGTAGCAAAAGATTAGTAACAGTCCAAGAAAGGTAGTAAGAGCCGCAGTTACTACCTGTTTGCTTGCAGTTGCCACCTCTTTACTAACGTTATTTTTAGAGGCGAAACTCCTTATAGCGGCACCCGTTCGTCTCTCGTAGTATGTAACGAGTCCCACCCCTAGTCATAAGCGATACATCTGTCGCTCTTCAGCGGAGTCTAGTTGGCATACAGAGATGCCTCCAATAGGACAGATGGTGTGGAAAATTTGTCCGGTTGGTCTAGGAATTGGGCGGGCACCATAGGGAGAACATGACCTACTGGGCAACGCTCGAAGACTACTCACAGCTTCAGACTTTGCAAGTGATGTGCTATCTTCCTGCGCACGATCAAGCGCTACCCGAGTGGCATTATCGGCGTGTTCGGTCCATATGACGCCACAGTGACCTAAATGGGAGCCACTGAAACGTAACGTGGTGCCCTTTCTCATGTTATGTGTGGAGAAGACATAGAATTTTGAATACAAGCTGTTCGTATGACCCGCGAAGCAGAGCTGATAGCACATATTTTGTGGCTGCCTGTGAGAGTCGCTGAAGAACGACCAGTGTTGAGGTGGTTCCTGATCGACCAAAAAAAGTGTAGCATATCAGCTAGTTCCGCCTTCGTCGACGTCGTGGAGTGGTCAGTCGTAAAGCTGATGGTGACCGCTTTTGCTGGGACAACCACAGTACTTTACGAACACTGGAGGTTCGTGCAACCACCAGTATATATAGCATACCTCTCGTGCAAAAGAACCACAAACAGGCACTCTACGCCCTCTGAGATTACAGCGCCATCTCGGAGGTGTACGCCTTACTTTCAGCGTGAACTCTGAGAGTTATTAGTCTTTTTAGTTCAGGAAATGCCGTTACTGTGGCAACCATATCATGTTATCATACTAATATTCGAGCAGCCAGATCATGAGTGATCGACAGAGACCACTTGCAAGTTTTTTTGTCAGGCATCGAGTAAACGGGGCTCAAGAAGGAATAGAAAAATTCCCGCCGCCAGCCAAGAATCACGTTCTCATTTGTTTCTCGAGATGGCGCACCTATACTGGTGCATTCTTTCGTGTGTCGGTGGCGCGAATTTTCACAGCCTCCGAAACTAGCTTACTGAAATAACGCAAGTGCCGAGACACATTGCAGTCCATTTGTAATCTAACTTTCGTCAGTTAAGCTTCCTAGTGCACAAAAAAAAAGTTGATTGTTTCTAACAAGCCGAAGTGTGCCACTGCTGGCAGCCGCTGTTCCGAGGTGATCGATGCACGAGAAATTCCTCGGCGACACCAAATGCTATCGAAGGATGTCCTTCTTATTCAAAATTGTGTTCATCTAGATGCGATGGTTACCGGGGGAAATGATGGCTTTTTTTCCTTTTCTGTGCTCGTCCAATGCTCCACGGGTCTTGCACCTCCCAGGTTGCATACCTTAGTACTTTTTTTTGTAGACACATATAGTGTAAGCAATACACTCTTAAAAAAAGGGGGGGGGGGGTAATACTACTAAGTTCGCTTTACTAACTGCTTGTCACACATGTTACTAACCGTTCAGGAAGTGAAGTTAGTAACGGGGAAGTTGGTAACCGTTACTACCACCACTGTTACTAAGGCAGTTAGTAAAGGTTACTAACGTAGGTAGCAATGGTTGCTAACAGAAAAAAAATCTACTAAGCGCGATTATTTTGCCTCGCCAATCACGCGTTTTATAACAGTACTCTTCGCGAGCATCAACATCGATATATCACTGAGTAATTACACACATAATGTCATAAGAGAGAACAGCACACATACACAAGTCCACGCGAGAAATACATTTTGCAAGCGGTTCCAGGAGTATTTACAGCCCTTACTTTGGAAAACACAGCTGGAGCCGGTAGGCGGCTATGCTGTAGGATGTGTAATTTAGGTAAAGCGCCGCTATTTGTACAGCTTAAACTTTTTTTGGAGTGAGCGAGTCAACGTAGCGTAGGACTTTTAATTAAGCGTATCAAGGAAAACAATTGGTTATGACTATTTTGCATAATACTGCCTCAACATGACCTAATATTGAAGACATTAGACGGGGTAGTAAGCTTGCATACATTGCCTCAATGAACTTGAATGCCTCCCCGTGCTACTAAACAGGTTCTTAGACGCTCATACTAATAACCTCTAAAAATTGTTTAACAAGTTCATTAAATACATGCATCACGCAAAGTTACTAACCGTGCGCAAAACTTGGTAACCGTTGGAACATTCAAGCGTTTGCTAACGTTGGTACTAAAAAGTTATTATTGGTCCAAGAAGGTTAATAACAGCTGATGTTACTAACATTTTGCTCGTGGTTACTAGCTTTTTACTAACTTATTTTTAAGAGTGTAGGGTTATTACAATCGATCAACCAATGTATAGTGTAATGCCGGAAACAGGGGTTTACACAGAAATATTGTCCGGGGATGGGGGTGGCGGGGGTTACGACCATACTTTATGTAAGTTCGAGCCAGTGTTTATTTGTGCGCGTGTATAATACAAATCCCCATCCTCCAGGCGCACGCCTATGGTTAAACGCAACGATAACAATGTGGTATACCGTCAGATAATGCTGAATATTGAACACTTCCTACTAGTCACATATTCGCACGAGGAAGAAAAAAAATCGCATCATATTCATGGAGTGAATGATGATGAGTGGGGCGAAGCATCAATCAGCCCATCCGTGCTTCCGTACGTCCGTTCGTTCTTGCTTCAGTCCGTCCAAGCGACCATTCGCGCGTCAATCCATGCGTCCATCCGTCTGTCCATGCATCCGTCCGTAAGTCCATCCATCCGTCTGTCCGTCCGTTCATGCGTTTATCCGTCCATACGTCCGCTCGTCCATCCATCCGTCCGTCCGTCTGCTAGTCTGTCTGTCCGTTCGTACGATCGTGCGTCCATCCGTGCGTCCATCTAGTGAACACTCCAAATACCGCCATCTCTTATCTCGTAGCCACTGATGGCACATACTCGCTCTAGAGCGGGTATGTGCCACAGGGGCTACGATATACATACATACATACATACATACATACATACATACATACATACATACATACATACATACATACATACATACATACATACATACATGCATACATACATACATACATACATACGGAGGAGGAGGAGGAGTGACAGTCCCACGCCATAAGGAGCTTCGACCCTAAAATATAACTCATATTGTCACGAACAGACGCTGGCGATTGTTCCACATTCAACACATGCACGAACTATGGAAAAGGCAACAATGACACGCTTTGCAGCGTAGAGCCCTGGGCTGTCATTTGAGACAAGCTTTAGCGTCGCCCTTATCTTCAACAGATATAGTTCATTCGGAACGGTCATCGCTCCGGTTTTGCAAAACTATCATTGATTATGGTCGTACCTCGCGCTCCCGGACATGCACCGTCTGACACGTCAAGCCCTGTACACTCGTGCGCGTGTCGCCCTCTCCTTCAATGAACTCCCAGGTGCGCATGAGCCGTCTGTCAGTGCAAGATCAAAGCAGACTGCAGCCTCATAAGAAGCCGCAATGAGCGTGCCCACTTAGGTGACCCTTATCTTTCGAGCCGTTATCGACAAGTCTGAGGTGCGCACTCGAAGCTCATCGGTTTCGAAGTGTGTGGAGTCGGGTAGGGGGGACACGATGTCTGTCGATAAAGTCGAGGAACTCTGCAACCGCATACCGCCAGGTCTGCTGAGGACATCGCTTGATCCACCGTGAGTTGTGCTACTGTATGCCCTTGCGCTATAGTTGTGAATCCGTGAGTCAAGTGCAACGGCGAGAGCCCAAAAGGAAGGAAGATGTCGACGCGAGGAATATCGGCTTGGTAAGTCAGATTCTTCGGACTACATTAGCAGCACGCGGCCTTGTCTTCGTTCGTACTTCGCGGATAAGGATTTGGTCCACGATACCGACGCCGACAATCTATAGGCCGCATAACGGTTCAGTGTCACTCTCAGGTATACTGTAAGCGGGCGTCTTGTGAGATGACAATACTACCCCCGGTTTTATATTGATACTACCTTTAATAGCATCATTTCACGCGCAATAACTGATAGAATAAAATTGGTATTGTAACAGGTTGCACTGCATGTGTCATGATGAATTAATTTTGTCGCGTTATGTTTGACCTGCAACGTTTGACGTCACTAATAAAGAAGGCACATGTATAGTGCCGTGTAAGAACTAATGGCAAGTGCTACGAAATAAGGTTATAGCTCACAGAAGTTCACATGCGGCTTGCACATACCTAAATCAGATCGCTTCCTGAGCTATACATTTGTACTATATCTTATATGCAAAAGAAAATCGCAGTGAGGAGATGTTTTACACAGGGGAATAGCGTTTTCTTTATCGTCAAGGAATTTATTGTTTCGACGCATTGCCAACTGGCGGAATTCCGAACAAACAATGTACTTCCTTAGCATATCTTATCACAATGGTACTAACCGCGCATGTTTTGCGGTCCTCTTGTGTAGTGGTGAAAGTGATGAGGAACCCTTTGCAGTGAGACAGAATAGGGGAGGACGTGTCGCAAATGAGTACAACTTACAGTCAGAAATAAATGCCTTATTTTTCTCCCAGACAAATAATGGTCAAACTAAAGTATTAAGCCTGCGTGATCTCGACATCATGTTAGTTGTGCGGACTGCAGCCACATTCCACCTGTTTCCAGCTACGTTTGCTCTTCATATATGCAAGCGTGGAAAAAGTATGCCGGCGAAAATAGGTCGCAGAAAACTGCAGCAAAAGCATTCAAGCCATCTCATGAAGAACGAAAAACACAAGTCAAATTCACTGCAGTTCCAAAATGTTATGGGGAGAAGCACACCAAAATTCGGAAGGGACGACACTAACGAGACAATAGTATGCCTCCAAAAATGTTTTGTTTGTTTGTTTGTTTGTTTGTTTGGACCCCGAAAAATTGCCTCATGATCCCTCATTTGAGAACCACTGTCCTGCTGCCTCCTTTCTGCTTATAGATTAATGCAAGGAATACGAAGAATTGATTTGCCACAGGTAAATGACTGGCTCACCAACTGACTGCATGCATGAATGAATGGATAAATATTCAGAACGTCAAATTAAATGAGTCGTAAAGCACGACATAATGCGGAGAGAACCAGTCAGTATAATAAAAGATAAATTCGGCGTGGTACAACATGAACACACGTCGTGAACTCGTACAAGAAGAGAACATTATATCTGGGGTTTTTAGTCCTCAAACCACGATACGATTGTGAGAGACGCTGTAGAGAAACTCCAGAAATCTCGACCATCTGGTGTTGTTTAATGGGTACTGGCATCGCAAAACAAGAAGAGAAAAATATTTAAAAAATCAGGTTTATACTATTCTCACACGGTCCCATTCCGCCATCTTGTCAAATTCCGTAGTGGTGGCAATGAAAGGCAATCGGATAGGCTGTAGCTGTCCTCTGGACAAATCAGTGTCGGCAGGTTGCGGAATCTGGTAACATGGACTCATACAGAGTTCAGCAGTGGCGTAGCTGACGGGGAAGAGTGGTTAAATACTCCCTCTTCCTCCGAAAAGTTTCAATTTGGTTAGCGTGTATTTACATGCACACACACAAACGTATTCAGTACGGCTGAACCCTCCTCGAACAAAAGTTCTGGCTACGCCTCCGGAGTCCCGTAAAACATCCGGTATACAGCTCAAGTTTCAAGCTTGATGAATAAGCTCGATCGGAGACGCATGCGACGACGAATGAGCGCTGCATAGCGCGCGCGCACACATGAAACCCAGAGACACAACAGTGAAGCACGTGCTAGTGATTGTCGTTGTTGTGCGCTATATCGAATCCCTCTCAACGATTTCCACGCGTGGCATAAAGTTTCTTTCTCCAATGTTTTCTCAACGGAGGCTCTGCTTGCTATGCACGTGCATTAACAGTGCCGTTTATTCACGAGGAAGGCTCCTTGATGAACTCATTGAACTGTGTTAATTGACCATTGACCATATATTTAGATAAAACCTTATATCATACACTCGACTGGTACGCTAATGAATTTCGTTGCACACTTTGGGGACAAATATCTAGAAACTCGAGCCCCTCTCTAAATTTTCTTTCATTTGATATGGCGTCCGAACTTACTGTTTTCAATTACTGATTTTTTTCAAATATATACAGCGAGAAACAACTTTTTAAAAAACTTGATTAGCGAAGTTTTAGTACTTAATCGATGACACATTTAATTTGAGACTGCCCAGCGCAATGATTAGAACTACGCTGCGTGTCAAGTCAGTTAAAGGAAAGTGTTAACTCTGTAACGAACACTGTGTAATCTCCACTTCAATCTATCTCTAATGGAGCGGTGCCTGCGGGTAATACAATTACGTCCTACGCAGCGCATAAATAATGAACTAATGCATGGTCAAGTTGACAGCAGTGAACAGAGACGTGCATATAACGTTCGATTATGCGAAGCCATGGAGTGCACGCTTCGCAGCCGTTGCGAAAAACGAAAGCAAAATGGCTCGCAACTCGTAGTGGACAGCCTCTGCTCCTTCGGCTTTGTTCGAGGAATGAAAATTGGGGGCCCTTAGACTTCGCATTTAAGAGTTGAACACGATAGAAATATTCTATTCCCAGTGCGTACTTCAAGTACTTAGTGTTTAAAATTGTTTAGAACTTGCTATATGCACCCACTACGCGTGGTCTTAAGGGTCCAGTAGCGTGTGTGCTTTTTGTAATGGGTGACTAGCTTTAAACTATGATGTCATCATGTTAATCCCATGTTATGACTCCCAATAGCAATGTACGCTTGTACAACGCACCATTGCGGCAATATTTCATGTTGTATTGTGAAGCATGTATACAGGACACGTGTGTTCGTAAAGCACGAAAGTTACTTTCACTGCATTTCCAAGCAGGGGAAGTTACTTTCACTGTGTTCACAAGTGAAGGCGTGACTGTGTGGTAGTACACTCGCTTACCACGCAAACAACCCGGGTTTGATTTCCCACGCAGAGCCAGAACTTTTAGTTAATATTCATTTTATTTGCATCCTTCTGAATTTTCAGTCACGCAAAGATGATTGTTCGTAACCAATGACGCCAACGCCGCAATTTCTTTTAAACGCGATCTCTTTAACGCTATCGCGTTGAAACATGTAGAGTTCTCTATTGGCCACAATTATTGTGAAAAGCATGCGAGGCTATAACTCACAGTGGTCAGGGGGTATCGTGCTTGTTCTACATAATCAAATAATGGTCATAAAAAAAGCTTAGAAAAGCGGCGCCACTTTCGCAAATATATAAGACCGAAAAAAAAAGTGGTGACTTAATTATTCATTTCATTCTTGAAAGTATTTTTATTATAATAAAAAAGTGTCGCCAGAATACGCATGGGTGCATGAAAAATCCGTTGAGTCATTCTGTTCAGCGAAAATATTTGCATGCAACTACGAACGAAAGCACATAGTTACCCTTTAACTTTGTCTCGATGGTAGCCAACGTTCGGTTGAATTCACGTTTGTCAGTACATGATTAACGTTACGTGTTGATTCTCCCAACGTTATGTTTGACTTCGACTCTCAACTATAAGCACTCAAAGTCATCGACATTGGGGATCGTGATGATCACAAAAAGAACTATATATACTTGCTGGGACAATGCGAATAGCCCCATTCTCTTTCACACACAAAAAAAAACCCAAAAGAACACTACAATTAATCTACAAGAAACACAGTGAAAAACAAAACTCCTATCAGCTTTTATAGGCGGAACTGGTAACCGCGCTAGTACGACCCTAGAGAGTAATTGATGACGGGACAGGTGAGACAGGTGGTGTGAGGGCACACTTGGCACCCCTTTCAGGTGAGGAGGGGGTAGGGGGCACCCCACTCGTGTCCTCTCTAGCGCACACGCCTATGAGAGTGATGTGCTCGCTAATCTGATAGCTTAGTAAAACGGCGCCGCGCAAGAGGAGATTCGCGAGACGCGAGCTTTTCGAGATGCAGGGGCGCATGACGCCGTTCGCACCAGCCGCTGGTCACATGTGAACTCTGGCGCAGCTCCAGTGTGTGTCGCTTTGTGTAACAGCCACCCTAAAGTGGGTCACAGGGTGCGTTTTTTTTTTCCCGGTGTGTTTGTTTACGGATATTCGGCAAACGCCTGTCACGTTATTTTTGGCCTTCCAGGCTTTCCAACCACGGAACTGTATACGCTATGTTGACAGCTCGCAATGCGTATGACGTCACTTGTTGTGGCCGGAGCTGCTTATTGTTGGTTTATATTTTGTTTGCTTCCTCACCTCTTTTCGATTGTTTTTACTACCCTTTGAGCAAGTGCGAGTCGTGCCGTTTCCGGCGAAAACTGCATGCCAGGGTAGCCCACTTCTTTTTCTCTTGTTGTCGTGCTCACATATATCTTTTCATCAACATCACCGAGAACAGCAGCAACATAAGCAAGCAGTAGAAATCCATATAAATCTTACACTAGAGCACCCAGGGCAACTCAAGGACAGCTTAAAGGGCCAGTCAACAGGCTCCGAAACGCCCAGGAAAAGCTCGCGCATTTTTCCTGCGCATGACCAACCTCCTTATACGCGTAGTGACGTCGACTTGGCGATTGGTGACTTGACGTAGCACGCAGCTCATCAATTGGTCTAAACCAGGTCTCAGCAAAAAGTAATGAAGTCAACGTCACTGATCGTGGAGTTGACGTCACTGCGTGTATTAGGAGGTTGGTCACGCGCAGGAAAAATGCGCGAGCATTTCCTGCGCGTTTCGGAGCCTGTTGACTGGCCCTTTAAAAAGATTCGTACTGGCGCACTTATGGAATAATACATGAGAGATTAAAAACAAAAAGGCGAGACATTACATGAGAAAGCTTGTACGCGCAAGTGCAACTTTGGAAACGACGTGAAACACGGAAACAAACCTGCGAAAAAAAAAAAACGGAACGTGTGAAAGGGAGAGAACGGAGATCATGATTATTGACATTCATGTGAAACTCGGTGATAGACTGAAATGTACCAGTGTACCAACCGACTGTTCATGCCATGTGTTGCGAAAAAGTCAAGTCATAAGACAGTGACTACAAACACAAGGGATCACAAAAAAAAAACGTAATAAATAATAACAACAACAACAACAACAACAACAATAATAATAATAATAATAATAATAATAATAATAATAATAATAATAATAATAATAATAATAATATAATAATAATAATAATAATAATAATAATAATAATAATAATAATAATAATAATAATAATAATTTAAATAACGTGCCTTGGAACAACCATGAGATTATAGTGCAGGCACATGCAAGAATAAAACAACACAAATAAACAATACAATACACACACCCTTTAGAAAAATCAGATCATCGAACACAGAGTGAAAATAACACGCAGAAAAAAAAAGAAATCAGTGCAAAGTGGGAAAAATAAAAAGACTACACGAGAATCGTGTTATTCGAGTAAAAAATAAATGAGAATGTTCACAAAACCTTCCTGAAAGACGGAAAGGGTAAAAATCTGTACATTGTGAAAAACTGAATTAAGACAGTGCAGAGTTGCGACAAAAACAAAACGAAAGAAAAAGAACATACTGGCCTGCGCTGAACGCGCAGCACTGTCACAGCGAAAGCTAGAAGAGTGGCCTTAAGAACCTTTTTTTAATCTTTTTTAATCTCTTAGGGCAGCTGCTGCAAGCACACATCCAGGGTACCCACTACGCCATTAATAATTGTGTAGTAGGCAGGCATTCACTATGACATCTTTCATCATTCTTCGGAGAAGCGTGGTATCTGCTGCACACTTGCAAGGAACTTGGTGCAATTTTTGTGCGCTGTGGCTGACGACGATGAAGAATTGTGCCAGAAGCTTTTGTTAGCCCAACAATCCCCCAAAGTGGGTATGTGTCCACTGTTAATAGGTGAACAAGATCAAGCTTTTGTAAAGAGTTGGTGCATTCGACGTTTCAGTTGCTGCGCAATTCGCAGTATCTGACACCTGGTTGTTCCTTTGCTGTTGCATAACGCTTTATTACTCATCATTAACGCAATTCCTCTCCCGTCATCAAGCCTGCCCAGGTCCAATTTGCAAAAGAGTTTCAAGCATTTAGAATGGCTTAGTGGTAGTATATTGGGCTGGCATGCAGTGGACATGGGTTGGAATCTCATTGCGTCCATGGTGTTTTAATACACTGGCTTTTTTGCAATAGTGGTTACTGACACCGGCGGTGCGCACGTGACCTACATTGTGATTGTATAACCTAATAATTCACTTGTCTTAACTTACAAATACATTTTTTTCGTTTTTTTTTCTTTATCTTGGTTGCAAAATTCCATTATCGGTGCTGAATCCTCCATCTTGTCTTTTGCTTAACCATCACTACTTTCTTCTGTATCACCGTCTGTACTGGCATCAACTGGCTTGAGCCTCCTGAATTTTTCAGTTCACTCTTGGTCCTCTTTTTTATGTTTTACTCTTCTCTCGTCCTCTCCCATGCCGACCCGAAAGATTCTCTCCATGAATACATACGCTTAAGTAAACATCAAATACACTATAGCGTAGCTTGGTCAGCTCTATAGCTGCAGTCAGCTCATTTCATACAGCCACGCTGACCGTGTGCTCAGACGAGAAAGTTTGCATCTCACTCAGTGGGGTGGCATAATGTCTTCAATATGGTGTGCATGAAGTAGATAAAGCTATCAGATAAAGCCGTGACCCAACCTCTCTTCCCCGCGCCGATCAAGGATTACGCCACGCATCTGCGCACTAGCGCCATCCGTCAACGGAGTTCAACGACGTGAGCGGTTTTTCTCGTTGGGTTCCCCGAAGGGACGCCTCCTGCCGCTCGCGTCAAGCTTCGGTGTTCAGCGTCTGCAATTTCTGCTATTCCTAATAAATGATATCATTTCCCGTAAGCATCAAGTGAATATTTAGTTGGTGGAGTTTGATAGGAACACACATCACAGATAGCACCTCATAGAAAAGATAGCACAGGAAGCGCAGAACTCCTTTCGGTAGAATCAAGAGTGAAAGATGAGACACGTGTTGAAGGCCATAAGAAGGTGGTTACAATATCGCAGTATGCATTGTTGCCGCAAGAGGAAGGTAGGGGTTGGTTCAACGTGGAATTACTATATATGCTCAGCATATACAATAACTCTAGTTCATGCCCCCCCCCCCCTTACCGCTCCAACTTTTTATTTAGATAATGTGTTCGTGTACAGAGGCGCACACATTACAGCACACGTATGAACATACCTCCAGAAAACAAATTTCTGGCGGCGCCCCCGCCTGTGTAGTACTACGCTTTCTTTGGGTACTGTAGGTATAGCCTGTCCCTACTATAGGGCAACTTCTCTTCCTAGACTTTCGGGTGGCCTGCATCTTTACGACTTCTATCTGCTGTCCTGAATGCATGCGCATTACATGTAAGAGCAGTAGGGCTTTTGTATAGCCTTCCGCATATAACAGCAGCGTCTTGGCCAAGGTCGCAAGTGTATTTTTCTCTGAGAGCGGGCTGTCACTCAACCATCTGACGAGCGCAGCATGTCGTATACCGTTGAAGGATGGACAATGACACATGAATCGGTGGCATGGACGAAAATACTGGTTGGGGCGAAGGGTGAGGTTCAATATTACTTTATATATGTCCATACATTTGTATTTGTCCATACACGTACGGCGAATTAAAAAAAGTTGAAGGGGCATGGGTTTGAATATCCCCAGCCTCCCCATGACTGCATCAGTGACACGAGATTATAATAAAATATTTATATTGGTCGTAATAATCACCGTATATATATATATATATATATATATATATATATATATGATAACGTTACATGCGTGACGAAAACTACGCATGAAGTAGTTGACTTACTTCCTGCTTAATTGCCTTCGATGATTTGTGGTTTTTCATATCTTCTCCGACACGCATTATTTGAAAGGCTCGTAATGTGGTAGTGTATCGTTTAAAATTATATTTAGTAACATAACCTGCAATTTACCTGCGCTTTTATGAAAATTATTTCAACTACGACAGCAACGCCTTTTAATGTGTCCATATGTGGCAGCCGCCGACTTACCTACGTATCTTGAGCGATGCGCTTTGACCTCAGCGAGAGAGACCAGAGTGTGAAATGTGACGCTCCTGGCGATAGTGCGCAGTTGCTCGCAGAAGAGTGACAACTTTTTCTATGCACATGTGGTCACGTTGTTTCACCCAATGCGCAACGGGTAGGCGCTTGCGTCGTCAGATCGTATACAAACAAGGCGTAATGTACGCAAATTAGCAGAATACAAAAGTCTATGTTAGAAGCCAAGCTTTCGAATTTTTCCGAGAACAAAATGCCTAAAGTGAGAAGCGACAGGCAGAGGAGAGAAGTAGAGAGAGAGAGAGAAAGACAAAGAAATGCAGGGAGGTTAACCAGAATAGGACTATGGTTTGCTACCCTACGTGAGGAGAGTGAATATGAATATAGCAGGCCAGGAGAAAAAAGAAAAGAAGTGATACACGCATATCACCATGCATACAGTCGCGAAACAACCGAGACCGGTTCCTTTGCGGTGGTCTGTAATCCGCGAGGTTAAAAAAGGCTTGCAAGGAGTGGCTTTAAGAAATCCAGGACTTGCACCCGCCACGGTGGTTGCGGTAGTCGACTGCTCACCCAAAGGTCGCAAGATCGAATCCCGGCCGCGTTTTCGCTGGAAGAGAAAGTGCTCGAGGCCCGTAAACTTATATTTAGGTCTCGTATTCACTAACCAACCTCAATATTACCTCAAGTTTTCCTTATCGGTTTCAACCCTTTATTGCGCTTGATGAACAAAGTAAGCCAGTAAGCACGAACCAATATTGCTGTTATTTTTTACCCTGTTACCATTTATATGCCCTTATAACGCACGTAGAGAGTATACGTGAACTTGAGGAAACGTGAGGTTGTTTTGTTAGTATGAGCCTTAGGTGCACTCTAAAGATCCCTAGGTGGTCAGAATTTCTGGAGCCCTCCACTACGGTGTCTATCATAATCATATAATGCTTTTGGGACGCTAAACCCCAACAATCATTATTGTGGATCTGGTTTAGGGCATGCGGCGCTTTGATTATCACGTCAAGCAAACGCTCAGCGGGCCAGGTCGTCGGGCGAGGGTGATGCACAGCTGCTTGGGTCGTCAACTTCCTCGAGGGAGCGATGACCCGCTCCAACCAGCCACGACGGAAGACGCGCGCAAAATGCGATCGGATCAGGTCCGGAAACCATGGCGTTACCGGTTCCTTGGTTGCGCTTTAGAATAGCAGTAAATTGGGCGAAATCGTCGAAATATTCAGGTCAGGGAAACGGCGCAAAGAACAACGACCGAGCGCGTCGGGGCCTCAGGCACAGCGCTGATTGTCGCGTGTTCGTGCAGCACAGCCCTAAGTTTTCTTTAAAGATCACCAGGCGAAATATTGTCTCTACAGTCGCTCATCGTCTGCGGTAGCGGTGGGTATATATATACTAGATGACAATGACAATGTCGTTTACCACACCAAAGTGATGGACTGTGACTGACTGCGTGTTTATGGGTGTGCTGTGCAATCTTTCTTTGCACTTTTTTTCTCTCTCTTTAAATTTTTCCTTTCCATTCGCACGTGTAAGGTAAAAAATTGATTATCCTGGACTGCATGGTTAACCTCCCTATGTATACATTCTTTAACATTTATTCTTGCTTGTATAATTTAGGTTGTGTCTGAAACACGGCGTCTATGTTTTTTTTCCCTCTAAATCTGTGGTTTGAAGCATCTGAGTATACAATCCGCAAAATCCCCGTGTGTGCCTTAATATAAGCGCAATCTCTTCTAAAACTCGTCAACTGGATACTCGCAATACAACTCTTTGCCCGATCAAATTGGGCTCTAAGTAATAACTCCGGGAAGAAAAAAAAATGAACAGAAAGAGCGCCGAGCTAGGGCCCAACCGCATGCACGCGATTTTCGAGTGATAGCGACAAACTTGCTCCATCGCGTCGTGACGGCTGCAACCACATGTCGGCGACAAAAGGTCATTGCTGCTAGATTGAAAACTATCACGTGCATATCTATGAACTGAAAAAAAAAACAGTTTAAAAGTAGATCGACGATAACAAGCCAAAGTTATTACTGTCTTGTGTGGCATAAGGAAACCACAAAAGCGTTTCATGACCTTCTTTTTTTTCCCGCAATATTTGGTTTAAACGTGACAGGGTGCCCGGAACGCACTTCGCATGACGATTTCACATTGCAGGAGGCGGCCACAATTGTCACAAGCTACCATTTAAACATCCAAAGATACATTCGATAGCAAGGTTTGCGACAAAATACGGCCGTTGTCTCACTATCCGCGTGAAGAGCGAATGTAAAAAAAAGGTGGTTGTCACACACTTCGGGTGAGGCCCCGCCGATCCAACACCGACGTGCGGCAGACTCGCAGGCTTCCACTTTACGCTTCGGCCTGCGACGCCTGAAAGGCCTCGATGTGGCACATTTCAAATTTATTTGCGGGTTGGTCGACCCGTGCGGGGTTGCACGTGTGGTGATGCGTGGGCCTGACCGACGCACTCATAAGCAGACACGAAGATTTTATACAAAACGAACAAGCATTTAATTGAAACAATGGCAAAGCCAGGAGATTACAAAAAAATAACAAAGGAGGGAAACTGATACGCGCGATGAAAAGAACAGCTAGATAACACAATATGCTAAAAGAACACCACAAGAGGTACAAGCACAGGCAAATACGCGGAATGTTAATAAAATAACGACAAAATGGAAATCTGAAATGAGCGATACAAGGGAATAATTACACAATGATCATGGTGGCGCTTTTGAATTTAAACGTGCGACGCAGCGCACACTATAAATATTTAAAAGAAAGGCTGGTTAAAATAATTTAACAGTTTAAAAAAAGTCACAATAAAAAGTTCCATACGGACCAGGCCAGCTCTTGGTGCACGTAGGGGAGTTGACGGGTGCCGCTGAAGGTCTCGCCGGCTTGGTAGACGATGAGGGTGCCCGGAATTGCAGCCGTCTCAATACGTTGCACGGGTCACTCCATGCTCGCCGCCTACGCGAGACTCGCGACACCGACGACCGCACTTGTTGCTGGCTGTAAGTCAACTGGCCTTCCGATGCAGTTCAAACCTCTTCGGGGGCGTACACGTGCTCCCGTCTAATCTGGGAGTAATTTTCCCTGTTTAGATCGCCGGTGCCCCTTCCGGTACCGGTGCAGGGAAGACGAGCCGGCGCCACGCTGGGTCGTTATAGTCGCCGGATGTCGTCCCCCCAACACAAAAGCGCCCTTCCTTGGTAGGTGGGGCCCGCGGATGCTCCGAAAATTGGAGTCGTTTGTGACAGTGGTGGATACCTTGCATTCCTTCTCGAAGTGCGCGCGGATAACAAGCATCGAGAGCAAATTGCAACCAAAGCGAGGACCAGGGCCGCAGCCATGGGTGAAGCCATCTTGCCGGAAATCGCCACGCTGGCTTCCGGGCGACAAGCGACCTTTTCTAGTATTCCAGAAACGCGTGACGTCACAAGCGGTGGCGACGGATGGGCCTCGGCAACAGCAGACCATGTCGCTCGCCGCTGTCGTTGGTCGTTGTCGCTCGACAATCACGTGCACGTGGTTGGGCCTTCAGTATACGGCATCTGCATGTACAGGCAGATAATCACACTTGTTTAAGGCAGTCAAGCGCGTTGCAGTTGACACTGTCACCGACAACAGTTGATACTTTTCATTAGCTACAAGTTTCCGTTTGTGCTTGAATTGTATAACATAGGGACATATGGTGCAGTGCGATGATGATGTAGGTTCAGGCTTCTTAGACACAAGGATGGCGTAACGGAAACACAGAAACACAGATGGCGTAAAGGAAACACAGACACACACACTTGAACAGCTTCCATTCTATCTTTTTGAACTGGACACAACTTATTTTGCGGTGAGCGTCAGTTGGAGCGAAGGTGTGTCACACACACGGCATGTCGGGCTTCTCGGCAACGCTGCTACACCGTTGGTCCAGGCATGCGTCACGACAGACCGAGATGCCATCGACGAGATTTCCCTGGGCTGTGGTAAGTCCTGATTGATTGATTGATTTGTGGGGTTTAACGTCCCACTACATGATTAAGAGACGCCGTAGTGGAGGGCTCCGGAGATTTTGACCACCTGGGGTTCTTTAACGTGCACCCAAAGCTGAGCACACGGGCCTATGGCATTTCCGCCTCCATCGGAAATGCAGCCGCTGCAGCCGGGATTTGAACCCGCGACCTGCGGATCAGCAGCCGAGTACCTTAGCCACTAGACCACCACGGTGGGGTGCTCTGGCAAGTCCTATATTGGACAAACAGAATGGTGCTATGATAACCGCCTGAGGGAGCATGAATGTAAAAAAAAAGAAAACAGACGGTGCACATATTACGACACATGTTAAGTGATGATCATGTGTGCCAGGTTTCGAGCAAGTTCAGATAATAGGCAATAGCAGGGATCAAACGGCAAGGTAGTTATTAGAAATTTTTACGTTACATGGAAAGGGTCCGCCTGTGTCAGTGACACATCAGTTGTGCTATATATGAATCTGAATTATACTTTTTTATACACAGCTTTCCAGTTGACATGTATGACATCACTTCACGTATCTGCGCATGCTCGGAAGTTTACATGGCTTGCTGCCCTTTCTGTTAATAAACAGCTCGTAGTTGGTGCTCCACAAATCAACCAATCAATCACATATCAGGGCCACTTACAACTCGTGACCACCATTCAACGAAGCCAACCGCAATCTGCTGCAGGGGAAGAACCAATCATCTGACCCTCGTGACTCCATTTGAAGACATGTCACATTACCCGCAGTCGACGGCGGCGCGCACGCGCAGTCCAATGTGTCCTTCGCTTTTTCCCCCCTCGATGGCGTTACAAGTTACAGAGAAGCCAGCGCGTCACGTGCACAATACGTTACGACACCACTGCGACGAAGGCAGCGGGTGAGCAGAAACGAAACTTACTTCATGTTTTTCATTATTCACACTCTCACTTTCAGCTGATTTCGCTCAGATACAATGTCACGCGAACGCGGTGTATCTGCAGTACGCTTTTTTATATTTCTTTAACACGTGCAGCGGAGCGTCGCAAGCCTTTATCAAGTTACGCTGCGCGAGTAAAGAAAAAAAAAAACGGACTGCAGATACCCCGCACTCACGTGAAATGGCGCTAATGGCTTGTCTGAAATGGGACCTTCCCATAGGTTCGGAGGAAGACGGAAGCTTTAGGCGATGAGAAATCGTTGAATGGGGAATCTAGAGCCTGAATTTGACATTTCAGTAAAAGTCCTTTGTCTTGCCCCGATGAGGACAAGGTCTCTTTTGTCGAAACATTGGCGCCAGCTTCTGTATACCTTATTCAACAGTTTTCACCGTAGTAGTAGCAATAATAATAATAATAATAATAATAATAATAATAATAATAATAATAATAATAATAATAATAATAATAATAATAATAATAATAATAATAATTGTTGGGTTTTTACGTTCCAAATATGATTATTAGGGAGATCGTAGTGAAGGGCTCCGGAAAATTATTACCTACCGGGTTTTTTTTAACGTCCACCTAAATTTCAGTGCACCGTCCTTTTATGATTTCGTCACCGTCGAAATGCTGCTGCGGCGACCGGGGGGATTTCATCCCGTGTTTTTCGGTACTGACAAGTTTACGGATACCGATTCTATAATACAAGACTGTACGAACGCAGTAACTTTTTTTTCTTTACGGAAGAGCGTTAAAAGTATGTATTACCGGCCAGTGTCACACGGGGCCGATCCGCAGTAAGGCTCGATCAGGATCAGGGATTGCTACACGGTCACATTTAATCGCGATCAGGGCCAATCGTTATCAAGGTGATCTCAATCTGGCGTCGTGGTAACGGTTTGGCTGACGTCGGCGCCCAACTTGTCCCGGGCTAGGCTGTACCATGTAGCAACGACATACAAGTTGACTTCGATCCAGAAGCCCGACCAGGATTGGTCCTGATACCGACCAAAGGTTATCGTGTGACACCGGTATAAGAGAGCAAGTAGCTTTAAAGAGGAACAAACCACTTTAATGAAGCAGAACTCTACAGCTCCAAGCAACTTTACTGCAGTGGAAGGGCGGTGCCGAAGACGATTCAGAGCGGACCTCAAAGTACGTCTTCGCTTCAGAAACTGAAGAGTTCGCCTCGGTGGAACAGTGGCTATATAACGAGCTCAGCTGCTGACCCGAAGATCGTGGCTTCGGCCACGGCGGTCGCATTTCGATAGAGGCGAAATATTGGGGGCCCGGGTAAAGAAGACCAGATGGTCAAATTGCCGGAGCCCTCTACTATATACGGTGTCTGTCACAATCATATCATTGTTTTTGGACCCCAGATATTATTATCGGAAACTCATGAAGCCAGCCTACGTGTCTCACGTGCCTTCGAACCACGTGTTCGTATCATACACGTTCGGGGCCCCGTTCATCATGACAAATGTCTCTCTCGACAAACGCCTTTGCCCTGTATCGCCTCTGCTGCCAAGCGTATACGTTTGCGGCTATAGTATACGCCACAGTATACGCACAGCATCGCGCAACCACTCGCGTCACATGCAGCAAGGCACGCGAGCACTAGGCGACTGCGCTCGCGTGTCGCACCTCCTGGAAGTCTATCTAGAAGCGGTCGGGTATCGCACGTGACGGGTACAGTTCTCACGTCGCCGCGAAGAGTCCCGCGACGACGTGATCTTCGCATCCGTCACGGATCCTTTCGTCCGGTGTAAAGGTGGCGTCACCATGCGATATCGTGCGGTTGCGCGATCTTATCGTAACGGAAATGATAGGCGTAGCGTCAAGGAATATGAAGAAAGCAGAATGGATCTAGAAACGAGTGGTGGTTGCTCATACTTTAGCTGACATTAAAAAATGGACTTGAGTAAAAAGCTAGACCACGTAGAGAGAAACTTCTTTGGGTGGGGGGAAGGAAGGGGGTTACTTATTACATATCTTCGTGCATGCGTTTGCATGTGCACGTCTACACTCGCACACGAGCAAAATTTGAAAATTTCGAGTGACATGTGTAACCTCCAAGGGCAAGAAGAAAACTGAATGAGCCCCGCCGCGGTGGTCTAGTGGCTAAGGTACTCGGCTGCTGACCCGCAGGTCGCGGGTTCAAATCCCGGCTGCGGCGGCTGCATTTCCGATGGAGGCGGAAATGTTGTAGGCCCGTGTGCTCAGATTTGGGTGCACGTTAAAGAACCCCAGGTGGTCAGAATTTTCGGAGCCCTCCACTACGGCGTCTCTAATAATCATATGGTGGTTTTGGGACGTTAAACCCCACAAATCAATCAAGAAAACTGAATGAGCCGGCAAAAATCAGGTGTTAAGACATCTTACTCGATATCAAGAAGAAACGTTTCGAAAAACATGTGCGACTAATGGACTGATCGACGTCCGCTCATTTTTTTTTCTTTTTCTGCCATTGTATCCTGAGGATGCCAAATGCATAGAGGGCGGAATGTTTGTCCTTTCGTACCTTAATAGCAGCGTTCAGTCGAAGTAATACTACGAAAATCAGTTGCAAAGAACTTAAAAAAATGATTTGCTAGAGCACTTTCTGACCTAAAGCCATTTCGCGTGGTTTTTTTCTAGTCACCCGTTAAAAATTAGCTCGGAGCCTCAGAAAGAATGCTCCCCCAGGACACCAAGAACTCAAGTGACCGAAACATCTTTGTACCCCCCCCCCCCCCATCCCTGACCCTCCCGAAAACTCGGTTGCAACTTGATTGATTTACAACACGCAGTTTGCAAGTAAGTTCCGAATATGGTCTTCTGCACGGAAGATGTTCCTCTTGGCGACCTCTTCCCCTGTTTTTCGAGGGGAGCTCTACTGTAGAAAGTTGAAAAAGAAAAACGATACGGCATGGAAGAAAGTTACAATGAGTGAAAAGCATTTCACATCGGTCTTTAATGAATGTCGCTGAATGTTGTTGGAGAATTTTTTTATAAAAAAGTAAAGTATCTAGTTATAAAATAAAGTATCTAGTTACCTCTAACGCGTTGTTATAGCAACTAGTTACTGCCCAAGACTGCTTTCATGAAAAGCAAATGAAAGGGCATCAAAACACGGGCAGTGCAATGACACTGCACTACGATTCACGTTGAGCGTGGCTGCTTCGGTGTCCCGCGTGTTGTTATGAATGATAGTTATAGCGCGAGAACAAAACGACGACACAGAGACAAGAAGGAGACGAAGGACACGAGTCTCTGTGTCGTCGTTTTGTTCTCGCGCTATAACTATCGTCATGCCATACCAACTAGCCCAAGCTGCCACACTTGTTATGAACAGCACGCATCACTGAAGGCTTGAACTAAAAGAAATACCTTTACGGCGGATTTTTCGGCATTAGCCAGATACCGCGTTTCCCTATCCACTCCCGGCGTCAGCGCACCCATCTGCCACAGCAGCGAAAGGCGAAAGTGTCCTACGTGTTCCCGGTAACAGGGGGCCTTCAACTAACGTCTGGACATCGCCTCTGTGCCATAAGAGCACACGTGTAACTTTACTTGCTCGTGATGAAGTGGCAAGATTGAACCGACACGTTCTTTGTGGGAATGCCATTTTCTCGCCTAATCACTGCAATCCAGGTGTTTTTTGTGCCATCGTCTCACGGGAAACAGAACGTTTTCACTTGGCATAGCACGTTAGTTTTGAATTGCGGATTGCATACTGGCTGAGCATTGTCGGAGTCACGAACTCTTCACCTGAATAATTTCTATCTACAGGATAAAAAAAAAGAAACACAAGCAGCCGCGGACAGCAACGCAGGCGGAAACCACACTGAAACGAAGTAAACGGGAAGTTTTCTAGAGCAAGTACCCGGTAAACGCACAACGTTGCCAGAGAATGGCGAGCACTGGCGAAACCGTGAATGGAGTTTGCGCTGTTTTGTGTTCGTTGTTGCATTGTTGGAAGCTTCCATTTCTCTTCAGCAGGGGAAAATAAACAGATCGGGATAAAGCGCAGTTTCTTGCTGCGACAAGATGAGCAATAATATGGCAGCTCCGACTGCATAATCACGTGCACCCTCCCTTAATCTCTCTGCCAGCTGTGATAACCACAAGTGTCGGTACAAAAAGTGGGTTAAAAAATGTTAAATGAATTAGAGAGCAGGAATGGCTGCTAGAAAGCAGCGAGATCACCTAGCCATAGCACAATGCAGACAGAAAACATCCAATCGCTGTTCGGGTGTTTTTATATACCTTCCAGTGCGTCTGTTTTCATTTCTCGTGCACGCGTAAAGAATAAGCCAACCGAAAATAGCGACACATGACGATGTTCGCTCTCGCCTTTTTGTCACGCGGCCGACGACTTGAGAGCAGACCGTTGCGCAACGATTGTACGCAAAACTGCGCTCTATTACTTTCAGGTCACGAACGGAGTTTCAGTGTGACGTAGAGTTCCTGATTGGAAAGCCGCCGCACTTATCGAATCTGGGGGACGGTGAAGGAGCGGGCTGCGCATGGAAGCGTCGCGGCTACGGTCCAGCACTTCCATACAGGTGCGTCTTCCAAGTTCTCATAACAAATGCGCAGCGTATACACATATACGTCAAACGGTAACACGAAGGATCTGCTTCATGAAGACGTGCTTAATTATTCAGGGGCCGAATTCACTTAACGAAATTCGCAACTCTGTTTTCCGATTGGTCAGACTGATTCCCTATGAATATGTCCCGCATCACGATTGGCTGAAATTTTCTCCTACAAAACTCCTCAGTGTGAGACTGCTATGTGAATAGGTCAGGTTGCGTTGCGTAGGTTATGTTAGGTACACTTAGACGGGCTGTAACTGTTGGTGTATACAGGGTTACATCTTTTCTGTCGAGGCTATGCTGAATCATTGGGAGAAAGAACAGCACTAAAGAGGTATGTGGTGTGAAGGCTGCATGTTTGATGTCGTTGCACTAAACACTGTCAACGCAATGGGAACAATACAGTTTTCTGTGCCTTTCTTTGGGCCTTATCTTGCCACCTTCGTTTACATGGCTACGCCAGAAGTGCAGCTAAACTGTCAGGACTTCTGAGCCCCCTGCCTCTGCTTATATGTCCCTGTCGCCATTTCCTTTTTCTGCTTACGAAGTCCCTGCCTCCAGCGCCTTGCGATCATGATGTGGTTTTGGCACGTAAAGTTCCCTCATTCATTTTCTTACATTCAGTTCTGACTCTGGCTCACGATTCACTGCTTTGCAATCAACGGGCTCACGCACACGTAGGAAAGTTTATCAGCCATCGGTCAGTGAGTGGAAAATACAAAGATGTTTAGAATCCTGAGCATTGTATGTATGTACACACAACTTTATTCATTGGTTGTAACAAAACACGCTATAGCCCCTGCAGGTCCACCACGCACGCGAGAAGAGGCTATAGTAACAGAGCCATTTAGAAAGTTACAGAAATATAGCACACAAATATGGTTTATGGTGTTTCGGCACCACTCCTGCCCTTCTAGCACGTTGTGCTTTTGCCAACCTGCATTCCAGTAAAGGCAACCCAGCACCACACACACGTTTTTTTTTTTCAAGTTACTGTGTGTTTGTGAAAAGGCTAAAGCACAACGAGTGGGGAAAGAGGAATGGTGAAATAAAGCCCTGCACTTATTTATTTATTTATTTTTTTCCGTAACTTCGAAAAAATATTCTAATACGACGGAGAATTGCAACGAGTTAACATTTAAACCTGTACTACACGATACGCTCTGCATTATATTCATCAAAATGCCCGCACAGCGAAGAACACGCATCGCTCTATACCACGCGCACTCGTCTCGCATAGCGTGCACATGACAAATGGTAGAAGCGGTGACAGCCAGCTCCGAATCGACTAACCAGCGTAAACTGGTATAGCTGGAAGGCAGAGAAGGCCTCACTGCTCCTGCAGACTGAAGAGACCTCGCAGTTGGGAGAGGACAGGCCGTTTTGGTGAACTTGTTTATTCTCTCCATATCTGTCCGTCAAATGTACTTCCAGAGAAATCTGCCATATGCACTGCTGTAATGCTATTGAATTGACTTCATGTGGTTTATTCAAATCAAGCTGCGCTGTGAAATTTCGATTGGTATCACTCTTAAAAGCTTTGTGGAGAAGCTGCGCTGTTACCCCGAAAATGGCTCTTGGCTCCTCCAAAAGACGAAATGTGTGCAAAATATTTCACTCGGCACAGCAAGGAGGGGCGCTTTCCTTCGTGTAGAATAAAGCGTACCTTTTTTTAGAGCGACTGCAGGAATGTCCGCGCCGTGTGCAAACAACCCATCGGTGCTTACACTAGTCTGTTTCATTTCAGACGGTGCCGTAGCGTGGTGCGGTGTACACTGTAAACGAAAGTTAGCCGAGATGGGAGTTTCTCCAGCACATGAGCCCACAAAACTCCCCTGCCCCAATTATTTACTCCCTGGTAGGGAGTGAACTCGGCACATGTCATCGTAAAACGCCCCCTCCTTAATCACAGAGTTTATGAACGACATGACCTTGTTAAACTCCCCAGGGAGTTTCAGGTCACGTGGTTACGAACTCCCTATAGGAGCTTTAAAAACCCTCTTTGGGCGTGACGTGTGTGTGTGTGTGTGTATGTGTGTGTGTGTGTGTGTGTGTGTGTGTATGTGTGTGTACGGGCATATGTTTGCACGTCGGTGTGAAACACATGGGATTTGTGTGGCTAACCGTGTAAGCATCTGTCAACAGGCAACGAAATTATAAGGGCAGCGAAGAATAGCAACGACCGGTTGGTATTTACTGGGAACATTTCAATATATTTCGCACCTTAAACCACGCTGCACATCGGTCCGATTCCTCAACGAAACGTCCTGAATGCCACGCTTCAAAGGGCCGAGTAACAAAAAACTTCGCAGAATAAATTAATGGTAGCAAAAGTAAGCTGTTACGATCGTCAGCGGCTGCTCCTGGAGTTTCACCATCAGAAACTTCGAAGTGGTCTGAAGTAGGCTTCGCTCGACTACGGCAGGCTGGCCGGCAACCGGTCTGAGAGTTGCGCCGGCGACGCGCTCGCCCCGTCTCTGCCAATAGTGGCTTCTCGGAGTGTCACCGGTATTTCACCGGCTGTAACATCTAAGTGGTAAGAAGGCCTCGCTATGCCGTCGGTATCAAGCCGACATCGTATCGAACTCGCACTGTGCGCTGGCCACCGTGGCAAGCGCTACGAGCTAGCACCGACCACCGGCGATGCAAAGAATGTGTTTCACAAACAAATGAAGGCTGCTGGGATGTATAACAGTCTTCTGCGCCTTGCCACCGCAGCTGTCAATGACTAACTACAAGGCGAGCGCCGAACGAGGCGGAGTACGATCGTCAGCGATTGCACCGTAAAACTTCGAAGCGGTTCGAAGTAGGCTTCGCTCGACTACGGCAGGCCGGCCGGCAACCGGTCTGAGAGTTGCGCCGGCGACGCGCTCGCCCCGTCTCCTCCGATAGTGGCTTCTCAGAGTGTCACCGGTATTTCACCGGCTGCAACATCTAAACGGTAGGAAGGCCTCGCTATGGCGTCGGTATCAAGCCGGCATCGTATCGAGCTCGCACTGCGCACCGGCCGCCGTGGCGAAGCTCTGCGAGCTCTACATGCAATGCATGCGAGCAACGGGAACAGCGACTGCGAACCGTCTCATTCGTTTAAGTCTATCGCTCCGTAGCTTAAACTGCGTGGATAGCGGACACCTATTTCTGTGCATGGGAAAAACGAGACGTAAACTGCACATCAGCAAGCATTTTGTGATCGCCAGCTGTCATTCATCGAAATACCGTGCCGTACTCGTGAGTGAGGCCTAGTCGTCGAACGCGGTAGCGGCGGTCTACCTCGGTTCATCGCTGGAGCTGCTGAATGTGCCTCGTTAATGTGTTCATTCAAGGCCGCGCGCACTTTGTGTATGATTCAGTGCATTTTACGGGTCCACAAACAGCACTGCTGATGCGAATTCAGCCAGTACGGCAGAGCGTCAACTGATAAAACTTTTTCGTTATAGTAAAAAAAAATATTAAATATTAGGCAGGATTAGGATAAAAGGCATGTGTGTTGAAGTGCTTACATCAGACCACCACAAGTTCATACTTACGCCGTGCGTATTTATTGCTTAATTATTAGAAAAAAAAGGCTTTCACCTGGGCTACAGGAGGTCAGAATGTGGTGCCTATATATACTCGGTGACTATATGGTAGGTGTGTACTGCGTGTGGCAAGCTGTGGTGAGTGCGAGTGTTGTGATATTACGTGAACGTTGTGATAATGTTTGTGTACTGTAACCATTATTGTGCGTATTAAATGTAATGTAATTAAAGTTGCGCTTGCGCATGGTACTGCTGCTGACGTATTTTTTTTCTCGGTCGATGCAAAAAATTTACTCCCATACTGACCTGAAAAAGTTCCCCTATGGATGTAAATAAAAACCCCCCTGACACCATGCGAAAACCCCCTTCTGATGGGGAGTAAATTTTTTACTCCCAGAGACGGGTTTTTTAAAACTCCCATCTGGGTGTGCGCTAGAGGACAAGGTCATTTACTCCCATTTCGGCTTATTTCTGTTTACAGTGTAGTGGTTTGTGTACGCACATGCTGACTGGGTGGTCGTTAGTTCGAATCACGTGTGTCTGTCGCAAATTTTGCGAAGTGTTCTGAATGTGACGCTTTGCGAAGATTTCTGAAGGCGACGCTTGTACATCGATTGTACATCTAATCGAATATCTGCACGCACTTCGAAACGCTGGCTGAGTCAACGAAAATCTGATTTCTCTTTTGCGCAATCGAACTGTCGCTCCGAGTAACCACGATAACACCGAGTAACTTCGCAGTTACTCCAAAAGGGGTGTGGCCGGCTAGTTACTCCTCCAAAGGAGCAACCTCGATACCCCCCTTCCTCTTTTACTTGCACTCATCGCTATTTGGCTGCCATACAAGTGTGCGAGGGGAATCGGAAAGGAAAATTGATGGCTCGATTGTCTCCGGCACCGATGGCAAAACTCGCACTTGGCTTTAGTGTGGCCGTTTAAAGGAAACTAAAAATTCAAACAGCAGTGACTTGCAGCAGCTTGCATGCTGCGCGCGCGCGCGTTTGCACGGAGCAGCGGTACGCCAGTACTCGACCAACGTCGCGGCAACATGGATGCTCTCGCAGCCACCCCCCCCCCCCCTCTCACGCTTGCATAAGGCCCGCAAGTGGTCGTAAATGGGTTACAATTGGCCATCGCCAGCTTCGTATAGGCCAGCGGCCTTTTCAGCTAGCCGAAACCGGCTCTTTCACGCATCACGACGCGCGAGGGGTACGCTGACGTCATCGTTGTGTTGGTGGTTGCACTTGGAGATGTGCCGTGTTCGATGCTGGTGGTGGCGGTACGTACCAACAAGTCGAGCAGAACAAAATCGCCGTGCCGTCGCATAAAAGGCGACGACGGAACTAGTGCATCGCGCGCAATCTCGAACGTGCACAACTGTTCCAAGACGGCGTTTTCGTCGCCATCCGGAGAAGCGGCTTGCGCCACTGCTTTAGTGCTCCAGAAGAGAGTCATCGTCTTTTTTCCGTTTTACAGCCCCCAAAAAACTGCCCAGCGACGCGGAGAGAAAAGTGACGTGTGTGCTTGTGTGTGTTTGCTTCCGTGTAGCTCTGTCGTCGTTGGTGGTGCCTTCCTATCTATCTCTACATCTCCGAGTGCAAAGAAGCTGCTGTCGCCTACTCATTCGTCCGCGAACGGACTCTTGCTTGTTGCTGTGCGACGGGTTGCTCTGAAACGTACTTCTCTCGAAGGCCGCAGAAGACTGCATCCGAGAGAACGCTTAGCGACTAGCGTTGATTTGTTGCGCCGCCAACGACACGCGTATGGGCTTCGAACCGCAGTTCGTGTGGCGATATAGAGCTCCGATGGATTCAAGCTCAGAGACAGTACAACAGATACCAGGGATCTGTACGTGTTGAAAAAAGGACGAGGAAATCGCCTTGCTGGCTTCGGTGTCTCGTGTCAGGGACTCCAGGTCGCCGCATTGCAATAGTGTGAGCGTCGTCTCTAGTGCGTCTCCTGGACTGACAAATTTGATTGGACAGAAAGCGCGGCACCAGCAGGACGCCGTTCTCGATCAACCATTGCTCCCTGGAAAGATCGTTTTTCGAGCAGGGGTGTGCCACCCCTGAGAAGCGATACACCGAGCAGCACTACATCGGAGCGTCAAGCGATTCAACCCTTCACGCCCCGCGGTGCGTTGCCGCACGAGCTCCGAGTTCAGGGTGCCGTTGCCGCCGCTGCTGCTGCCGCATCCTGCGCATCCCTGACCCCTGCACTTCCTCTCTCCGTACTCGAGTTGGTCATGGCTCCGGTGGCTGAAGCGCTTCTTCCATCTTGGGCCCGCGTCGCTCGCCGTGCGGCTGTCCCTGCAACGTCGGCCACGGTGCGCTTCGTACGTCCCATCATGGGTCCGTGCAGGCCGACCCCGAGTTCGCCGTGGACCGCCGAGAGCCGCGCCTTGTGGGCATCTCTGAGCGGCGGCACGAAGGCCGGCGGCAGCGCAAGGGGCCGTCCCGCTGGGTGAGACATCGAGCCCGTGCAGCCGTCTATATATATTATAAGGTTTCTAACCTAAGTTCACTGACAGAGGTGCGCGCCATTCTAGATGCCCGCAAACTTTGCATTAAAAGGGATCTGAGTTTGGCAAGTCCGCGTGCCTCCTGTATCCAAACATTTTGTTACTAATTTTACTAGGTATGAACACTCTAGTCGTATGTTTATTAGCTTCTTGAAGCAGAACCTTCATATCAGCGAGCCTACATATTGCAGTGCCGTATGTGATGTGGGCTGCAACGTTCACTGTCTAATACTCGTCAAGGAGATATCTTATCTAAATACACACATCTTATTCCATGATCTACGCTCACATAAAAATGCCTCTCATGATGGTAAGTGCTTGCCTTTCTTAGACAAAGAAAGATAAAAGAAAAAAAAGGTGACTTATTTCCATTGTTTAACGAAAAGAGCGTCGTCCGAGTGGCAAACAACCGAGGTTAACCGAGTGGCAAACAAACCGAGGTTAAGAATATTATAGCTGAAATCAAGAAGACGAAACGGACATGGGCCGGGCATGTAGCACGTAGACAGGATAACCGCTGGTCATTAAGGGTAACTAACTGGATTCTTAGAGAAGACAAGTGGGCTAGGGGGAGCCAGAAGGTTAGGTGGGCAGTTGAGTTCAAGAAGTTTGCGGGTGTAAATTGGCAGCAGCAAGCACAGGACCGAGTTGACTGGCAGAACATGGGAGAGGCCTTTGTCCTGCAGTGAACGTAGTCAGGCTGATGATGATGGTGATGATCATGATCATTTTTATTGTGTTTTCAGCCTGTTACTCTCAGACAGTCAGCCCGATTCGTGGCCATACTATATTTTGATAAAAGAAGAAAAAAAATTGTCATTGACAACAATAGTCCTGCGAGCCAGCGCTTCTCTGTGTCCCTTCCGTCTTCGTCGATTTCGCGCTGTAACCAAAGATTCTGGACGACAACTTAGGAGCTTTTGTTGCTATAGTCTCAATACAGTGATATTTTTTTAGTTTATTTTACTGATTTACATATACATATACTGCCATCTTGCATAGCAAGGTATTGCAGACGTGAGTGCACACATATCTTCAACGAGCTGAATATATTTAGTAGAGACGAAGAGTACGTACAAAAAAGAAAGAAAACATTATCAGGGCTGAGTATCTAGTAAGTTAATGCAATTCGGCAGCAGTTTCACATATTTTTTATATACGATAGCTCTGGAAAGGATTCGTCGGGGTCATTTGAAGTTATATTAGTATGTGAAAAAAAAAATTGTTAACGCACAAGCCTTCAAGAGCAGAACACGATAAGGTAATCTGGAACGATCGGATCTATTTTGATTTAAATATTTCATTGAAGTTCACATTCTGCATTTTACCGCAAGCTTTAACGTAGTATTTTCATTTGGACTACCCTTATAACTACGTGTCACTTTGTTTACCTTTTCCCTCCCTCTCTTTTTCTTGCACGAGCACATTCTTCGGCTTTGTGTACCTCGTATCTATAGTTTCCACCGTCTTTCTGAATTATAAAAAAAGCCCCGCCGCGGTGGTCTAGTGGCTAAGGTACTTGGCTGCTGACCCGCAGGTCACAGGTTCAAATCCCGGCTGCGGCGGCTGCATTTCCGATGGAGGCGGAAATGTTGTAGGCCCGTGTGCTCAGATTTGGGTGCACGTTAAAGAACCCCAGGTGGTCTAAATTTCCGGAGCCCTCCACTACGGCGTCTCTCATAATCATATGGTGGTTTTGGGACGTTAAACCCCACATATCAATCAAATAAATGAATTATAAAAAAACAATTCACACGAGGAAAAAGAACTCTTATACGTCCACTGATATCATTCGAGGATAGAAGCCTTTTTTTTCTACTTCCTTTTATTCCCAGTCTTATATAAATCTCCCCCCGCTTCCGAAAACACTGTACAGCTAGAGTGGCTTTGCATTGCCTCAAAAATCGGAGGTCGTGCAGGCTTTCTGCACCTCGCGTGCCTCCGAGATTGGCCTATGACCAAAAGTGATACCACGTGATGACGTCATCATCTGACGTCACTGGCACGTCACTATCATGTCAGACACTTCGGCGACCTTTGAGGTCACGACGACGTCATACAGTGACGTCATCTCATAATTCTGTTGCATCACTCGTGTTCACGCCAACTGTCACTTTTCGTGTTCTATGAGGCATCAATACGTATACGTAGACTTAAGACATTCTCATCCTGAACAGCCTACCATGTAGCAAAGACAAAAAAACCCCGAATCGACGCACCTCCACGCTGGCGGAGCAGCACAAGGAAATGATCACAGCGATCAGTCATTAGTGTTGTATAGTAGAAAGCGAAAGTGAGACGCCGTTGCAACAATACTCAGCTCTGTGTGTTGAAACCATCTCCACTTCATGAACATGCTCCACTTCATGAGAGCAGCGTTGATATAAAAGAGAGATATCTGAGGCTTGTATGTACAGAGAACCAGCGTTGCCTTTCCCTCCGCCCTCTTTCTCAAGTCATTTTTCGATACCGTAATCTCACAACGCGTGGCTTTCTGAGGAGGCGGGCTCAACGAGGGCACTCGTAACAGCACTCGTTCTTCTCGAGTGTTTGTTTCTCCTGCCCGGCCTCGTCTGGGTGACCTGCGCCGTCTGTGATTTTCGCACAGTGGCTGCAGCATCGATGAGAGGGCGAACAACGGACTGATAAGATAGTAGACACTGACCTCAGTCTTAGCTCAAGCCTGTTCAGAGTCGCCGTCACTTGTCTGAAGATGCCGAGGAAGAGATGGAAACGGAGGTGCGGTGTGGGATGACGCAATGGCTCGGAGTTCAAACTCAAAGCGACGTGAATTGCGTAGATATTGCAATATGCGCATAGTGTGTCACAATCGTAGGTCGGCGAACTCACTCGGACTCGCTCAGACTCAGATCGAACCATGAGTCTGAGTCTGAATGAGTCCGGGCGAGTAGTATTTGAAGTGAGTTTGAGTTCGATTGCGTTAGGTGAAAAACATTTTGTGATTGTGTTAGTTTGATTGAGTTCGGCCCAGGAAAATTTTGGTAAGTCCGAGTCTGAGTGAGTCCAAAGCGCAAAATGTATTTCATGAGTGAGTCTGAGAGAGCTCCTCAGGTTTTGCCGAGATCTAATTTCGAGATCTCTTTCTCCAATGCCTTAACACTGGCTTGAAAATAAGACTTCTGTACTGCCTTCGTTGTCAGCTTTAGACACTCTGTCATACATTTCCGCATTGACAAATACCTACATGTACCGCCTTGCTTTGACCACTAACCAATATTGTGACAACTGTGGGGTATTAGACGCAATGGGGCGTATTTTGTTAGATGTCCAGGCATGTAGATAAAAATCAATCTGTCTCAAAAGTACATTATGTTCAACTACCCTCGTACTATGAATCTCAGGAAAGTACTTGGACATATGCCTCCTCCTTCTCAACAACGTCACATGTTGAGAAGAACTGAGCGTTGGGCTAGTTGGCATTCCATCGTGAATGACATTTCGTGCAAAAAAAAAACAGACAAGAAGGAAGAGAATACAAGCAAGCGCAGACTAATTACCCTTTTTTCCCAAATTGCTTTATTCATTCATTTACGTATTGTTGTTGGTGAAACTATCTGCTTCATTTCTATATCCGTTATTTCTAATGGTCCATTTCTCATCTAATTTTTGCTCTTTTTCAATAGTTTAAAACCATGAGCTAACAAATTAACAGTATTTCGTCAGAAATACCTAGTTCTTGGCCAATCCCCCAGCGTAGGTGTGTGCCACAGTTCCCAGGCACTTCCTTCCTTCCTTCCTTCCTTCCTTCCTTCCTTCCTTCCTTCCTTCCTTCCTTCCTTCCTTCCTTCCTTCCTTCCTTCCTTTTTTCCTTCCTTCCTCCCCCTTTCCTTTTTCTCTCCCTCCTTCTCTCCCTCCCTTCTTTTTTTCTTTCCTTCCTCCCTCCCTCGCTCCTTTCCTTCCTTCCTCTTTACGAACTTAAGGTTTTTTTTCAGGAAAAAAAACACACATATAAAGGAAAAGTAAGGAAAGGTGGTTTTGATTACAAATTGGCAGTTTGATAATCTATCTCGAGTCTATGTAGGTTCACCGGCAGCCTTGCCACACATATGTCACTGGTCTTATCTATAAAAGAAGCTTCAATGGTCAATCGCGTGGTCCTATCTTTCAGCTTCGACAAAACTCTGGAAGCCGTTAGCAAGAACCTGAGGCCAATCATGGACAAGCCAGCCGACTTGAAAAAAGGGGTGTTAATTTATTGCGCGAGAAGAAGCTTGAAGGGTTATGCGCTGGTGTCAAGAGTGAGAAAGGGGAAGTTCTGAAGCTGTTCTTCACAGCTAAAACACATAAGGAAGGTGGCCCCTTTCGGGTAATGGTTTGGGAACGCAGCACCTGGCAGTACTTATTGCCCGGTTTTTTGCATAAACATATCTTGTCCATAAACATCAAAGACACCTTCCGTGTGAAGAACTCAGATGACGTGATCTAGTTCCTGGTGGCCGGAACCTACCCTCACTTCTCTGTGTTTAGCGTATATGTAGAGCGCTCATTTTATTCTCTGGAACGTGGTAGTCTTCTGAAGTTTGTGCGTGAGTTGTTCCAAAATTAGTGTGGTATATATCTGTATTAGCCATGTATTCGGACTCGACTGTGGTTGCTTAAAAGGGTGATGTTTACAAGCGGAAATCGGGCATGTGCATAGGTTCTCGGGTCGCGCCCATACTTAGCGAAATATTCTCGAGCAAGATAGACCGCGACATTGCAGTATCCCCGGATCATCTTGCGTTGGAGGGGATGTGGTATGTGGATGATTATCTTGTCTTCGCTGAGGTGAGTGGTAGCGCCATCACTAGGGGCAAGGCGTTCAGTGTCTTCAAGGTGAAAGGTTGCGGTTTGAGTTTCACTTCCGAAGTTCCTGGAGGAATGTATACAGTTCCTCGACTTGAGGATTATGACTTAGCATGAACATACTTCCTAGATGTATTTTCCGAGGTCCTTGAAACCAGTTTTGGACTCCAGGTCCCATCACTATAATTGTTGGTTAAAGAGGAGATCGCCACGTCTTGCCTGGTGTCCATCTTGCACGAGTCTTGCCCACATCGTATGAAGGATACGCAGAAGGAGGAAAACATACACCAAATAAATAAATAAATAAATAAATAAATAAATAAATAAATAAATAAATAAATAAAGAAAGAGAAATGGCAACAAAGTGCGTAGGATAGTAAAACCAGTCTTGTATCGTGGAATTCAGCACTGGGCAAGCCAACGTGATGCGCAGTAAAGATGTTCTTGCTTCCCATAGAGAGAAATATGAAAAGAACTTTCCGGTTATAGCTTGTATATAGGGTCTAATGAGAACCTTTTTCAGATAATACCTCTTTGTTGGTGTTGGCGGCAACGGGGAAAAGAACAGCGCTTGTACTTTCTTACGCTACGGACGTATGATAATTGACATCACAAAACTTTTCCTCCGTCAGTCGAGTTGAAACCCCTCACTCACTCCGGCCTTCTGTTTAAGAGCTGCTCGCCGCGGCGGTCCCGTTTCGATGAAGGCGAAATCAGAGTCGGCGCACATGCACCGTATATTGGTAGAAATTTCTGGAGCTCCGCACTACGGCACCTCTCGTTATCATGTCCCTGTTTCGGGCTGTAAAACCCTGTATATCATATCAGGAGGCATCAAAGCACGAAAGAAGTTAGCCCCCCCTCTCTCTTACCTCCCCTTACCACCAGGTTTAGGCCTTGTTTTGTCTGCATGCTGACGTCTCTGCGATGCCTGGTATGATAACGCTATTCTCCTCTCCCTTCTCATGCTCTACGTCACTTCCTCAGTCTTCAAGCAGCACTCGCTAGATACTCGGCCGATGATAACCCGAGCGCGCGTGGCTATTCCCTCTAGCGTTACCGTCCTCCACGGAAAACTACCGGGCGTGCCTGTGAGTCAGGGTGGAGTGCTCGCATACACTCAATTTCAATCTACCGCTGCGGCCGAGATTAGGCATTTATCGGCCTCCTAACTGCTTCACGCGTGCACACTGACGGACGTGCTGTTTACTGCTGTCGGAGTGGATCCGCCTTGCCTCTCAAGCACACGCGCGAACACGCGATAAGTCAGTGTCGCAGTCAAGTTTATCCAAAGGTAAAGGACGGGTTGTACAAACAGCGGCGTCATTTATCCCGTGGATGCCGAAGATAAGGGGCGAAACCGATCGACATAGGAAAAATATCGTGAATATGCGACCAGGCGTGGCGCCGGTGAAACGAAAACAATTGGTTTGGCACCCGTTCATATCAACCAAGTCGCGATTTTTATAAACGCCGAAGGGGCATCACCAATAGAAGAGTGCTGCTTGTTTACATGGATCACGCAGAAATACCATTCTGTCCACACAATATATATCTTATTAAAATTCGGCAGGTCCCACGTACCCGGGAATCGACGTTATGGCACCTAACCACCATTGACGTTAACCCGACGTGACGGCTGCATCAAAGGAGTACATATGTAATGTTTATAAAGTTGGGTAGGCAGCACTGCAACTACTATTGACGTTTCACGAAGATTATCGTCTATTTGAAAAGTAGTTCCGAGACCTGGCGTAGCTCTGTGATAAAATGCTTAATTTCTACGCAGAATGCTTGGGTTCGATTTCAGCTGGAACCCTGGCATTTATTCTTTGTATTCGTCGGGTCGATGCTGCCGATGTCCGGTATTTCTTAACGCTCGCGCGTTAAAATTGCCCGTGTGTTTTGTCGTTATTCCTGGGTAGATACAAAGTGTCAATCACCTGTGGCCTATACCCGCATACCAGCGGCCTATAACCACCCGTGGGTATGTGCCACTGTCTGGCGGGAAGTGTTAGACGACGTACGCAACGGGATTGTGATAATTATTCATGTCTTGACCAGCGCGTCACATTCGTCAAACGATCTTACCCTCCCATGTCAATTTTGGTTCACGCCACGTTAATAGGATGACCACGTGAGCACCCAAACGTAAGCGGCTAGATAGATAGATAGATAGATAGATAGATAGATAGATAGATAGATAGATAGATAGATAGATAGATAGATAGATAGATAGATAGATAGATAGATAGATAGATAGATAGATACGCTGAAAGTCACCGACGTTTGCTAAGAAATGCTTCGCACTTAAAAGTTGATGTGTGAACAAGGTGACTTGTTCATTAGACCACCTGGGTTTCTTTAACGTGCACCCAAATCTGAGCACACGGGCCTACACACATTTCCGCCTCCATCGGAAATGCAGCCGCCGCAGCCGGGATTTGATCCCGCGACCTGCGGGTAAGTAGCCGGGTACCTTAGCCACTAGACCACCGCGGCGGGGCACTCTCTATCCTTATAGGGTTGGTCTAAAAGCCACGCTTTTAGACCAACAATTGAAGTAACTAGAAGAATAAGAATGGGGTGGAGCACATTCGGCAAGCACTCTCAAATTATGACAGGTAGATTGCCACTATCCCTCAAGAGGAAGGTATATAACAGCTGTATCTTGCCGGTACTTAGCTACGGAGCAGAAACCTGGAGACTTACAAAGAGAGTTCAGCTTAAATTGAGGACGACGCAGCGAGCAATGGAAAGAAAAATGGTAGGTGTAACCTTAAGAGACAAGAAGAGAGCAGAGTGGATTAGGGAACAAACGGGCGTTAAGGATATCATAGCTGAAATCAAGAAGAAGAAATGGACATGGGCAGGGCATGTAGCGCGTAGACAGGATAACCGCTGGTCATTAAGGGTAACTGACTGGATTCCCAGAGAAGGGAAGCGGGTTAGGGGGAGACAGAAGGTTAGGTGGGCAGATGAGATTAAGAAGTTTGCGGGTATAAATTGGCAGCACCAAGCACAGGACCGGGTTAACTGGCGGAACATGGGAGAGGCCTTTGTCCTGCAGTGGACGTAGTCAGGCTGATGATGATGATGATGAAAAGCCACGCTCTGCGGTCGCTCCGCAAGACGAACAGGGTCTGTAGGCATTTCCTGTCTGGCGGGAAAAGCTGCAGACCGAGCTTTCTTTTCTCGACGATGGTTCACCCGAGCCTCTACGTCTGAGAAACCCGAAGCAGAGCACGGCATGGCACCCCGCGCCCGTCCGTGGAGTCTCTCGCTCGCGATGGATATGCGCTCACATATCACATTCCCCGCGGACACGCATGGCGGCGCGCCTGCTCTCCTTTTGTGTGTGGGCGCTTCGGGTTGTACGTGACTTACGCCACGTTCCGCTAAGAGTCGCACACATTCGACTGGAACGTCCTCTCACGGTAATTGTTCAAAAAACGCCATATTCAAGAAGCAACTGGCACATCTCTGAAGCCTGTGCTGGACAAGCGCCCAAACGGGAACAAAAGTGCACTGCATCATATGGAAGCAGTTGCTGGTATTTGTCATTTTTTTAAGGGCGAAAGCCTTAGATGGCTCGCCAAACGCAAAAACGTGACCGTCGGCATCGGTCACTTCAACAAGAATGACGCAAACGTCACGTGAGAGAGAGAGACAGAGAGGGTACAACTTTGTTATAGTCCAGTGCATACACTGCGGTTTCTCCGCGTACTCGATCGGCTACTCCCACATCACCATTATCATCGTCATTACCACCAGCAGGAGCAGTAGCCTGACTAGCCCACTGCAGGTCAAAAGCCTCTCTCTTGTTCCGCCAATCAACCCGGTCCAGTGCTTCCTTTCGGCCCTGTACTCCCACATAGGTACCGGCAGGTCTTGCGTAACGGTCTTAATGACGACACCAGGTGACGGCATCATGGTTTTCACAAATCGCTGAAATTTATGACGTCACTATGACACGTCGCACGAAACCATCACATGATCAACAGTGCTCCGATCTCGTAGGTAATGTAAAACCAGGAGATGCCCAGTAACCTTGAAATGCCTCCTATTTTGTGTGCCGTCTAAAACCACGTGGTGCGGCATTCTTTCGGTGTGGCCGAGGCGAAAAAGGAGGAGAACAAGTCTTTGTCCTTCGAATCGTCCTAGGCGAATGCATAAGAAACACTGTGGTTGAAACATTGATATCAACCGAGGTACTGATTAAAAGTGAAGATATTTAATTACTTCACAAAAGCTAACAAACCCGACTTTTTGGGTTCTTCAAATGTGGATAGGGCGGGGGGAGCAGTTTAATATCAGTAAGATTCAGTGTATTTGTCCAATAAGTTTTGGAAACCGCACTAAACAACAAACGCGAATGTCAGAAAGAATGCCATAAAAATCCCGGAATATCCATGAAGTGAATGATGATAAGTGGCCGAAGCACTGGGATTGTTCTGTGTTACTGCAAATCACCTGTAGGGCAGCGGTAAGAAGTGGATGCGGTGACAGTCTTGGTTTACTTTCATTTACGTTGTGCCGTAATCCTGGGGAAGCATGTCAGCCGTCGCGCTGAATTTGCTCCGGCTCGCAGTATTGCTTTGATGGCACTCAGTCGAAGTGCGTCGGACCGGACTTGCCGTCCTCTTCCGAGACCCAGCGCGGCGCGGTGACTCCTCACATCGGTAAAAAAAAAAAACGTAGAGAAAAGAATACGTGACAGAGCTGTGTACGGACAGACGATGGTGGTTGCAAGGCCGACAGCAGCACATTTTTGTACACGATAATCCTTTTCTCCATGACCATGCAAACACCCGATCGTTCTGTCCCTGCATTCTTTTGTGCTCTTGGCGATTTCTTCCGTTCGTCAGGTGCGCCGATGGGGAACCAGCCCTGGTACAATGAGGAGTGGGGCTCCGCGCCGGTGACGCAAAATTAGGGCTGTGACGTCACTGTGACGTCACCGGTTTTTTCAGGGGAGAGGATTTTCGACCCGTTTTCTCTTCAAAAACGGCGTGACGGTGACGTAGAGCGATGCTCTAAGGAATATGCTCATATGGCCGCAAACCCCAGTACGTCTATATAATTGTGCACCCTTGAGCTTGCCCTCACCAACTTTCTCAAGTTTTGTTTTATTTACATCTTGGATGTTGTGTTATTCGGAGAGGGAGTATGAGCCCGCACGTTCACGAAGGTGACGTCCTCGTGGCGGGGTTTTGATTGACCAAATGTACTGTCCTATCATAGGACATACAGGCGACGGTTCGCCGAGAGTTGTGTAATGGCGGAGCACTGATGGAATAAGAAGAGACCCTGGGGTCCCGCCAAGCGTTCTGAACCGGGCCTGAGGTGTTAGGCACCATCGGCTCTGCCGAATCCCGCAGGGTCGCCCTACAAAAGACGGTTCATTTCCAAAGTGTTTTTTTCTTCGTTACTTTAATGTCCGTTCTTATGTCACTTCTGTACAGTCTGTAAATACAAGTTTTTCTCAGCCTACTTGAACTTCTCCAGCGTCTTTACTCCATCTTCAAGCGACCGGCAAGTCAATCGCCGCTATCTGCATAGTGGCAGCACATTACGTTCTCCCACTTTCATATACCACATCGTGTGGTGCCTCTCGGGCGCCCACTGGGGAGACTTGGATTCCTGATATTGAAAAGAGCCTGAATTTTACTTCACCTGTGACATTAACCGCTCACGGATGTAAATGAGTGACAATGCGGTGTACAGATACATACAACGTTTGTAGGTCAGAAATGGTATCTTGCGTTGAGTTGTGAATTTCGTTTTGCCTTCATTATTACTGCTTTGTGGCATCGGATCTAGCCTGTAGTTGGGGTTCTTCGCACGTTCCCCTGGTGGTTGTTGCTTGTTTCCAGCCATACGAAGTGCATCATAGAGCGTTTCGAGACGTCGTCTACTGCACGGGCAAGTCGCTCTCCGTTATCATTTCAATCGTCATCATCCTCGTCATCCTCAGAGTTATCGTCATTGTCATGGCGTATAGTGAGCACCCTGCATGTGTTGTGCCATGATGGCAGAAAGAGAATGGGTGGTCCCAAACGCGCTTGTTCTTTATCGTCATCAGCATCATCCTCATCGTCAGGAGTGGTTATAGCGCACAATGCCAACGCCGGACAACAGACAAGCCTTTACCTTAAGGTGCTTCGCCCCTAAAAGAAAGTAATGATGACTGTTACATATGCACGCAATATCCCACCTATTAGTTTAGTGTTGCCATCTATTCGTCGCCCCCGAACTAAAGAACAACAACCGGCGCGTCACCTACGTTGCGCTTCCAAATCTGTGTCGGAATAAACAGTTCCCCTTCAGCTCTCGACAGGGAAGGTCCCGTATCTATCGCGACCCAACAACAACACAACATAACATTAGCAACTTCAGGTGTGGCGTAGCAACAAGTATGCACACGCATAAAATAGCGTTAATGACATCAATGCACCAAGAGCACACCGACCTTGCTTACCGTGAGGGCTGGGGGCGTATAAGAAGGGCGGAAACAGAAAAGAAATAGACAGACAGCTGGTTTACTCGAGTGTTTTCGAGATTTCCAGGTAGACGGGTCGGTCTGGATCGAGACAGCTGAGAGCACCCTCGAAGCTGACCTATCGAGGTAGATTACTGGGAACAGTCATCCGTGCAGTACTGGCGTTCGATTACCAACGTTCACGCAAAACAGTTCCTCTGTTAAAAGGGACAGACAACACTGTCAACACACCATCGAAGACACTGACGTCGTCAAATGGGAAAGGGGTGCTGCTCAAGCTTCCACAAAGCGGTATGTTCGGCGAGTTAGTTTCTAGTTTTATTTGTCGCACGATATGACACCACAGAAAGAATGCACGTAAGACACACTCGGAGCCCCGCATGTCTGTCTAGTCTTATGTGCCTTGTCCCTTCTGTGGTGTCGTATTGCGCTGTAAATATGGATGCGTAAAGTTGACCGTGGCTGTTCGGAGTCTCAACGTATTAAACAATTAACTGTATCCACACCGGTGCGCGGCTGGGGAGGTGTGACGTCAACGGCGTCTGGAAATGACGCATATATTGGTCAGTGTTCGCTGACCTCAACGAAAACGACCCGCCTGAAGTCATCGTTCCAGACAGGCCGCAATCGGGAGAGCTCGCAGACGGTCGTTGCTGACGCAATCATTCCTAGAAGACGGCCGATTTAATGACCCTTCTACCTGGAAGTAAAATGCAGAGCAAGTGCAGTCTATTCAACTGCTTGCTGCACATGCCTGAAAGTAATGCGCATGGTTCTATTGTGACGAGGCTATCCACGGCAGCGTGGTGGGATCTGCCCATATATATATATATATATATATATATATATATATATATATATATATATATATATATATATATATATATATATATATATATATATATATATATATATATATATATATAGAGAGAGAGAGAGAGAGATAGAGAGAGAGAGAGAGAGAGAGAGAGAGAGAGAGAGAGAGAAATCGCGAGGGGTGTGGAAGAAACATATACTTTATACTTTGCCGAGATTTTCTGTCATTATAGTACGTCGACCTGCACCGTTTGTGAAAGAGAGGCGTATAATTAGGTACGGAGAAGTTTTATGTGCGTCAGCTAAATTTTTCGCAAAGATCGACCAGTTGCGAAATTTGACCCTGCCAGATTGTCACCCTGTGGGCAAACTACGCGTGTGCCCGTTATCATGTGCTCCCCCTCATTCACATTGTCTATGTATTGGGCGCACTTTTTTTTACAAATCTGGGAATACACACTGATCGGTGAGCGGTATGATTCGATTTAAATCGCCGGCATCTGGGTCAGTCCCCTTTTGTCAGTGAGTGTATGATCAATCGACCAATCAATCAATCAACCATTTTGATAGAACGCTAACCGGATTTCACGATTGCACTAAAAGCCACATGGCTTGCAAGTTTGAACTTTCGTTTAAGCGCCTTCTGTGACTTGCCGAGAACGCGCGCTCCCAGTAAAACTCCCGCTTTTGACGTTACAAAAGTGTAACTTCATATATATGAAATCAAATTCATTATTTAATGTCCTTTTCAGATACGCCGAATGTATGTCATACGCATCTTCTCATGCACAATAAGAGCCGAGATACGGTTAGGTTTCAGCGAAGGAAGTTCACTGTATATATAGTTGAACTATATCATACAGTGTTTGTATACAACGTGACACGTTGGTACGAGTAATGCGTTTAGATATCACAGTGGGCGTGACGAAGTGGGTGGTACACGTGTTTTCTCAAAATGAGAAGTTCCTGGACAGCATAAGAAGAAGACGATTACCTCGCGAAAGTTTTAGTTCTCCTGGAAGGACAGGGAGCCAGTGGAATCACGACACGCTTTTTACTATAAGTTTTTATGCGATTCTGGATTGGTGAACTCAGTGTAACTTATTTGAAGCGGAAAAGAAAAACCTTGCCATTACCACTCCCACCGCCACCACCACAGAGCGGTGCTCCACCAAACGAAACATCAGCGCACACAGGACCGCCGGGGTGTTATTGAAAATGGGAGCTAAAAAAGGCACTGCGTTGGCTATTAGATGAAATAGATGTGGCAGAACCGGAAGCTTGCTGTGATTTTCCACTTCCGTTCTCTTGTGTACTCGAGCTTCACAAGAGACAGCAAGAACTCGAGCAGCGCCCGCGTTCGTCCTTTCAAAACAATCGTATCAGTAGCGCATTATGGCTAGATACTCTGCCAAACAGTCTCACCCAATCCGCAAGAGGCGCCGTCCGAGGTCGACACATGTGTAACCATGGTGAAACGCAGAAAATCAAATATAAGTGCCTTTGTGTCCGCTGTATCTTTCTTATTGACTTAGCACGATACTCGCCCTTTGCCCTTACTCGTCCAGCCAGCTTCAGGTATGCGCACACAGATGACGTCACAAGGCGTTGGTATCACGAGACCAAGGTATAGAGAGGACGTATCGTGACCCAAATTGACGTTGTTTTCTCGAGTTTGTGGTGCTTGCTTGCCTCCCGCTCGCCTTAAGACAAAATCCCGCCCTCCCTGTATTTAACGAGAGGAACGCGCCGCCGGAAGGGGCTCGCTTTTTGCGACCCCGAGTCGATTTCTGTGACACTATACTAGGTTTTTACTCCTGTTCTACAATGGTGCTCGTTGAGCAGCTGCTCTGCGATGTGAGGTAAGCCCTGTATACAATGCCACGGAATTTCTCGTTACATGGAGCTGCTGGTACGCTTTCGCATTAACGTGTGCCTCAACTTGCTGCCAAGAGCAAAGCACTGAAACATACACGACCTTCGCTTTTCCTGTTTTTCTTAATCATATGCCGAGGCTTGGACTACAGCACTGAGCTACGAAAGACAAAACTTCATGAAAGTGGTGAGAACGGAAGTTTGCATAAAGATGGATACAAAAGGCATGCAGGCTATACTGTGAGAAACACGTGGTCGCTCCATTTTCATTTTTGTATCCATTGCGAAGCTTACTTTCGTGGCGCTTAGGTGAAACTTTGCCTAATGAAGAACTGAGTGCGCGCCTATGATACGCAGGTGACGTATGGTGTGCTCTATATACGTGTACATTGTCAACATAACGACTGTGGAACAATGTCACTTTTACATATAGGCGCTTTTCGGTTCGCCAAAGTACACGATGGTTCCGAATCGCTGTACGATTTCTTTCGCTTCGGTAATATATATCTTGTTTGGAATAGCAGTTCATAGACGATGTCTGAGTGTCACATGAAACATAGATGAATCTACACCCCCCTTTCCCCTGACAAAAATTTCTTGCTAAGCCACTACTGAGGCCGCCTGCTGCTGGCGCTCTATAAAGAAACAATGACACCTCAACTTCGTTCATTCCTTTAATTCTCTTCTAAACCTCTAGTTTCAACCAGTGGGTAGTTTGTGTGGATATGTTATACGGACGTCTTGGTCAGCTAACATGCTTTTGTTGTCATCTTCGAATGACCGTCAATCTCCATCAGACGAAGTTAGTCGCCGCAAATGCCGTACCGGCTGCTCCACTTCGATCCGCACTGCAGACGAGACACGTTTGTATACACATGCGTGTCAACGACCTGCGCTCGCTTATTCAATGTTACGCGTATACGGACGTAGTAACATGCAAAACGATTTGGCGAGGTGTAAGGTCTCTCTCTGTTGGCTCACCCGGCGTGCACGAGTGTCGAGCGTCCTCAGTAAGCACTGCGCCTCCAGGAACGATCGAGATGAGTGGAGAGACAGACAGTCTCGGGAGAGGAAAAACAGAGCGGCGGCGGGAGAGAACACAAAACGACCCGCTTATCATAGTCTTCGGCCGGCAGCGTCGAACGCGGCCACACAACAGAAGAGCACGCGCGGCATTCAGGCCTCCATCTGCCCTCAGTGTGTACCACGAGCCGCTATCTCCGCGTCGTCGTCGACAAGACTGCAGCGGCTGCGTCTGGGAGAGGGTCCGTGCCCGCGTTGGCTGCGATCCGACAGTGTATGTGTGTGTGTACACTTTGTACACCCGGCACGCGAGAGATTACTGGACGGCCACCACTCCGCATAGTACACCGACTGCACCGCGATGCCAGAGCGTCAGCGCGGCGCGCCGTCACTGAGTCAGACGACGACCAGCAGCGGCATGCGGTCGTTCGGGTGCAGCAGCTTCGCCAAGGACTTGTTCAGGCGCGTCAAGGTCCGTCTGGCGAGGCGACTGACACTGCGGTATCGGCGGCGATGCGTCGGAGAGCGCAGGTGAGTGATCTGCCCCGTCCAGGATAGCCGATGCAGGTCAAACGAGGAATGGCAACACATGTGGTGCGCATGACAATTACACGTCTACAGACTTGGCAATGCGTTAAGTTATGCAATCGGGAACTAGACGTTTTGTAAGACATGGAACGGCAGTGTGAGGAATACGCGTTAAATTAGCTTGATCTTCTCAGTTAAGTTGCATTATTCCGCGCCCCACGAAAGCTTTCTTCACCTCACATGGCATTGCGTTACCTCCTGATCAGCACACCTATGACCAAGTGCCCACTTGTGCCGACGCCACGTGATGACGTATTCATAAGCTGTCTTGATGACGTCACGGTGAAGTCATCATTTTATGTTGTTTGTAACCACTGCGATATCACAGCTTGTGGTCATTAGTGGCATAGGTCACGTGGGTTTTGCGCCATTTCAATCGGGCAGTGATGCAGAGCGATTTGCTGCCGGAAAGCATGGTCCCTGCCAGCGTCACCTCATATCGCTACGCAAGAGCGTGCAGAGCAACAATCGACCAACTCCTACAGCTTGGTCACGTATTGCGTACGCGCGTTTGCGCGAACAGTGTCAGAGAGCGACGCCAACCACCCAGGAGCGTATAGTAGGCAGAATTTTTTGGGGAGGGGAATGGGATGGGGGGCACCCTTCTCTTCAGAAGTCGGGGCCGGACAGGCAAATGTGGTCGAGTGTTATTTTGGGCTGGGGACCGGGGCGACCCCTGGCTACGTTACTGAACTAACGCGAACCTTCGCGGACGCGCGAAGCCGATCGTACTCAACATCAGGCTAAGCGATCAAAATGTCCCATCGCGACACTTCGCGAATGTATACCCTGTGTGCGTATGTTTTACATGAACGCGTTTGGGCTGTTGAAAATTGTGCATAAGACGAGGAGCGGCGATATCATCACTAGGAGTAGATTAGATTCTGTGCGTTAAGATAAAGAAGAGGTTTACGGTGGGCCTCGCCATGCGGATGGCGGCTCGTCCTTTTCTCCACATCCTCCGCGACCCCGCAGAGGCGAATGACGACGAAGGAAACTAAACGCTCACACGAGTTCCGAGTACACAATGTCAGTCAGTATGAGGAAGAGTTCCACGTCAGTCCTAGTGGTTTCATACGGGTCTCCTCCTGCGCTTGATCTTCCAGTGGTGTTTTCGACGCTTGTGCCACGTTCGTGCTATTGAGTGCGTTAACATCGATGCACCTGTGCTCTCGCCGATCAGGTTTCCTTGGTATAAAAATTTCCATTGAAGGCGCTTCCAGAAAAGTATTGTGCGGCTCTTTTTGAGGCACCTTTTCCCTTCGCTTTCTTTTCCTGGCTCCATTTACCTTGCAAGCATCAGCCTTCTGCCTCTGACCTCGTCTCATCTCCGAAGGCCCTTTCTCCCGGGTTTCGGCACCAAAATGATCTGGAGAAAAGGACAATCGAGCCCCGTCGGCATGGCGAAGCCCACCGTCGACATCTTGTTCATTCCAATACACAGAATCTAATATACTCCCAATGATGATATTGCCACTCCTCGTCTTCGACACAATTCTCAACATGGGCATCAGGTACGAGCTCAAATGCCAGAGTCCGTTCTTGATCGGTGTGAACATACGGCGGTTTAACGAGAGAACATATATACGCAATGAAAGACCGCAAGGATTGTTTAAGGTAGCCCGCGTGAACCTAATTGGAACGATGGCTGGCTGTCACAGGTTTATTGATGATGATGAAATGTGGCGTTTAACGTCCAAAAACCACCGTATGATTATGAGAGAAGCCGTAGTGGAGGGCTCGGGAAATTTCGACCACCGGGGGCTCTTTAACGTGCACCCAAACCTGAGCATACGGGCCTGCAGAATTTTCGCCTTCATCGAAAATGCAGCCGCCGCAGCTGGGATGCAATCCCACGACCTGGGGGTCAGCAGCCGAGTACCTTAGCCAAAAGACCACCACTGCGGGACGTCAAATTTTTATTATTTTCTAGCATTGGTGTCGCACGGTTCCCTCTCCCTCGCTCTCTTTTTTGGCTCGGAAAAAAGTACAGAAAACTGGAAAGAACGCTCTGTAGTATGCACAATTTTGATTACAATGTTGATTACTATAGTATCTGCAGTAATACAGTTTACAACAGAAAAAAGCAAGCGAGAATGTGCTGCTCAAAGACGTCCGAATGAGGACGATGGTGGAGGCAAGAATCAGTTAATATACAAGTAAACATAGAACTTACATAACAGAATATCGATTCTTTGAAGTATATAGGTTTCGGTACAAAGCTTGCTGTGTGATGCCACTTCAACGATGCCGACAGATGCAGGAAGTCCGATTTTTATGAAGTGGAAACAACGCAGAAGACAAGAATATTGAAGAAAAGGAATGGATATTAAAGGGCCTTTCTTTGTTATACACAACCTAATGAAGCCGAGGAAAACATACAATGGGTATTCCTTGTCTCCGTTATCTGTTGGCTTGATTTTGGACTCAAGACAAGGCACGCAAAACACACGCAGATAGACGTCAGATATGTGTACATAGTGCGACCCGTCCAGTCGGCTTAATAATGTGATCATAGCCGTGTAGGCTATGTCCACCGTATGACAAAGGTCTCCTCCTGTGATCTGCAACCCACTAAGTCCTCAGTGAGGGAATTATACCTTTTTATGTTTGCAAATTTCTTAATGTCGTGGCTGTGTGCACTTTATGCTCGTTCGCGCTTCTTATTTTTTCGTATCCATTACAACGCTCTAACTATCCATCCGTGTCCTCATGTCACCCCTTGGCAAAGTCCACTTTTGCCTCATAGTATTGTTGCCTAAAGATGCGGTAAAAATGCATTGACATAATATTGCCGCGACATCTTACCCGCATTCAAATAACGCGCCGATCACCGTGCACACAAGACACGCATGCACGCCGTGTTGTGCCGCGCAGAGACCGTCATGGCACGAGTACCTGACCGGACCCGGCTTGTATGCGCCTCGCGGACGGAGAGAAAGAAGTCGGCTGAACGATATTGCAGTAACTTATATTCAAGACATGGATCATACTGCTCTTTTTGTTAGGATTATTTAATACTTGAAAAGCCTAAAATTCACATAACAACTCTTAACAAATCCTTCTAAGTGGGTATGAGCTATGGCTGACGCATCATCGTCATTACCACATCTTTGGCGTTCTACTGACGCGCAGTTCTACGACAGCCGTCACTTTGAGTTGTGGGCGCAAGTTAACCCACTTAATAAATACGTTTATTCTGATACCCTGAGTGCTTCAACATCGCTACAATACGGGAGGGGGTGCGACGCTGCGACGAACCTTTTTCCCCCTCAATTGAAGGGGAACCCTCCGCCCGCCTGTTTCCCATAGTTCATTAAACAGCAATGTCCTCGACTCCGGCAGCTTTGACGCCTTCAGGTGACATGTGCGATCATTTTTTAGCCAATTGAAGGTTGCCTATCCGGTTGGGCTAACTAATTATACTGATTTTAAAACGCTTACATGTCAGCACGTTTAAGTTCACGTACTACGAGACCTCCACGCTATAACAATTATATTCTCCATACATCGCCAAAGGTCGTCAGTGGTGGTGTTGATTGACGCCTGCAAGGGTCTGATACACATGCCGGAATATCCAAGAAATAAGGTGAAACAACGTTGCCGCGGACCGCTCAACTGGTAATAGTTTGTATGCACGCCTAATACGAAAGCGTGTGCTCAGATCCGGTTTGAGGCTAATCGTCCTTTTCGTTCAGCTTCGGTGTTCCTAACGTTGTCATTTATGTATTTGAATTAAAGAAAGCAGGCAAGTTACCCCACGTTTCCTTGGTTTCCATCGTGTGCGTATTGGCTTCGTAATTGCCCTCCGTGCGCGAATCGTTGCATTGGTGAAAAGACTGACGCCCATTGATGATTTCTGCGGAAGACTGGGTGCGAGAATGAGAAATAAATTTCGGAAAGTGGTCTTGAAGGGCCAGTTGGTGCCTGTATCCAGTTGGTACCAGCCGGATCGCGGTATCATGTACCAACTGGAAGATTTCAAGATACGCTTTTTGCGTCAAGTACAATTTACACACCCTCCTCTCCAAAACAACAACACACAAGCAAGCAATCAGAGCGAAACGATTGGCGAACCGAGAGATGAATAGCCGTAGCTTTAAGTTTGGATGTCAGTGTCATAGTCAAAGCGGAAACCTGATTCAAAACTATAGAAGTCGAGTTGGACAGGCCATCGATCGCTATTGCGTAGAGCAATCAACCACATGTCATTATACGTACAGGGTAGCGGAATGGTTGCCTTATCATAAAAAAAAAACGCGTCCGTGAACGGCAGGGTTTCAGGTTAATTTGTGCGATAAGACTAAGAAACTTGCAGGCACCACATGGCGAAACTGGCTGACACTCACAAGAACTCAAACCGGAACTCGTATATACAGCTTGACACTTTACCCATCTTCACCTGGGTTTCCCTTCAGAGGGCGGGGGGGGGGGGTGAAGGTTCTCCTTTTTTTTTCCTATTAAGCCAATGTATGGGGCATACGTTGTGCCCTATCCCTCTCCTTCTTAGGTGACTCCGCACGCCTATATGCCCATCACTCCTCCTATACCAACATACCCATCGCGCGATTTCCGTTTCGATGCCGACATCCTGACGGCTGCTGCCACGAGATATACGGTATTCGGAAAGGGCGAATGCGTAACGAGGCTGCGTATATTCCACTCCGTCCTGGGAAGTTTCCGTTTCTCCGGCCACGCGTTTTCCCGCACTGGTTCATTACGGCACAACTATACTGTGGGAGAACCATACCGCGTATACTTTTACCGCGCCGTGCAGGCAGCATTTCGCAACGCGTCTTTCCAACGGCAGTGCACACGAACCCTCGTCCGCTCGGCGTTCCTGGACGCCGGCGCAGGATGTCGGGACCGGTTTAACGTATACGTGGATATACGCAACGCGCGGAAGTCTCCCTCTTGCTCGTCTCATCTCGCGCCGTCTCGACTCACCGGATGGAGGGAGTCTCGCGTCGTGGCGACGTGGGAGCTGCAGGACGTCCCAGAGGAGTCGCTGAGCGAAGCGCGAGAGAAAAGATTGACGGCGGCGCTACGTAGTATTGCGTCATTTGAACGCCGGCGAATATTCATGCGAACCACTATTTCTTTGCCGAGAAAATTGGAAGGTTTGATTTATACTTCGAAATCCGTATTTCTATGAATTCCGTGCTTTCTCGAGGCGTTGCCACCCTATTTGCAACTCTTTGTCTTCTTCATTTCCCAGTGCAGCTTATAACAACTCGGAGTCTCGGATGTATTTCTTATAAGCTTTCATGTTCCTTTTGTCTCCTACATTAAATGTGAGAAAAAAGGAGAAGTTTGGCCGAAGAGACGACAGCCCATTCCGATATCGCAGACACGACGAACGCAGCAATAACGATTACAACGAGAGCGAACAAACAAACAAAAAAGAATTCAACATTTATACAAAAGACCGGCAAATTTCTATAACAATGTGACTTGCTAAAAAACAAAACATTATCACATTAAGTCTGTAAAGCTGCGTAGCTCTCTACCTTCCTTCTACATTCCAAATAGCCTTCCTAGTGTTCTTAAGGCTATATTTCTTCGGGTTTTTTTGTTTGTTTGTTGCCTAATTTATTTATTTATTTATTTATTATTTATTTATTTAATACTGTAAGCCTTTCTCAGGCTCATACAGGGTGGGCGAGCAAATATACACAGTCGCGTACAAACCAGGCAATATCGCACATAGCGGAAGAAACAGAATCACAAGATGATGGTGAAAATAAAACTTGTACGATGAAAGCAATTGTACAAAATCATGGACAGGTCACAAAACATCGAGGTATCAGCAGGGGCTACTGTGATCAGTGTGTTCGGAAGCGCTCACAAACATAAAAAAACAAAAGTTGCTTTTAGTCTTCATAAAACAGGCTTTCTAGATTCCGAACAAATGAATCTACAGAGGAATGATTAACGCATTCACGTGGCAATTTGTTCCACTCTTCCACTGCTGACGGGAAGAATGAATATTTAAAAGTGTCACAGCGTGACATAAATGGTCTAATGCACTTATTGTGGTTGGTACGACGGGAGTGCTGGTTAGGCGGCTTTATATAGTTGTCTTTATCTATGTTTAAACCGTTGTGATACAAAAGAAAAATAAACTTTAAGGAAGAGACACGGCGACGGGCTGCAAGGGTCGGCAAGCATGCCCGCCTGCGCAGCTCAGTGACACTGTCATGCCTCGAATACTTAGAATAAATAAAGCGAAGGGCCTTGCGTTGGACGATTTCTAATTTGTCGGAAAGATATTTTGTCTAATTTGTCGGATATAATTTGTGTTAAATTCTGGAGATACATCAAACACAAAAGAAGAAACACTCGTCTAGTCATAAAACAAGTGAAAACATTAAAACACATATGGTGCCATTGCCTTCAGGACGCCGCATATACTCACCACGACGTCACAGACTTCGATGGCGTCTCATAGGATCAACGTATAAACTTGTTTATCGGTAAAATGTAATGTCATTGTCTTTCAAGGGTGCCCCGCCGTGGTGGTCTAGTGGCTAAGGTACTCGGTTGCTGACCCGCAGGTCGCGGGCTTGAATCCCGGCTGCGGCGGCTGCATTTCCGATGGAGGCGGAAATGTTGCAGACCCGTGTTCTCAGATTTGGGTGCACGTTAAAGAACCCCAGCTGGTCGAAATTTCCGGAGCCCTCCACTACGGCGTCTCTCATAATCATATGGTGGTTTTGGGATGTTAAACCCCACTTATCAATCATCAATCTTTTAAGGGAGCTGGAAACCTGGAATAGTAAACGTCAGAAATTTTTTTATTGTAATCTATACACTGGCCGAGGTTGAGCAGTTTCGCATCACTTGCGGTGACCAGTTCTGCTCAAGCACAAGGGGCAGTGACGTCACACGAGGCGCAGATGGCGCGCAGAAGAAGGCATTGAAGCTCCTGGAGTGACGTGTCATTAGTGGGTGGCGTTTTACTCGCTTGAGATCACTCGTTCGCTAGTCCATCCGTCCATCAATCCGTCCGTCCGTTCATCCATCCGTGGTTCGTCCATCGATCCATCTATCCGTCCTTCCGTCCATGGTTAGTTCACCCATCCATTCGTGCGTCCGTCCATAGCCGCATGCTATACGTATATTCTGGCATAGCCGAGCTAAGCCACTGCTAATTCTTTTATTGAGCCAATGTGGCCTAAATAGGTAAAAGACACATTGCAATCCTTGACGTACGTCATACTCACATTGCAGTGTTGAAGTTTCTGTGTGAATGCTGAAATAAACGAAGCTTCAAACTCCATCTTATCTCTTGATAACGAATCTGCGATGGCAAAACAATAACAACGGAGCTTTCGAAGGATGATTTAGCAGTCTAAACCACTTTTGTGTGCCTATAACACGCGGAACTTATCGTTTAGACACACTTGCATACGTACGCATGAATACGAAATATGGCCGTCGTTGTTGGGATTACCATAACTATTACTAGCTCGCGTAGCAGCTGGTAAACGATGACTTCGTTTCCCTTTCTTATATAAAACGCTGTATGTGGCGTAAAAGGCAGGTTTCAGACAAACTCACGACGTAGCCACACACGTCCTGATTGTGAAAGCGTAACGAGCCGATAAGTTTTACCGCAGCTGTTCATATCAATGCTTTTACGAATATAGTGTCCTGTGGTTGCGTTATAGTATTGCCTGCAGGGTTTGCTTTATCACGTGGTTTGCTTTGCTTGTGCCGCAAAGATACAAAATGAAGGTAGTACAGGCTTACGCGCCTACATCCGTAGTCCCGTCGAATTACACTCTAAAAAATATCGAGTAAAAAGGGTGTCTTTTTGTCCCACAACAATAATCGTCATCAGGCTTGCATGCGCTTCCTTTCTTGAAAACTCGGCGCTGGCCCCTTTCCTATCGAAAATGCAATGTAACCCTGATAATGGGCATGTCGATCGTGACCGGAATATACCGGGCGCGGGGCGATAGCGCAAGGATGAACGAAATATATGACGATTATTGTTGTGGGACAAAAAAGACACCCTTTTTACTCGCTTTTTTTTAGAGTGTACTACTCCTTTCTTCTTTTCATCTCTGAATCGACTGCCTACCTTTCTTCGTTCGTTCCTTCATTCGTAAGTAACGCTCAACTCAAAAGCCGTGCTGGCAGTTCCTGTCACTGGAACACCCCAACCTCCACGAAATGTAGTGGCGTTTGCTGCGTGTTTAGACAAGTTATGGAACCAAGGATGAGTACTCTTGACCTGATTTAGGCAGGCTTGAGAAGGGCAGCCAGCGAGACTTGCGTCATCATCTTCCGCACATTCGTGCTGCAATGCTTCAATTAAGAATGGGCAATGGCAATCAAGACAAGCAGCGCTTAAGGCAAAAATAATCGCTGGTCATCAAAAGTAACGGAACAGATTCAAAGGTGCCGCCACAAAGATAAGACAGAGTTTATCGGCGAAACATGGGAGAGGCCTCTGCCCTGCAGTCAACAAAATGTTTTTTCTATAGAGTAGGCTGCTGCTGCGGGTAGTACTATTGCTGCCGCTGCTGCTGCTGCTGCTGCTGATGATGATGATGATGATGATGATGACCACGACGATGCTTCAATAAAAAAAACGGGCGCCACGTGGTTTATTTCGCATCAGGCTTCAGCATTTCAAATTGCCAATCGAGGCGGAATGAGTCGCAAAAAGAGAGGGCCAATAACGTCGCGGTGCCCCTAGACTTATCTGTGCCCGACCAGGGAGTAGCTGGGAGGCGCGGAGCAACCACAACATTCCCACTGCGCCTTAACAAATTTGTACTATATCTCTCTCCCACGGGACCACACAGTTTGCTTCTAAGCACTATATACTGTCTAGTTTGGCGAGATGGCGTCACGCCGAATTCAAATTCCACGATCTACATACATATATGCTCGCAGCCTCCGCCGAGAGAATACCGCCTCTTCCTCTCAGCAATCCTCTCTCTCTCGCTGACATAGCTCGCTGCTGAGCGCAGCTGCAGAAGCTACAGTGAGGGGGAATGGGGAGAGCGAGCGGGCATTCGTGACGTCCTTCTCGTTATTTATTTTTGCCCCTCGAACAATGAAGACGTGCTTTGTTTATGCTTCATTTATTCACCGGTGACCGGCGGCGTGCATCTTCATATCTGCCGAGTCAAATATACGCCGTGCGCTCGCACGTCCAGATGCCGTCGGCGCTCCTCGAGCGAAGGACACTCACGTGCGTCGATCCGTCGAAAGAGGCAGCCTCCGTCCATGTTGTGCGGCGTGAGCCTGACGCCCGACGAACGTAACGCAGCCGTGCTCGTCGTTGGTGGACGCCACGTGCTCAGGTAAACCGTAATGTACGCAATGCCTCGCCAAGACGCGGTGCGCGTTTGATACGTGTGACCGGAAAACCGCGCGTGACACGGCGATGAACGCCAACTTCGAGACGTCTCTCATTGTGCACAGCCCGTCGTTATTTCAGTTACTACGACGTCACTATTGCCGTATGACGTGTGTGAACGCCAGCAGCCGATATTAGGTGAGACTACTGCGTGCCTGACACGGATGATGGGTGGATTAAAAACACACGCATTCTCATGCGTGATAATAATGATCGTTGGGGTTTAAATGTCTCCAAAGCATTATTATGAAGAACGTGTAGTGGAGGACTACGGCAATATCGACCACCTAAGTTGCGTTAACATGCACCTAAATCCTCTTATACGAACCTAATATATTTCGCCTCCATCGAAAAAGCGAACGTCGCGGCGTGGATTCGATCCCGTGACCTTCGCCTAGCAGTAGAGCGCCACAGCGTGGCGGGTTTGTATAATGCGTATGCGCGCATATAAACTCTAGCTAGGAACTATTGACGTCAAATTTTGTGTGTATAAGAAGCTAAAAACCGCGATATGATTATGGGGTGCAATTTTAAGACTGGCGTCGCTACCTATAGACGTGTTGATGGATTAGGATGGCTGAAATCGTACTCGAGTGTATAACTGCGGGATTATAATGCAATCATGACCACGAATTCCCTGAAACGTAAATTCTTCTGTGAATAGTTGTTGAAGAAAGGATACACCGCAGCCCCGGAATCAACGTTTTGGTACGGTATACCGTATATAAATTTGTCTTCCATGGGAAAGTTGTACGTTCAGATTTTTTCAAATGTAAAACACAATTAACACGCGAGCTGTGGCCAAGCAACGTAAAAGTGAATGCCAGCACGCTCGATCACAGAACCATGATTCATTATTTTATACGGAAAGGATCGATGGCACTATCTTCTCGCGCGTTTCCGTGTAAATATAAAAAAAAAACGTCTTCTCTTGGAGCGCACTGACATTGACATTTGCGTATGTTGGCCACAGCTCGCGTGCTCTGTTACACTTTCGGAGCACCTGTACTCATAAGTGACGAAAGCGTGGCCCCATTGCGAAACATCACGCGTATATTTCGAGTCTATGGCATCATATATATTTCTCTTAATTACGTTGTATAACATGCATTGCGCAACCTTGTGCGCAGCGAACACGTGTTGAAAGTCCACTACGCACAAAGCTACTTAACGTTAAATGACTCGCTCACTTTTTTTTGTTTTATTGCAATGGCACCAACATTTTTGCGGCGCGTATTCCACGCGTCGTATTTCCTGCTGCCGCATTTCAAAAAGACAAAGAAAAAATGAAATCAGAACGGTCGTTTCAAGTGCGATGTTTCAAACCGTGGCATGTGATATAACGTTGGCTTGGCCACACTATAGGTGCGCAATTGTTTCGGCATCCTTTTTGTGCACCGTAAATTAAAGCTTCAGTAATTTCCGCTCAATATACTATAGTTTATATATGTGTACAGTTAATATATCTTTGTGGGCACCACTGTTAAGTTTTATACATTTGCGAAAATAATCTGGGAAAATGAACGTTAAATATGAGTGCACGACTGAATGCCTGAATATGTGGTCAGACATTTGTATACACGTACGTATATGTGTTCTACATACGAACGCTGACATACTATGAAGTCGGATGTGAACATAAGTTATATTACTGATGCAACGTTCTCGAAAGACCAAGAACCAACTTCAAAGCGTGGCTCATTTTTGTTTTTTTTTTCGCTGCATATTCTGGATAAAAATGAGAATGCAAGCCGCATACGGTGGTCTAACAAAACGAAACGTGTAAGACGCTTGATTGTGCGTGCACTCACGTAAAGGTGACTTCCTCAAAACTCGGCGTACATGTGGTCCCTTAACGTCATTATTAAAGACTGTGTTCACCGCTTGCATTTGCACGTGGATAAAGCTGTGCATAAAAATGCTTGTCACGATGTAACGCAGAAAGGAAAGGAAAAATGCACAATCGTTTGCGATCAATGCGCGTTCATAAGGAAGAAAACAAAATTATGCATATCCCGCGACGGTGGTCTAGTGGCTAAGGTGCTCGGCTGCTGACCCGCAGGTCGCGGGATCGAATCCCGGCTGCGGCGGCTGCATTTCCAATGGAGGCGGAAATGCTGTAGGCCCGTGCGCTCAGATTTGGGTGCACGTTGAAGAACCCCAGGTGGTCATAATTTCCGGAGCCCTCCACTACAGCGTCTCTCATAATCATATGGTGGTTTTTCGGACGTTAAACCCCACAAATCAATCAGAATTGTCGTGCATTATTCTTCCATGCACGGCACCTTAGCTACGTCTTCAAGACAGTCACGAGCCTTTGCCGAAATTTCGCTGCTCGTTCCAGAGAGTGATTGTGACGTGTGGGCTGTTGGAACAGTGGGTTGACCAGGATCCCACCCATTGCTATCCATTGTTGAGGTGTTGGGAATGCACCGTCTCCGGCACCGAGGGACTCTTCACTTCTCTTCACATTTATTTTTTTAAAGACCCCCTGTAGGGGTATTACATTAGGGATGGTGTATAACGAAAAAAAAGAGAACTATACGACCGTGTTTTTAATGGCTTCAGCAAACATATATGTGTTAGTGATGGCACCTTTTTCTCGCCACCGTACCCCTTTTGAGTTTACCTATTCCATCGCTAATGTTCCCATACAATCAGTTCAATCCTTCAAATACCTCGGCATCACCTTGGTTCATTACCTGAATTGACATCATCACACTACCGACATGATCTCGTCTGCTAATAAATCACTCGGGTTTCTCAGACGACACTTACGTCATACTCCGCCTCACGTCAAGACGCTTGCATGCAAATCATTTATCAGGTCCAAACTCGAGTATGCATCTCCCATCTGGAGCCCTCATCAATCATACATCACAAGAGAACTCGAATCACTTCAAGATCGGGCTACCAGGTTCATTCATTCTGCATAATCGTACGATATCAGCATCTCATCTTTAAAGGCGGAATGAGGTCTAGAAACCCTTGCTTCTCGCCGACAGTGTGCCACCCTCTCTCTTCTTAATATGTTTTAGTACAGTTCACTGAATCATCCACCGTACATCCCGCCCACTCCGCACATATCCCATCGCACTGGTCATCCGTTACAAGTCGCAATACCACGCACACGGACCACTGCATTCCAAGCCTCCTTTTTCGTAAGAGCAGCAAAAGACTGGAACGGCCTTGCTCACGCCATCTATATACATATCCATGCAAGTACATACTATAGGACCTAGATTTAACAGAACTTATTTTAGAATTAGGCGTTTATGCGGGACAGTGTCAAATGCTTTAGCGAAATCCAGGAAAAGAGCATCAGTCTGAAGGTTGCAGTCAAGGTTAGAATGTAAGTCGTGATTGAAAATGGCCAGCTGCGTTTCACAAGAATGACCCCTTCGGAACCCGTGTTGAGAAGGATGAAAAAAGTGCACCTAGTCCAAGAAGTTCATGATATGGGAGTAGATGACATGTTCCATGATTTTGCAGGGGATATGTACTTGCTAAAAATATGCGATAGTAATTTATCTCTGTTACGTGATTTGTAGACTGGAACGACCTTGCATGCCTACTTTCCAGTCTGCTGGCAGAATGCTTGATGATAATGACTGTGAAAATAACAATGTAAGGTATGCGGCACACACATGTTTAACATTTATGAGAAGTTTTGAACTAATGTCATCCACACCTGCAGAAGAAGAAAGCTTAATTTTTTCTATAATCGAAATAATGCCGTCCGTAGAAAATGGCATCGGTGGCATAGAATCGGTGCTGCGCGCAGGTGAAGAAAAAAAATCGGGAACTGAACTCTCATTTGAAAAAACAGAGAAAAAGGCCTCGTTCAAAAGGTTCGCGCATTCATTGTTGTTGACTGTATCGCCATGCGATACAGTCAACATATAGGCAGTGATATAGTCAACGATATAGTACCACGCGTGGTAGGTTGCGCCAGGTTAAAAAGAGCAATCGATCAATCGATAATAATGCGAGATAAAGCAGGTTGGGCATGCGAATGCATGGCAAAGCAGGGCAGGTGATAATTCACAACAGATATATCTCGTATACCGACCAATCAAGAGCTTATACTTCATCCTGACGTCATGGAGCAACTGGCTGGCATTATTATTAGTGCCGCGAAGACGGCTAACGCCGGAGGAGAATAACGCGATCGTTTTTTGTTATTTTCACTGGATGTTTAGGGTTAATTCCTCGTCATGTCATTTTGGTTCGTGCTATGAAACCGGCCTCGTATGGTCGTTTCACGTGACGCATTTTGAGTGAGTCAGCGCGGAGCGTTTGCGAGGTCAGGAATAGAATGAATGCGCTGTCGATATTTGTCTTGTTCGATAGAGTACTTAAGCTGTGACTCGAGGCTTTAAATGTCGACATTCGAGCAGTCTCCTTCCTCTTTATCGATCTTGTGCAGACATACATCACAAAACGATTCGTGTGGGGCACATTACAAGTATGAGGCACTAAGGTTTCGTTGTCCTTGTTATATAAACACATAGAACTCGATCTCGACGACCTACACCGTAACCGTGGAATACGTGTTGCAGTATAAGCACCAATTCCTGAGCCCTTTGATATTGTGGTGTATATGCGAGAAACCTTGATGGACTGTGGGGCGGCTTCCTGCCAAGGATCCGTTTCCGGTTCCTGCCAATTAAACCAGATATGTACATCCGGAAGCGGCGAGAGGCTCTTTCGGCCACATAAAGTTCTGTACGGTTGATCTCCTTCAACAGTAAGCATAGTTAAATAGACTCGAGAAAGTGACTATTAAAGTTTACTGATGTCACAAAGAATCGTTGCAGTAATGTTACAACAAGGCGCTGTCAAGCTTGTTTTGTTCGAAATTATATGATCGCTCTTAACGATTCGCGCTGTCTATGGACAATTGTTTTAATTACGAACGATCGTATTCGCTAACAGGTGTTTGGTTTATACAAGCGTCCAAGTTGAACGCAACAAATTTCCGTGATGATTAGCAGCTGTTTTCTTATTCATGCTATTCTTTGCTCCTGAACCCACTCTTCCCGCTGTTCATTCATTCATTCATTCATTCATTCATTCATTCATTCATTCATTCATCGCTGCGGGTGACTCAACAATTGCGAGTGATAGACTCGGGAGAGGAGCAGCATTATATATCATCCAACCGCGCTATCGAGGTTCTTGCGAAATTTCTGACAGAGAACCAGAGTGGTTTTTACGACTTTCATGATTGAAAAGCGATTACATCGCTCTATGTTGCATGGTGGCAAACGTTAACTCATTGTACGTTATTATATACATTTACAGGCTATATATGTGATGGGACTGCCCCATGTATATGACAGTCGTTCCTCAGGGGGGACAGGCGAGATGACACAAATGCATGCAGCACTGCATATGTGTAGTCGCGGTATACGCAGCACGCCGTACCTTGCATACCTTTTTTGTATTTTCCTTGTTCGTCGTCTGAAGGCAATGACCCAAGTTGCAGTATAGCGGTGGCCGGATGTGTCGCATGCCACGACGAATATATGCAGTCATTTTCTTTTTATAATTTTATCACATATATTGAATAAAGAGAATAAGATCTCGCCAGGAAATTATATACGACCGGTTCCATCGTCATGGAGACGATTGGCCTGATATGTTATACCGTGCAATGTGTCGTCTATGCGTCACTGATCAAATCGAATGGTGTAGGTTTTCCACTGAAGACAATGAGCTTCTATAGAGCCGTTTTCGTCTTTATCAAAGCAACCTGACATGATGAACAGTATTCATGGAATAAGGCGCAAATTTTTACGAGTTAAGTAATGCATGTGCGCTTTCATTTCGAGTGTCTAGAGCTCGCCTTATTTCGGCGTAACTTTTATTCGAACACATAATTCAGAGAAAACATTAACTTTAGTGGCCAGATCTGCAACACAGCTGAAAAACACATCAGTGTGTTTTTAACGTGTTCCGGTGTGTTGTGCTGTTAACACCAAAGCACACTGGTGTGTCATGTGTGTTGTGATGGAAATAGCAGCCTGGTGTAGTGTGTTCAGGTGAGAACACCGACCTAATGTGGTGTGTTGTGCTGGTACATGTTCTGATGGGATGTGTGCAGGTGGGAACACCACACAGTTGTGATGTGTTCTGGTGGGTTTTGGTTTACGGGATGTGTTCTGGTGGGTGCAAAAAAAGTCACAGCTTTGCCGCAAAGGCGAAGCAATGAAGGTGATAGGGGATGTGTGCAGGTGGGAACACCACACAGTTGTGATGTGATCCGGTGGGTTTTGGTCTACGGGATGTGTTCTGGTGGTTGCAAGAAAAAAGTCACAGCTTTGCCGCAAAGGCGAAGCAATGAAGGTGATAGCAGCAAATTGGAAGGTCACGCGCAAAATGGCAAGCATATCGAAATGTGCCCCACGTTTCTCACTCACGAATAACGCAGGAAACGTACGCTCAGGTACATATACAGATGAACGCGAATAAGTGTCTCAGTTGTAATTTCGCTGTGTCTGAAAAGCGCGCTATTTTCGTAAACGGAGACTGTGCAACGACTGCAGTGACCTTTGTGCGCCCGGTAACTACAACGGAATCATTCCGGCGAAAGCTAAAGGCCAGCCAAGACGTAGATCTTCCCCACCGCGAGATAAGGGCGCGCGACTGAGCGTCCAAGGGCTTTGCGTCCACCCCCTCCTCTCCGCGAGGCAAAGTACGCGTGGGAGAAGAGAGCACGCGCCGCCGCGCGCTCATTGCGCCCTCTTGCTGATGATGCTCACATTCCATAATAATGCTCACACTCCCTATTTTTTATTTTTTTATTTATTTATCAGATACTGCCGGCTGCCTTTTGGGAGCCATGGCAGGAGTGGGTACATCACATTGCGTCGTTTCAGTCGACAACCGAAATAAAAAAAAGAAAGAAAAACAGAACAAATGCACATATGTCTAATGGTAACAACACATGCGGCCGAATGTGAACTCAAGACGCGAACATAAAAAACAAGCCCAACAGCATTTGCAATAACACACTGAGGTATGACACAGGAGCAATAACACATACAGGATCGAGTGATTGAACACCCGAAAGACGCTTACAACATTTCAGAACATGAGTGAAACGGCCAATGAACCAAATAAGCATGTGAACCGAAGGACAGCTTACGTCAACAGAAGAATACCGCGAAATAAATGGTTACCCGCATACATTTCAAGCTGTAAAAGAGAAAGAATGACAAGAACTGCGCATAACATCACAGATAATCTTGCACGGCATTTGTGAACGCATGAACTGATGATAGGCCGACTATGTCACATGGAAGCTCGTTCCATTCTGCTATCATTCGAGGGAAAAACAAAAATTGATACACCTTCGTCTTAACTCGTGGCCTTACAATCGTTTTAATGTGCTTCCATCTTGTTGGCCTTGCACTGTTATACTACATGTAATCAGTGAAGCCCATTTTAATGTTACCGTTTACAATATTGTAAAGCATTTGCAGTCGATGCAGTTTCCTGCGTGATTCTAGCGTTGGAAGTTCGCTTAAATGTCTGAGGTTAGTAATGACTAATGACTCACACTCCCTTATATTTTCCTCAACCAGACCCACTCCGACACAAACTTGCCAAAATATTACTGAGCCGGACTCCCTAAGATTCATGTTTCAACCGATCAGAGCCTGAGTGAGTCGACTATGACTATACGTTGGCTCATAATTAGCTTTTCTATCCATAATGTCAATGCTCCTAATCAAGTTACCTTGACATTTAGTGTCAACACTCTCCACGCACTATATAGAGCCAGGAAAGATGTATAACATATTTTAGTTTGATTTTAATGTTCTTGCCGCCCAGCATCTGCAATATGCCTTATCACGACGAGATAGCGCAGATCACTTGATTTCAAAACTCTGCGTCTGGGATGCAAGCAAAATTGCTATTCGAGCCGCTGCACATTCATTCACCCTTCATTGTTACGTACAACTTACAGCAACCTACACAGTGTTGCAAGAACATCCAGTGTTAGTGTCGCCTTGTAACTCAGACGTACATCACACTGTTCACACATCACTATGTTACCGCCACTTTGATATCAAATCCAAAATATATTTAAGGACGTGACATTAACCGTTAATAATAACCATTCTACATTTTTTAGAGCTTTTGATACCAAAACCTTTATTAGAAGCAACAATACAAAAGAGCTGAAATTTGTAGTACTCCTTCAACTGCAATATTTATTGAAATCGGTGCCCCTAATGTCCCTTCTGATCTCGTACTCACACGTACGAGTTATCTGTGGCACAAGAAAGCGCATTCTTTTTATTGAAAGACAACTCACACGATATATTTTTACCAATAACGTCTCGTGAAAGAGATTGTGGAGGTGGTCAAAACAACCCACTTTCGTAACTTACGCTTCTGATCAATAAGTATTTAGATGGAGAGTAAACTCTCGTGCATTGAAGTATGGGGTAGACAAAAATATGAACATGAGACAAGACAGGACTGATAGTAATGAAGTATAATATACAGTACCATAAATCGGCAAAAAAAAGTGGAGCTCACATGTCTCTCTCAAAAAATATATTTCACTCTTATAGTTCGCTCTAACTCATCCCCGAAATGTTTCTGAACCGGACTCTCGGACTAAAACTTCCCAAAATGTAACTCACTCAAACTTACTCCGTCTCCGACTTGCTGCTTGATCTAAATAAAAGTGAGTCGACTGATGAGAAAAGTTTGCTGACCTATATACCTTCCTGCCCCATCGCGGTGGCCTAGTGGCTAAGGTACTCGGCTGCTGACCCACAGGTCGCGGGATCGAATCCCGGCTGCGGCGGCTGCATTCCCGATGGAGGGGGAAATGCTGTAGGCCCGTGTGCTCAGATTTTGGGTGCACGTTAAGGAACCCCGGGTGGTCAGAATTTCCGGAGCCCTCCACTACAGCGTCTCTCATAATCATATGGTGGTTTTGGGACGTTAAACCTCGCATATCAATCAATATACCTCTCTCATAGCAGTTGTTACGCAGAAAAAAAAAAAAGGGTGTTGCGTTTCAAATCTTGAGTACTGCACATTGTAAGATGGTGATCAACAGCACCAAGGGTAAAAGAACGAAACAAAAAAAGACAATGCAGGAATAAAGTAAATCATAAAGAAATACAAAGAACAATCTGATTGTAAAAAAAAATTAAGGGGTCCAAATGATTAGGAAGCTTGGAAATGCGACACAGCTGTAATCATTGCCTTTATTATATCTCATTTAATGATTGAGTTGTATTAATTGCCTCTTGAACGCAATGAATTTCATGCGTCTTACCCTGAGGCCCATAGCCAGGATTTTTTTTAATGGGGGGGGGGGGGGGAGGACCCACTTGCTGATGACCTTGTCTATTTTAGAGAAAACTGTTGCATTCTGTGATGCTTAGTACAGATCGAATGTCCGATATGTCAATGGTAATATATTTCTGACCTGACTCAACTGCTATACTTGTTCGCACACTAACAGCACTGTCGGCTAACTGTTTGTCTACTATCCACTGATGTATACTATCCACACTATTTAACGACCTCTTTACAATCAGCAATTTTGTTTTCTCGTGTACATTATAATGACGTTTAGCGAGTCGACCGCTCGATTTGTGGGTAATGAGCATGACTGGGGATGTAAGACGCCAGTAAGGGCAATGTATTCGCTGACAATGGAAGTATGAAAACTCGAATTTTCAATTACGCAATATGTAATGATAGTGGTAGGACTACAATTAAAAATTACGCATTTATTGTAGCACACTCGAGATTGATTTTCATGCACAATCATTTCTCGCTCATGGGGCATTGCTGATGCTTACACAAATGTAGTGCCGAGAGATCAATAACTCTACGGGCCTACGGCAGAATTATATAGCATAATAATTACATAATTTCCCCGCTCTTCCGTCTTTCTTGTGTGTGCGCGCTATTTTTAGCAAGTTATTTACAACTTAAAAGACCACTGTGGAAAAAAAAATGTGAAAACAAGCAAGGCGATAGCGATTAATCTAATCCGCTTGCGTGGACACAAATTATTGTTCCAGCACAGAGGCGGACAATTTGTATCTCCGTCACGGGGTTAGAGGAGGAGGGGACTAATATACATATTAAATAAAAAAAACGCCCGATGTTTTAATGCCGAAGCGACAATATGCCGAGATGCGCCGTAGTGGAGGGCTCCGGAAATTCGAACCATCTGGTGTCCTCATACAGGACACCCTCAGCACTATGTCTCCGTCGAAATGTGACCACCACGGCTCGAATCGAACCCTTCACTTTCCGGCACAGCCCGTACTGCTTAGCAGCCCCACCGATGCGGACACAGGAGCAGAAGCATAAAAGGAATGCGGGGACTTTAGGCTGAACTGCAGTGGGGAAGTGGAAGAAAAGTTAGAGAGGAGGAGATAAAAGTCGTCGTCGACGTACAGTTCCGCGTTTGACGTCAAAGACGGTGAATCAGTACGAAATCGCAGCAGCGCTATCGCGACCTTCCGGTATATAGGTCACCACGGACGCGTTCCTGGGCACCTTTACGGCGAACAGCGACGCATAAACGTGTGACAGATAAGCAGACATCCGATTCCGCCGGCGACTTGCTGTCACAAGGGGGCCTTCGCGCCGCAATCCATTCTAGGAAGTCTGGCGAGGATGTTCTCTGTGTATTGTTAATTAGGCTTGGTGCGGTCTCATATCGATGCCTGATCAAACGTGAAAATTAACCGCCGATGGCGTCGGTGGCGTCAACATGAGTGATGCAAGAGTACAGAAGTCATCATAACGTGGTTACGTCATAATATGACGTAAACATTACGCCACTATGACTTCACGCGATCAAGTCATCGCACGATAACATCGCTTGTCACAGGTGGTCCGTTCACGGAGGCAATGCAGAACCCCGTGAGGTGCAGAAAGCTTTCGCAGGCAGTTGGGGAAGATCAATAAGTAAAGTGAGAGAAAGATGTAGAAAAGGAGCAAGAAGAAGAGGATGAAGAATAGTCAGGCTCTTATCTTCGAGTCATCGTAGGCGAATGCAAAAAGGAGTTCTTGTTTTTGTTGCCCTTCACTTGTGGCCCATATCCACATTGGGGTATCGGCCAATCATTGAGTGGTCTTATAATGTATTCAATTTTAGAGTAAAGGAACTTACAAATTGAAAACGTTTCAAATTTTAAAAAGGAGCCTGCGAGGGCTTTTTTCTCCCTCCATTTTCTTCAACAAAGAAAGCGCCGTATAAGAGATAAATTTGCAATGCCGCAGTGCAGGATAACTGAAAGATGGTCGGGTTGATTATACCTGTCCATACTGGCATAACTTAGGTTGCACAAGGAGAAAACAGAGGAAGCAAGCACAGACGACACCGCAGATGGCTTTGTTCGCGGCGTTGAATTAGCAGGCATTTCTTGCGGGCTTGCTCCTGCTTTGATTACATCCCGCTGGTATTTGAACAAGAAGCCGGCGGTTAATGTGAACAATAAAACATGAAGGAAGAAGTAAGGAAAAAGAGTTCAATTGCCAATGACTTTCAGCCGTCACCTAAGCAGTGGCGTGAGTGGCATAACCTGCCAATGTTCTCGCCCCTCCCACTGAAGTTTTTCTTTTTTTTTTTTGAAGTGCGGTCAGACAGGCAAGTGCTATTCAGTGTCGTTTTGTGCGTAACTTAACTAGACCTGCCTGCCCGACCCAATTTGAGATCAAGGAGTGTCGAAATTTCTGCTTACGCCCCTGCACCTGAGGCACCACCATCATCACCGAAGGACAGTGGGGTGGGACAGGGGATAATCCCCTCTTTCTCCTCATTAAGGAAAGTGACTGACTAACCCTAATTTAAGTTAATTCATTCATTCAAAGAAACAGAATAGTGTAAATTTACTCATGGTAAAATAAATACAAAAATAACTAAATAAATGCAAAATAAATGAAACTAGAAGTTGAGAGTAACAAAATGTTTTTTAACAAGTAATTAAATCTCCTTAGTAATTCAAAATATTCATGAATTTAACCTTATTACTTCACTAAGTAGGAATACTTCCCTGTGTCACCCAGGAATTCGCAAAGGGCTCGCGTAGCACACTATCTGCGTCTTTTCTTGCGAAACGTGGTGCACACACAGAAGCGCGAATTCACACTAAGAAAGTTGACATACCGGCCACTTTCAGATCGCGTCACGACGGGCGCATTCCACTGATAACGTATCGTGTGCGCGCGCGCGCGCACGCACGCACACACACACACACACACACACACACACACACACACACACGCGCACGCGCGCGCACACGCACACGCGCACACACGCACACGCGCACATGCACACACACACACACACACACACACATACTCATGCGATGACTGTTTGGATTTCATCTGTTGACGAAATCACCACATGAGGGGAAAAAAAGAACACCCCTTTCACCGCGTGGTGTAAAACACGCCTCGTGCACCATATTTCAGCTGCAGAGCTTCGAGAGTCGAGCGATTGAAAATTAAGAAAAGGCGGAGACCTTTCCCCGTGCAAATGTTCCGCGCGCCTCTGCAAGACAGTCGCGTCAAAGGCATAATAAGAAAAAAAAAACGTTGTGGGAAAATCATTCTTCATATCGAAATTGAATTAAAACAATGCCGCTATAATTCAATTACGAACATGCTAGTTGACAGCTTGTCAGCGTACAGTTCAACGTAACTAGTTTTACCGCGCCACATCCCTGTGATAATACCCTGTAAAAAGGGTACAAAGCACACAATTTCAAATAGTTTAGCGATGAAATCCACGATAAATGCTAGCCACTGGTCCGTTATTATGTGGTAACGTTCTCGTTTTTTCCCTGATCACTCAAGCTGACAACCACCTCTCATAGCCCATGTTCTGTATGTGAGCGATAATTAATATTATTCCAATGTGCATGCAGCATATGATCCTTCTCTAAAGGGTGCGCCTGTATTCAAACCTACGTTAGTTAAAATGGAATTAATAATAGGACATAAAAAAATTCATCGTTAGGACGCGTTGATGATTAAAAACAAGACAACTTGATTGCTTTCACACTGGCAACACGCTTTTTATTCAAAACAAGCTTTAACCTCTTCCGCATTCCACGTAATAAATGCAATCCCGCAGTAAACAGCAAAACAAAAAAAAAGATATTCACTCAAATCGGGAACTCCAGATGGTCTCGATTGGCCCCAGTTGGTGCAACCCATTAACCAAAGGGCATGAATTTAGTCTGAATGTCCACTTGGAACGTTCACCCATTGCCTCTGCTCCAGTTGGTTATCCACACATGAAAAAAAAAAAATGTCAGTAGGTCACGCCAGTTGGCTTCGTATGGAATTCACCAAAATCGATTGAAACCAGGTACTTCAATGGGATAGCATGACAACTGGTGTAAATTTTCCATTTGGCCACACATTTAATATGCAAACAGCGTAGCGTGCTACTACGGTATTTCCGCAACTGGCCACGTGCTACAACGCGGGTTTGCGTAACATGTGTAAACTCTCCTCATATGTGATATTGATTTTACGAACTCTTTAATCACCCTCTCCGTGCTTCTGTCTCGATATTTTCCTCCTCTTTTTTTTCTCCAATATGTAACTACGGCAATAATTGTCATATTTGCGCACCTATTTCAAGGCAAAAATATACAAGGGAGTCATTGTATCATTTAAAATCCCGTGCTAACTGAAATTAATTTGGCAAATGGTCGCCTGGTTCGGTTTTTTCTACAGCCGGTGTTACAGGTCTTCGTAAACGTAGCGTTATATTTACTGTATTGACCCAAGAGTAAAATGTTACATCATTTGTGTTGCGTGTTTTTCTCTTTCCTTTCCAAATATCGTAGCTTGTTACATTCAAACGCTTTGATGTTTTT
>WOVY01014938.1:0-13690 GCA_013436015.1 Rhipicephalus annulatus
AACAGATAAATACAAAAACTGGGCGTAATGGCTATTGCAATGGGACCGAGTACCTGAGGGAACACGAAATATGCGTGACGACTAAAGATAACAGGAATGCAGCAGTGATGAAAAATAGGGCACTGTGGAATTACAGGTATGATGTTGTGAGAGGAATATGGAAAGGGGTCATGGTTCCTGGGCTGACGTTCGGCAATGCGGTCTTGTGCATGAGATCAGAAGTTCAAGCAAGATTAGAAATTAAGCAACGTGGAATGGGTAGGCTGGCTTTAGGAGCTCACGAGAATACACCAAATCAGGGGAGTACAAGGTGATATGGGATTGGACATCATTTGAAGGCAGGGAAGCTAGCAGCAAGATAAAATTTGAGAAGCGATTGAGAGAAATGGGGAGGAGCGTTGGGCTATGAAGGTTTTCAGCTGCTTGTACATGAAGAATGTCAAAAACAAAATGGAGGAAGCGAACCAGGAAATTGACTGGTAAATACTTAGAAAACAGCAGGTGGCCAAACCAGAAAGAACTATCGGTTAAAAAGGAACTGCAGGAAACGGAGACTGACATGGGGAGAATTGGCATGATTAAGAAGTCTGCACTAGAGATCTATCGAACTTTTAAGCAGGAAATTGCCAAAGAAAGGATCTATGATAATACTCAGGGTAGTTCTCTACTGTTTGAGGCCAGGACGGGAGTATTGCGAACCAAGACATATCGGGCCAAATACGCAGGGGTAGACACAGTATGCAGTGCCTGTGAAGAGAAAGAAAAAACTGCCGAACACTTGACAATGCTCTGTAAAGGGCTTCACCTTATAGTTCAAGATGATGGCGCAGAGTTTTTCAAAGCACTGGTGTTTAGGGACAGGGAGGGCAAAATAGACTTTAAGCGGGTAGACTTAACTAGAAGGAGGTTATCTCATTGGTGGCTAAAGTAAAAACACGATTGAAAATTAAACCCTTCACTTCAAAGTACCCATTCAACTTTACTATTTAAAGGGGGAAAATAAATCTAGTGGTTAGTTCACTAAGCATTACGGCTAGGTGGCGTTAGCCGCCGCCCGATCTAAAGGGTACAGCCACATCCATCCATCTATCCAGCAAAGAATATGCTCTCTGGCCTCTGGCTTGTTGCTCCAGGCCTAGTCAGGTAGATTTTCTGGCCTCACCGTTGAATTGTTTGCTCGGGTTGTGGCTTGCAAACATTGCGGTTTTGGGCTTCGTATCATCTTGTTCCGTCATCATGTCCTCCAAGTGGAGGACGTGTCGCAGTGTGAGGAGGGAGTACGACAAGGCGCTGATAGAATGAGCTATCAGTCTTACCAGGCAGGCGCTTGAGAGCGCACCGAGGCAGCTGACGCACACCAGCACTATCCGCTTCCTGTATAATACAGGCTAGGGAATTATAGAAACACAGAGCAGAAATCAACTCTTGTGCCTCTCTCAGGCACTCACAAGGCGGAACCTGCTTCGAACACTGAGGACCGAGCTAAGCAACACCATGCGTGACGATAAATCATGGTTTCATATTGCAGTAATGGTTAAGGCACGTGTGCAACTTAAACCATTGTCACGCAAGATGAATTCAAAACACCATCGAAGTGAACCCAAGGCACATGCTGATTATTATGTACGGTACTAGTGCTAAATTAATGCAGACGTTTAGTTGGCGCTGCAGTAGGCCTAGTTGAAGGAATGGCCACAGCTACTGCTGTGATGGAGAACGGGCTCATTAACATCTTCATGTAGATTAAAACGGCTTACCCCGAAATGGCTGGGAGTGTCACGCTATCCCAGCAGTGGCACATGCTGTTGCATATTTAACAATTACAGAAATGGCGTACCGATTTCCAAAGCACCTATCAATACTTCCGTCAAGGCGTAGCACCAAACACTTTATCGCACATTTTGGGAAACAATCCTTTTTCTCCCCATCTGGTGGCTAGGCATGACACGCCCAAGAATAAGCATGTTAGTATGTATGTCGGAGGTATTTCCATCTGATCCCTGAAAAATTATTTCCCTAAACCCATGGAAAAAAAAGAAAATGGAATTCGCACCTGTCATCACATTGCACCCCATCACAGGAATGGGATCAGATTGGCCTGGCGCTCAATACTCTCTTACGCTTAATCAGAGCTCGGTCTGGCACCAGCTCCAGACAAAACCATTTATAATCTCCTGTCTGGCACATCTGTTCTACTCTGCTCTCTCTCAACAGGAGTGCACCATGTACATGTGGTTCACCCCTGGTGGATCTTTTTCACTGTTTGTGAATTGCACACAAAGCCCTTACTGGTAGATCCTATTCCCAATTCTTCACTATTCTCATGGGAGGCCACTCTTTGGGCAGCTTGCATCACGACATGTGCATGTCAGGATGTCAGTGCCGTCTTTTTCGGAGTCGGCGCCATCTTTTCTTTCTCTTTTGCTCCTTCCTGTCCTGTGTTTCTGGTGTTGCGCTGCAAACAAGTGAAGAAGGTAAAGAACACCAGATGTTCAAAATTTGCTTCTAATTAATATATCGTGGTTTTGGGAACTAAAACCCCAGATATATTGAAAGAAGATGCATGAAAAGAGAAGGATGATATTGGAAACTGGCAAAAAAGGGATGACAGACTTCTTAAGCTATGCTGCCATTGAGATTTTCAGCTGTTCACGCAATTCTCACACGTGACTTTGATGCAGCTATGCACATATCACACAAGCATGCTGACTGTACAGTTAGTATAACTGCAATCTTCATGTACCCAGCCTTCATGTACCCTCTATGACATTTCAGAACATCTGAGTCAGTGTTAGCATCAAGTTATGTTCTTCATGCTGGGGAACCAGTGTGATGAGTTACCATTTCTACCGAATGAAGCCCTGTCTACCTGGAACAAGCTGCAAGATATATAACTAAACGGCCCTTTTCAGGGCCAGTCAATCTCTGTACGGCTTGGATGTACCAACTGATTCCCTTTATCATCAACCCTCAATAAAACTAGCAAATGTTTGTACATGTGCAAGCAGTGTCATTCAATATCTTAGAAAATGCTTGTGAAGCAATTTCAAGGAGAATCGTTTTTCTGATCTCATAGTGAGGCATTAGGAACACCTTAGCCGCACCAAATGCCATTATTCAATGAGAGGAACAAGAGAAATATTTCACTGAGAACTATGAAGTAAACAAAAAAACAAATGTTTTCAGATACTGCGAGATCATTTCATAAAAAAAAGCTCAGAAGTTGCTATGTGTGGCCACATTTAATCTGTACAAGCATCCTGTGGTTACAAAATTCTGTACCAAACATAGGTTCAGCTTTCTGGAATAGACCGCGCTGCACAAGCTAGCTCAGTGCATGCACTTCTGTACCCTGCCAGAGAATATTTTTACCACCAGTATGTTGTAACGTGAAGTGGAATGGTGATTGCATACTAGGGCGCGTCCTGCAGGACTCCAATGAAGCTGTTTCACTTGATCGGTTGGTGTGCTGTAAGCAGAACATTTCCAAGAAAAATCGTATAGCTTGGAGGAGGACTTAAGCAAGGAAAGGTGTAGATAAAACACTGCATTCACTGGCATTATCCTCACCAAGTATAACATTGTTTTTCTGGTGAAGCTTTGTGTCTGCACAGCGAGCAGGATAAGCTGGTAAAAACATGCAAAATGGGAAGTCTAGCACAGCAATCTGTGCAGTACTGCTCATTTCATGGAGCATTAATTTCACAGGCTTTGCTCATTGTTAGCGTTAAGCCTATATTATGTCCACTGCAGGGAGGAAGCCCAATCAATGTTCCCTGTCCTGTATGAGCCAATTTCATATTATGGCTGATAATTTCTCGATCTCATTTGAACTAATCACCTTCCACCCTCTGCTACATTTCATGTGTCCTAATATAAATTAATTGACATTACTTACCTGTCATCCATCTTTTTTTCTCATTCCCAACTAATGCATTGATTTTTTGATAAACTCTGCTTTCTTCCCATGTCTTAATATTATGCTAGCCTTTTTTCATTTTTCTGAAACATTATCTTTGCTCAGAAGCTAGAAGTTATCAGAAAGAACATAAGGACATTCTACCTCCTGAGCATATGGCATCATCAATACAAAAATGTAATAAAAGTGAGAAAACATCCTATCTATATAAGAGGCCCTAAAATACTGCAGGAGGCAACAAATAAACTGGTATTTGTATAAAGGCAGTGACAAAAACCTTGACTACTGTCACTTATTCTGATTCTTGGGACATCTTTTTTAGTACATCATAACACATAATTACACATTTACACAATTTACACAGAGGAATTGCTACCACGTGCATTGAGGCCACCCTTCAGATGTCATGTGAGCACAAGGATGAGGTAAGCCTTAAAAACCAGATTAAAAGACTAAAGGATGCTGGATATCCCAACAGCACCACCACACCCGTGTGCTAAACCCTCCTGCAGAAAGTCAAGTTAAACAAAACAGGACCAAAATAAAAACAGAATGATCAAAGATCTTTGCATGCTCTACCGTACGTACATAAGGTGTTTCACAATATAAAGAAAATAGCGAGCCGATATGATTTTATCTTGTTATTTGCCATCCCTTGCAAGTTTTCAAAAGTGTGTGTACTAAAAAGCAACAGGAATAGCCATTATTTCACCATTCGTCACGAGAATAGGTATACTGAATGCCAATATAATGTTGTGTATGAGATACTATTGACATGTGGAAACGTAAACATAAGACAAACTGGGCAGTGCCCCAATGTTTGAGCAAGACAGCATGCTTAAAATGTTAAGAATGGCTATGCTAGTCGCATGGCCATACACTGTAAAGAATGTAAATGCAGTTCTATGTTTCATAAAACACTGTTTTTGAAAAAAGCAAGAACAAGAAATGAAAGAGAGACTGTGAAAGCTTTTTCTTGTCAGGAAGGCCATGAATCAGTGCATCAGTATACCTTCACTCATCCATTCGGAGAGAGAGTATTCTTTTCTCAGTTAAGATTATATTATCATGGTCTCACATGTGTCGTTGTGCATGAGCACTGTTCTTGTACTCTGTATAAAAGTGGGCGTAGTACCTTCAATAAAATTTAGTTGGCAGTCAGCGCTCTTTCCTGTCCTTTTTGTCTTTTCCTGAACTTCTCTCACTGTTACTAGAACACAACCACGATGAACCAACTTGCCCAGATTATGCTATTGTTGATGAAAAGTCAGAGCACGAAAATACTTCAGGGGCTCAGAACCTCCTCACTACCCGTCTAGTTACGGCCCTGGTCTATGTGTTCCGAGAGTGAAGCACTAGTGGAGCTATCTAACTACATAACGGTGAGGAGGGTTTGTGTATACTCGAGCTTGTTTCATGACGTGGTGAGAGGTGGCAGGTTGTTGAAATAATATGCTGTGTGGGAGGTCAAGATTTTGATTGAGAATGCTGAGTATGAGCCAGTGACATTAGGCGTTCAAGATTTTTTGCGATATTCACTCTAGCATAGGACCTTGGTTGGTGGTTGACGTGTGCATTTGATCACATTGTAGTCTTCCATCATAATTTTTTGCCACTTGGCGTCGGCGCTCTTGAGTTGTACCAAAGTAATTAAGCATTCAGGTACAAGTATCTTCTGTCATTGTTTCAATGAAGAGCTGAATACGAGTAATAGCTTCTATCAATACTTCTGGCATTGGTGTATGCACATTTCTTTTGAAGTTCTCTTGCAAAAAAGGCATTAAAGGTATGTTTTTGTGACTTTTTAGTGTTGGCCAGAACTGCTGGTGTGTCCGAACGGCTCTTCGATTGGTTGTGGTATTGTCTTGTTCAGGGCCACAGAGCTTTAAGTCTTTTTTTTATATTTGCCTTCACAGGAATGCTCTTTGCATGCTTCTTCAGTACTTTGTAATATTCCTAAAGCATTGACTTCCAGATATTGATTGTGGTGCTTTAATCTAGTATTCATCTTCACGCTAGCTTCATTTGCACGCAAAGCAAGAACTCAGGAGTATGGTAACTTTTTCTATGGGCTTTCTCTTCTTCAGTCTACTGCATTTTTGCCTGTGTTGTCTAAGCACTGAGAGCCTCGTGCGACAGCTTTTTTTTGTGCACTTATTGTGTGCCAATGACTTATTTGCCTCCTCAGCTAAAGACTTTTTGTATTATAAGAGAAAACTCTGTCTGTATTGGTTTTGTCATTTGCTGATGGTGTATCTTCAGTATCTTTTCTCAGTGTACACTATACTTGAATGGAAGAGCAGCATGACTACCTTCAGCTGTTAGCAGGCTTTTAGCTGCTGTAATACTGATTGATGCTCCTTTCTCGGGCATTCTATTTTGGATGGTTGGCATGTCATTGCTTCTTTTAAACTTTAAAACTGCAGGTGCGCCTTTTTCTGGTTACACCTGGTATATTTTCCAGTGGTGATGTGCTCCATATATATATATATATATATATATATATATATATATATATATATATATATTGCTAACTTGAGAAACAAGGCCTCTTTACGTTAGGTGCACATCAGGTGGGAAGAGTACTTCTATTACTTGTCAAGATTGTGGCCCCTTATGGTGGGAATCATTATGCACTGTTGATGTGTCAAATTCACATAGCATAATTCCAAGGCACTCGATCAATATCCAAGGAAGAAAATTATGGTCTTTTGCGTGAGTTTCAGCAACTCATAGTAATTTGTATGTAAATGAATACTTCATCATTCTTGGCTGTCATGTTTCATGGAAGCACATGTGCTTCGTTAATAACAAAAAAACACGCACGCTCACGCCACTGCAGTGGCGTGAGCGTGCGTGTTTTTTTGTTATTAACGATTTGCCCTATGCATTCACGTTTCTTCTTTTTTTGTGTGTCGTACTGCTCGTATCGCGCAGCCGACCGTTTTGGGCACACGTAAAAAAAGTACATAAAAAAGAAGCGTTCCACGCCGAAATTCACGTTCGCAACGAGCTGGCTACGACGCCCACACACTCCGCAACACCTTACCAACCGTTCGCTGCGATGTTGTTGGGAATTCGTGTGGTCGTTGCATGAATATAGCGCGTGCGTGCGTGCACACGCGCGTCTGTGTGTTAGATCACGGCAACTCCATATGTTGTATGATTCAGTCACCATAACGCCACTGACGACCCCCGCTCTTCCCACACGTCAAGCAGCAGCAAGTGCCGTTAACACGTACTGTGCTGTGAACGCAAAACAGATTCGAATAGGTCGCGTAGATAGCTAGCCCGACACATGATACGATAAGATTTGCGTCAGATATTCGATGTCTACAAGCACGCGTAAGACAGCGGTATCCGCAGCAGCTTCGTCATACGTACGGATAGCACCGCATTGTACGTCACGTCTGACAGAGAAACTTGATCGGTAATTTTTTCTCACTTAGAAAGTCTACCTTGCACAACTTCAACCAACGATTATGCATTTCAACCAACTGTGCATGGTTTATTGATTGATTGATTGATTGATATGTGGGGTTTAACGTCCCAATACCACCATATGATTATGAGAGACGCCGTAGTGGAGGGCTCCGGAAATTTCGACCACCTGGGGTTCTTTAACGTGCACCCAAATCTGAGCACACGGGCCTACAACATTTCCGCCTCCATCGGAAATGCAGCCGCCACAGCCGTGATTCAAACCCGCGACCTGCGGGTCAGCAGCCGAGTACTTTAGCCACTAGACCGCCGTGGCGGGGCATGGTTTAATGACAAAGAGATAGTTCTAATATTGTGCCCGGCACATATATTACTCTCTCTCTAACTTGAAAAATCGGTGCGTGAATTGGGGCCAGAACAGCGCCAAAAAGCAGCAGCCGCATAAATTGGCTCATATTCTAATATTATGACATCGTGATGTTGACTTTTCAGCTGACGCCGGCAATAACGGTCAAACGGCGGGCCAATAATGCCGGTCTTATTGGATGGCTCCGCCCATATTGGCTGCTACTTGTACAACCTGGCCCGATGTGTCCGTTCTAATCAGCCGGCACAGCCTATATGGGCGGAAAGTTCTGAAAGCTGGCCCAATATAACCAATCTAATAGACTGGCACAGCCATCATTGGCGGAATGTTGTAAATGCTGGTCCAACATAGCAGTTATATTCGGCTGGCAGAACCAATATTGGGGGTACGTTGTGAACGCTGGTCCAACGTCGCCGTTCTATTTGGCTGGCACAGCCAATCTTGGCGGTACGTTGTGAAAACTGGGCCGTTCATGGGCCAGGCAATGCCGATCTATCCCCAATATTGGGCCAACCTTCTGTGCTGCCTGGGTGGGAGTGGTGTGTTGCTTTTTTTGCGCTGATAGCTTTGAAGATATGATCTGATGGTGGTGAGTGTGGAGCACGACTGTCTCCGTGGCGCAATTGGCTAGCGCGATAGGCTGTTAACCGAAAGGTTGAAGGTTTGAGCCCTAGCAGGAGTGGTGTGTTGCTTTTTTCGTTGCTCTTATAGCCTTGAAGATATGTTCTGATGGTGGTGAGAGTGGAGCACGACTGTCTCTCTGGCGCAATTGGCTAGCGCGATGGGCTGTTAACCAAAAGGTTGGAGGTTCGAGCCCACCCGGTGGTGGTGCGGCACTTTTTTTCCTTCGGGCTGATAGCTCTGAAGAAATGTTCTGACGGTGGTGAGAGTTGAGCAGGACTGTCTCCTTGGCGCAATGGGCTAGCGCGATCGGCCGGCTGTTAACCGAAAGGTTGGAGGTTCGAGCCCTCCCGGCAGTGGTGTGTTGCTTTTTTCTTTGTGCTGATAGCTTTGAAGATATGTTCTGATGGTAGTGAGTGTGGAGCTCGACTGTCTTCGTGGCGCAATTGGCTAGCGCGATCGGCTGTTAACTGAAAGGTTGGAGGTTCAAGCCCTCCCGGTGGTGGTGGGGTGCTTTTTTTTTCTTTGCGCTGATAGCTTTGAAGATATGTTCTGATGGTGGTGAGAGTGGAGCTCGACTGTGTCCGTGGCGCAATTGGCTAGCGCGTTCGGCTGTTAACCGAAAGGATGAAATTTCAAGCCCACCCGGGGACGGTGTGTCGCTTTTTTTATTTGCGCTGATAGCTTTGAAGATATGTTCTGATGGTGGTGAGAGTGGAGCACGACTGTCTTCGTGGCTCAATCGGCTAGCGCAATCGGCTGTTAACACAAAGGTTGGAGGTTCGAGCCTAACTGGGAGTGGTGTGTTGCTTTTTTTCTTTGCGCTGATAGCTTTGAAGATATGATTTGATGGTGGTGAGAGTGGAGCACGACTGTCTCCGTGGCGCAAAGGGCTAGCGCGGTCGACGGTTAACCGAAAGGTTGGAGGCTCGAGCCCACCCGGTGGGGGTGCGGCGCTTTTTCTTCTTTGGGCTGATAGCTCTGAAAAAATGTTCTGACGGTGGTGAGAGTTGAGCAGGACTGTCTCCGTGGCGCAATGGGCTAGCGCGATCGGCCGGCTGTTCACCGAAAGGTTGGAGGTTCGAGCCCTCCCGGGAGTGGTGTGTTGCTTTTTTTTGTGCTGATAGCTTTGAAGATATGTTCTGATGGTGGTGAGAGTGGAGCAGGACTGTCTCCGTGGCGCAATTGGCTAGCGCGATCGGCTGTTAACCGAAAGGTTGGAGGTTCGAGCCTAACTGGGAGTGGTGTGTTGCTTTTTTCTTTGCGCTGATAGCTTTGAAGATATGATTTGATGGTGGTGAGAGTGGAGCACGACTGTCTCCGTGGCGCAAAGGGCTAGCGCGGTCGACGGTTAACCGAAAGGTTGGAGGTTCGAGCCCACCCGGTGGTGGTGCGGCGCTTTTTTTTCTTTGGGCTGATAGCTTTGAAGATATGTTCTGATGGTGGTGAGAGTGGAGCACGACTGTCTCCGTGGCGCAATTCGCTAGCGCGTTCGGCTGTTAACCGAAAGGATGAAATTTCGAGCCCACCCGGGGACGGTGTGTCGCTTTTTTTATTTGCGCTGATAGCTTTGAAGATATGTTCTGATGGTGGTGAGAGTGGAGCACGACTGTCTCCGTGGCTCAATCGGCTAGCGCAATCGGCTGTTAACCGAATGGTTGGAGGTTTGAGCCCACCCGTGGATGGTGTGTCGCTTTTTTTTTCTTTTCGCTGATAGCTTTGAAGAAATGTTCTGATGGTGGTGAGTGTGGAGCACGACTGTCTCCGTGGCGCAATTGGCTAGCGCGATAGGCTGTTAACCGAAAGGTTGAAGGTTCGAGCCCTACCAGGAGTGGTGTGTTGCTTTTTTCGTTAGCGCTGATAGCCTTGAAGATATGTTCTGATGGTGGTGAGAGTGGAGCACGACTGTCTATGTGGCGCAATTGGCTAGCGCGATGGGCTGTTAACCGAAAGGTTGGAGGTTCGAGCCCACCCGGTGGTGGGGCGGCACTTTTTTTCCTTCGGGCTGATAGCTCTGAAGAAATGTTCTGACGGTGGTGAGAGTTGAGCAGGACTGTCTTCGTGGCGCAATGGGCTAGCGCGATCAGCCGGCTGTTAACCGGAAGGGTGGAGGTTCGAGCCCTCCCGGGAGTGGTGTGTTGCTTTTTTCTTTGCGCTGATAGCTTTAAAGATATGTTCTGATGGTGGTGAGTGTGGAGCTCGACTGTCTTCGTGGCGCAATTGGCTAGCGCGATCGGCTGTTAACTGAAAGGTTGGAGGTTCAAGCCCTCCCGGTGGTGGTGGGGTGCTGTTTCTTTTTCTTTGCGCTGGTAGCTTTGTAGAAATGTTCTGATGGTTGTGAGATTGGAGCACGACTGTCTTCGTGGCGCAATGGGCTAGCGCGATCTTTTGTTGACCGAAAGGTTGGAGGTTCGAGCCTAACTGGGTGTGGTGTGTTGCTTTTTTTCCTTCGGGCTGATAGCTCTGAAGAAATGTTCTGACGGTGGTGAGAGTTGAGCAGGACTGTCTCCTTGGCGCAATGGGCTAGCGCGATCGGCCGGCTGTTAACCGAAAGGTTGGAGGTTCGAGCCCTCCCGGCAGTGGTGTGTTGCTTTTTTCTTTGTGCTGATAGCTTTGAAGATATGTTCTGATGGTAGTGAGTGTGGAGCTCGACTGTCTTCGCGGCGCAATTGGCTAGCGCGATCGGCTGTTAACTGAAAGGTTGGAGGTTCAACACCTCCCGGTGGTGGTGGGGTGCTTTTTTTTTCTTTGCGCTGATAGCTTTGAAGATATGTTCTGATGGTGGTGAGAGTGGAGCTCGACTGTGTCCGTGGCGCAATTGGCTAGCGCGTTCGGCTGTTAACCGAAAGGATGAAATTTTGAGCCCACCCGGGGACGGTGTGTCGCTTTTTTTTATTTGCGCTGACAGCTTTGAAGATATGTTCTGATGGTGGTGAGAGTGGAGCACGACTGTCTCCATGGCTCAATCGGCTAGCGCGATTGGCTGTTAACCGAAAGGTTGGAGGTTCGAGCCCACCCGGTGGTGGTGCGGCACTTTTTTCCTTCGGGCTGATAGCTCTGAAGAAATGTTCTGACGGTGGTGAGAGTTGAGCAGGGCTGTCTCCGTGGCACAATGGGCTAGCGCGATCGGCCGGCTGTTAACCGAAAGGTTGGAGGTTCGAGCCCTCCCTGTGGTGGTGGGGTGCTTTTTTTTCTTTGCGCTGATAGCTTTGGAGAAATGTTCTGACGGTTGTGAGATTGAAGCACGACTGTCTCCGTGGCGCAATTGGCTAGCGCGGTCTGCTGTTAACCTAAAGGTTGGAGGTTCGAGCCCACCCGGTGGTGGTGCGGCACTTTTTTTCCTTCGGGCTGATAGCTCTGAAGAAATGTTCTGACGGCGCTGAGAGGTGAGCAGGACTGTCTCCGTGGCGCATCGGGCTAGCGCGTTTGGCTGTTAACCGAAAGGATGAAATTTCAAGCCCACCCGGGGACGGTGTGTCGCTTTTTTTTATTTGCACTTATAGCTTTGAAGATATGTTCTGATGGTGGTGAGAGTGGAGCACGACTGTCTCCGTGGCTCAATCGGCTAGCGCGATCGGCTGTTAACACAAAGGTTGGAGGTTCGAGCCTAACTGGGAGTGGTGTTTTGTTTTTATCTTTGCGCTGATAGCTTTGAAGATATGATTTGATGGTGGTGAGAGTGGAGCACGACTGTCTCCGTGGCGCAAAGGGATAGCGCGGTCGACGGTTAACCGAAAGGTTGGAGGTTCGAGCCCACCCGGTGGGGGTACGGCGCTTTTTTTATTTGCGCTGATAGCTTTGAAGATATGTTCTGATGGTGGTGAGAGTGGAGCACGACTGTCTCCGTGGCTCAATCGGCTAGCGCGATCGGCTGTTAACCGAAAGGTTGGAGGTTCGAGCCTAAGTGGGAGTGGTGTGTTGCTTTTTTCTTTGCGCTGAGAGCTTTGAAGATATGATCTGACGGTGGTGAGAGTATAGCACGACTGTCTCCGTGGCGCAATTGGCTAGCGCGGTCTGCTGTTAACCGAAAGGTTGGAGGTTCGAGCCCACCTGGTGGTGGTGTGGCGCTTATTTTTCTTTGGGCTGATAGCTTTGAAGATATGTTCTGACGGTGGTGAGAGTTGAGCAGGACTGTCTCCGTGGCGCAATGGGCTAGCGCGATCAGCCGGCTGTTAACCGAAAGGTTGGAGGTTCGAGCCCTCCCGGCAGTGGTGTGTTGCTTTTTTCTTTGTGCTGATAGCTTTGAAGATATGTTCTGATGGTGGTGAGTGTGGAGCTCGACTGTCTTCGTGGCGCAATTGGCTGGCGCGGTCTGCTGTTAACCGAGAGGTTGGAGGTTCGAGCCCACCCGGTGGTGGTGCGGCGCTTTTTTTCTTTGGGCTGATAGCTTTGAAGATATGTTCTGATGGTGGTGAGAGTGGAGCACGACTGTCTCCGTGGCGCAATTGGCTAGCGCGTTCGGCTGTTAACCGAAAGGATGACATTTCGAGCCCACCCGGGGACGGTGTGTCGCTTTTTTTATTTGCGCTGATAGCTTTGAAGATATGTTCTGATGGTGGTGAGAGTGGAGCACGACTGTCTCCGTGGCTCAATCGGCTAGCGCGATCGGCTGTTAACCGAAAGGTTGGAGGTTTGAGCCCACCCGTGGACGGTGTGTCGCTTTTTTTTCTTTTCGCTGATAGCTTTGAAGAAATGTTCTGATGGTTGTGAGATTGAAGCACGACTGTCTCCGTGGCGCAATTGGCTAGCGCGATAGGCTGTTAACCGAAAGTTTGAAGGTTCGAGCCCTACCAGGAGTGGTGTGTTGCTTTTTTCGTTGCGCTGATAGCCTTGAAGATATGTTCTGATGGTGGTGAGAGTGGAGCACGACTGTCTCCGTGGCTCAATCGGCTAGCGCGATCGGCTGTTAACCGAAAGGTTGGAGGTTTGAGCCCACCCGTGGACGGTGTGTCGCTTTTTTTTCTTTTCGCTGATAGCTTTAAAGAAATGTTCTGATGGTGGTGAGAGTGGAACACGACTGTCTCTGTGGCGCAATTGGCTAGCGCGATGGGCTGTTAACCGAAAGGTTGGAGGTTCGAGCCCAGCTGGTGGTGGTGCGGCACTTTTTTTCCTTCGGGCTGATAGCTCTGAAGAAATGTTCTGACGGTGGTGAGAGTTGAGCAGGACTGTCTTCCTGGCGCAATGGGCTAGCGCGATCGGCCGGCTGTTAACCGAAAGGTTGGAGGTTAGAGCCCACCCGGTGGTGGTGCGGCACTTTTTTTCCTTCGGGCTGATAGCTCTGAAGAAATGTTCTGACGGGGTGAGAGTTGAGCAGGACTGTCTCCGTGGCGCAATGGGCTAGC